>QLTV01004082.1:2583480-2615577 GCA_003457575.1 Thermophis baileyi | reverse complement strand
CACCCTTCTGCTGAGAGAATTAAGACGTGTTACTGTTCTTTATGCTGGAATAAGATTAGTCCTTCAGAGATTTTTGTGGTGAGGACATCAGTGTGTCATTTGATACTGTGTCATTGAGTGCACTTTAGACTGTCAAGCTGGAATGCCTAAATATGAAGGTGTCATTCATGATCCCTTGTGGTACACACATTTAACATTTGATATGTGTGCCAGGTTCTAGTATATCTTGCAGTGTCCAGGGAAAAATTGTAAAACATTCTTCTATATTAAAATATTATTCCATTGATAATAATAATAAAAGGTGGTCAAATCTGTACTGAGGAGTTACATTTAAGTTCACATTTAATTAAATTTATTGTTTTTTTGAGGGACTATCTATGTTGCATTGTATCTGCTTGGCCAATTCAATCTGGCAGGATTGGTGTGCTTAAGTAACACTCTCTGTCAGGACTGAAGAAGGACCCCTTTTCTGTCACAATGCCTGTCCTCTGGAATGAGGTTCCCCCAAGATGGCCCCCAACCTGCTGATGTTTCCAAGGGCCTTGAAGACATGGCTCTTCATCTAGGCCTTTGCTGAAGATGACTTTGACCCAAGTTGGTTTACTTCCCACACTCTGCTTGTCATCCTGCCATTTTATCTTTCTTATTGTTTCTTGTTTTTAATGTCTAGTTTTAATGTTTTAAATAATTTATAAACTATAAAAATAGTTTATAAATTATATAATGTATAAATTATAGTGTCACTGGGAGTTGGGCAGCATATAAATTTAATTAATAGTAACAGTATTATTATTTAAAGATCAGTAGCAGTGTTGCAATTCTTCAATATAGAAACTGTTTTGTTTGTAAAGGCATTGAGAACAGACAACTTATCCTTGAAAAGTGAAGTTGAAAATCTTCGGAAAGTACAGACAGAGCAGGTATGTCTTATCAAAACTTTTTTTAAAAAAAATCTTCAAATGGATTGCTGGTAATTGTAACTATAACATTTTCCATCTATTAGTATCCTGCTAATTATAACAGTATCCCACTGGAGAATTGTGGTGCTGTGACAATGTTTTGTTTTAAATTAGCTTTGAAGTTCTGGCTTTTCCCCCAGATGCTAGGTTAGGAAATGAGTCCCCTGTGGGAATACCAGTTTCCTTTGTTTTACATTGTTTTGATTGTTCTTATCTTGTACACTACCCAAAGTTACTATTAGTTAAGCAGCCTATATATTTGATTTATAAATATATTTTTTGTATGTCTAGAGAATTTTACTTGAAACTTTTGGATTGTAATTGTTGCTACTCTGATTTGATATCTGTTGTCACATCTTGTTTTACTATATCCTGTGAGTTTTTTACACCCAAAAGCCAGCTAGAGTCTACACTATATCTTTTATGTAGGAGATAACATCATACAGATATTACTGCAGTTCTAAAATATTATTGACATTTTGAGGAAGGCACAATACTCTGGTTGCTAGTTAATGTTACCAGGCAGAGAATTTGTATTGTAAGCTAAGCTGTGCTTAAGGGTTACTCTTGGAATGTAAGTTCATCTCAGACACCAGTCTATATTAAATACAATTGTTTGGTGGTAGGATATATACCCATCATTCCTAATATACTGCTTCCAGGGACCCATGTTCCAAAAATCGCAGAGGAGGGAAAACTGGATTCCAGCGGGATGCCACTAGAGTGAAAATGTGACATACAGAATATTTTTCACAAAGAATCCGGGGAGCTAAACTGTGCCAGCTGTGCTTAGGATTAAATTACTAGTAGTTGCCAAATACTATTGTTTAGTTTGATTAAATAATAGAACTAATTTGTTTTCTAATTTGTAATTATAATTACAATGCTACAAATACAGTTGTAATTCTATTACTAATTTCTCTTAGTAGCTCAATATAACAATTCATTTATTTATTAATTTAATAATTAATAAAAACTAGTATCATTTGTGCCAGGTAATCATTATTATCCTTTGAAGCATCCACTGAGAGTGATTTGAGTCTTTCCTATTAAATGCCGATATACGTTCATCTTTTTTCCCAAAGGTATCATTTGCATCCTTGGTAGAAGACCTGCAAAGGGTGTAAGTAGCAGCTTCAATTTTAATATGCTCTTAATGTTTAAATTTTGTTACTATTTGAAATTAAGTGGATAAATATTGACTTAAAAATTCTGAACTATAACATACAGTATATAAAATGAAATGATGAATGTTGCATTTGGTATCCCAACATTTACCTCTCTCCAAAAAAGTATACCTTTTTACATTTTAAAAAATCCCCAATCCCCAAAATATTTGATCTGTGAACTTTTCTGTGAGCAAAGGATTTTTGTTAAGGTAGTGGCCTATCTCTCCCCCAAGACCACACCCTGCATTAATCCTACTCTTAATTGTAGATTGAAGGAATAATAACTGATTCAGCTCACTGTGTCTGTTCATACTTGCAGGTGGATCATAAGCTTTTTAACAGATAGGTGAAGCTAGGAAAATTACATCTAGTACCTGGGCAATTAGTGCAGGTGCCCTTCAGGGCTATATGCACTTTTGGTTGCTCTTCTCTCTATATACCAATGACTACAACCCTCTCTTAAAGTACTGAAGTTTCCAGATGATACAACGGTCATTGACCTGATTCAAGACAGTGAGTCTGCATATAGATGGGACGTTAAACAACTGGCCGTGTGCTACACCTAGAACAATCTAGAGCTGGGCATGCGTAAAAACTTTAGAGATGAGTGAATTTTAGGAGGACCCCTTCTTTTCTACCACTTCTTAACTATATTCAGCAGCATAGTATCAGCAGTAGAGTCCTTCAAGTTTTTGGGTTCTGTAATCTCCCAGTACTTGAAATGGACAGTTAATATTAGAACCATCATTAAAAAGGCACAACAAAGAATGTTCTTCTTGCGTCAACTCAGGAGGCTCAGATTGCCCCAGGGGCTGTTGATACAATTTTACAGAGAAATTATTGAGCCCGCCTTCCATAGAAGACTAAAAGTGTTTCAACTCCTTCCCTTGGGATGGCATTATAGGGCATTGCATGCCAAAGCAACTAGACAAAGAGACAGTTTTTGCCCTCGTGTCATCAGTTTGCTGAACACCTAATTCTCACAGTGCTGTCTAATGTCTGCGTGTATTTACCCATGTAGTATGGCTGTAGTATTATCACTTATCCTTCTTATTATCTACTTTCCCCCCTCTTTTTACTCCCTTCCCCTTTTATTTGCATGATGATGATGATGATGATTCTATTCCTTTGCATATTCACTGAGAGCTTCTGCACCGGAGACAAATTCCTTGTGTGTCTAATCATACTTGGCCAAATAAAGTATTCTGTTCTGTTCAGTTCTAATTTGAAATTCAGTATTGGAACAATTTAAAAATGCTATGGCTGAGCTTTAGAGTACTCTTTCAGTAAATATGAATAGTTCCTATATGTACTTTTTGAAATTGATTTTCCATACACTGTCTGCTACTGTATACAAAAGCACACTGAGATATATCAAAATAAATGTTTTTTTAATGGAATAAACCGGATATTTCTTTACTATCAAGCATTATTAGTTCTTCCATATCTAGGTTTTTGTTCGCTATTGTATTTATTAAATCCAATTACTGGTGTAGAAATATTGCTTGCTTTCCACCATCAGGCATTTACAATCTACTTCCTGATTAAGCTCTTTTTCACCTTGTACAAGAACTTATATATTTAAAGTTTATTTTCTAAAATACACTCTTTATATCTGCATTTTCAATTTTATGCCTTGCTAAAGAATTAGTGAAAAAGATGGAAAGATCAAATCTGTGGAGGAACTGCTTCAAGCTGAAGTCCTTAAAGTTGCAACCAAGGAGAAAACTCTTGGGGTAAGTATTGGATCATTTGGATGTTGATGCTCCATTATTTGTGGCATTAACTTGTGAGTGTGTTTGCCCCTGCACCGCATTTTAGTCAAATTTGTAACAAATTTGTAACATTCTCATTTTGTGTCATCTCCATTGTACAATTTTGTATGTTTTGTCATTGAAAAGGCTTTGGAACAGGAAATAGAGGCTGTGAAAGAAGAACTAAGAAAGGCCCAGCTTGAGAAGGACACTCAGGTAAAGCCATTATGAGCTAGCAGCTGGGTGTATTTTACTTGGCATTGTTCCTCCCTCCACATCTAAGTGCTTCTTTCCTAACTCTCAATAGAGGCTTAAAAACAATGAATCATATAGGATTGCAGTATTTAATTGATAATTCAATTTGATTAGGAGTATGTTGCTGAATTTTAAAGAAGGACATGGCCTCCACTAATGTTAAGCAATTTCTATATTTCAAAAAAATCTATCTTAGAAAAGGCTTATCAATATGTATGCAATAGGAGGAAGGCATTTCCTAAGATAATATGTCTTGTCTACATCTACATCATGTAATCGTTACGAAAACATCATGTAAAGAAATGATAGTTCTAAAGAACAATCATTTTTTGCCATATGCAAATTTAATTCATCAACTCAAGCCCCTAATATCATTGTCATCGTTGTTGTTATTCTTGACCAACACAATCAAGGTGACTATATAGTAGTGACTATAACATTGAACTTGGACTGGGAGGGCTCAAAAATCACTGACTATAAGTCAGTCAATCTTTCTCAGCCTAGCCTATCTCACTATCTTTATTGCGGCATAAAATGGAGATTCCGTGAAAGCTACCTTGACTCCTAGAAAAACTGAGAAATATAATAAAGTATTTTTTTATTTAAAAGATAGACCTAGCATTTCCATGAATGATACTTCTGAAGATTCACAGAAATGCTAGAGTTGTCATCCAAGAAAAATTTTAAGAAAACAGCTACTCTAAATGGTATTTAGAGATGACAATATTGTAATACACTTACATAAATCAATGGTGCAACTGCATCTGGAATATCGTGTGCAATTTTGGTGGTCACAAACCCAAAAAGGATATAATAGAGCTAGAGAAAGTTTATAAGAAGGCAGTTAATATAATCAAGGGCTAGAATAGCTTCCCAATGACGAAAAGTTGCGATATCGCGGGCTTTCTAGTCTAACAAGAAGGCAACTGAGAGGGGACAGGATTGAGGTGTACAGGATTATGCATGGTTTGATAAAGTCGGCAAGGAAAAATTATTTCTGCCTTCCTAAAATGTAGGAAATGGGGATCACTCAATAAATCTGAATCCTGGAAGAATCAGGATAAAAAGATTCTTTTTTATATAACATGTAATTCAATTTTGGAATTCAGTGCCATGAGGTGTGGTGCTGGCTACCAGCTTGGCTGGTTTCAGAAAAAGCTTAGTTTGATTTCTGGAAGTCAAGGGACATATTGTTTCAAGATCTTTTCATTATTTCCCATTATTTCTTTTGTCTTCCAGAACACAACATTTTTAGTCCTACAAAAATGCTCTTTTTCTAAAATAGTCTGACTGCATTTAATTAAATTCCCAAGAGTAACATTTTACAGAAGTGTCAAAGTATTCCAAAAGACAACTGTGTATATTTGATATTAGCACTGTATTATGGCTTGCTATTTTATTTTCCTCCCTTGGACTTATAGTTTATCATCATTCTGCACATTTCTTTTGACTACCTATATGTGTATTTTTCTGTTAGGTGACATTTGTTCAGGAAGTTGAAGATCTTCAAAAACAGTAAGTGTTTCTGATAACAAGAATTTAGGTGTTTTCTAGCAGTCCTTTTTAATAGAATGTTAATAGAATATAGTTCTAATTTTCATCATGTTTATCATATTATAAATAGTTGTTGCACAATCTAGAATTGGAAAACTATGGTAAGGCTTATCGTAAGTCTCTGATTAGAGGTTAGGTAACTAAAATTGAAGTTATTATTTTAACAGCAAGTAAAGATATTAAAACAACTGCAATTGGCTGTTGGTCATGATAATTAGTCTACCCCTTCTGGAAATTAGGTACTTACAAGAAGGAAAAGTATGTCCTGTGTGACTGGCTGAAGAGATGCCAAGAGAGGCTGCAGCACCATCTCTTTTAAAGACATTGACATTCTCCTTCAAGAAAACATTAACTCACCTGCCGTATACAGCCACCCATACCTTCTCCGGTTGCCTAAAAAGCCAAGTGGGGCATGGATCTAATCCAATGGTGGCATAGCTCATACTACAAACCATCTTTTATAGTTCATCAGTTGTGTGAATTCACAAGAATCCCAGATTTTGATTCAAAATGCTGGATTCCCCACAGTGGACTCTACCATATTGGTTTCCAGACTAGAGTCGGTATGAGTGACATTTCCCATGAAGAAACCCATAAACATACCAGCTGGTATGCAGGAGTTTTGTCCCACAATTCTATCGTTAAAGGATCCAGTCACTCTAAATAAGAATAGATGCACAAGACAGCTCTTGGCAAATTGTCAAGGGAACTCCTAGTGCTGTTTGAAAATTTTTATGAATACATTAGATATTAGGAGTGGATTGACTTAATAGGTGCTCTGCCCTTGCAGAATTCAGGAATGCCATAACCTGTAGTCTGTTCAGGAGGTGATTTGTACAGCAAAGGATAGTAGTTACCATATTTTTCGGAGTGTAAGACGCACCTTTTTACCCCCCAAAAGAGGGTCAAAACTTGGGTGCGTCTTATACACCGAATGTAGCCCCACCCAGCCACCCCCACCCTTTGGCCTCTGCCTCCCAGCAATTTACCTCTTTGCAGCAAACAGAGCAGAGCCTGATTAGCACAAGCAACTGATTATGGCCTCCCGACCATCAGCTGAGAGGCTGCAGGCAGGCCCACGTGCTAAAATGAAAGTGAAACTAGAACTGCAAGGAGGCAACTGTGCTGGGAGGCAGAGGCAGAATTTTATTTTCTTGTGCAAATCAGACTGCTGAAACTGGATGCAAGGAGGTAAGTCAATAACTATAAATGTTTCCAGTGCTATAGTATCTTCTTTTAAATAGCAGAGAATAATGTATATTTCAAGAAAGCCACATCAATTTTAACAGCATCTGTACAAGTAATAATCTGAAATGTAACAGTGTCCTGTTTTAGTATTAAAATAAGGCAGCTGAGTTAAACCCTGACTTAGTCATGTTTGGAGTAGATCTATTTAAATAATTGGCAGGAGTTAGTGTGACTACATTTAAGAAAACTTTCTGGCATTAATATACTGCCATAATGTACATTTCTCCAATTCTTTGCTATTTCTATGGGTCAGGCACACATGCACAGAAATACACAGCAAACAGTGTATAACATCTGTGCTGTTTGCTGGGAGGCAAATTGCTGGGAGGCAGAGGCAGATTTTTTTCCCTTGTTTTCCTTCCCCAAAACTAAGGTGCGTCTTATACTCCAAAAAAACGGTAATGTCCTCCATTCAAAGATCTCATTTGCTCTGATATGAAAACCATATCTAATACATATTTGTGTGTTCAAAGCAATAATTACCAGTATGTGTAAATGGCTCAGGGCCACTTGAGGAACTCATGAACTCTGCAAGATTTCTCTTCCAGGACATTGTAATTATAGGAATGCAAGAACTGTAACCCCTGGAACTCCCAAACCAACACCAAATACAGCCAGAGCTGATAAAAGTCATACTAGGCAGTCAGTACAACAGAAATCTCAGCATGTCCTTACAGCCAATCTGTGCACAGGTCCTCACACCCGGTCATTTCTGGGTAACCCCGGGGACAGAGAGCAGATTTCTGATAGGCAGCATCCCTGTCACTGCTCAATCAGAGTTCAAAAGTACTTGTCAGGTCTGGTAGGCCTACTGTGCTACGGTAATAAGAGTGGTAAAGAATACATGAAATCACTGAAATATCAGTGAAATCCAGTTCAAGAAGGGTTTAGGCTTCAATAGTTCTATTTTCTTTTTTAAAAATAATGATAAAAAAAGGTTTCCTTCAAGCATGGGTTTATTCTTGTGCTTTTCCTGGCAGTAAATTGGATGTATTGCCATTGCCTTTTTGTAAGGATTTTTTTTTTTAATTTCCCAGGCTAACCTTGTAGCCCTTGTATTTTTGGGAATCTATCATCTAAATACAAATCCAGGTTAATTCTTCTTAGTTTTTCAGCACCTAATTGGACATCATGAGGACTCTTCAAAATACTTGTTAGTTTTGCTGCTTTTTCTTTGCTTTTACCCTACTGTTCTTTGTATTCTGGTGAGATGCTGACCCACATTGCTGGCCTTGTGATCATGCCCTGAATTCAGCATCTGGCTTTTTTTGTCTATGAAGACATATAACAATTGCTGTTGCTTTTATTTATTGTCTGCTGTTTATTTATTTAAATAGCCACCCATTACACAAATGTAACTTTTGTCTTGTTCTCTCTTGCAGACTGAAGGAGAAAGAAGAACGGGTGAAGAGTCTAGAAGTATTGTTGAAAGAAAAGGAGAGTGAGATTTCGAAGAATGTAGAATACCTTCAGGTATAGTTGATGAAACTTTAAAACTCAGCAGGTGATCGTAGATATTTTGTCACATTAATTTTCCCGTCTCTTTCCTGCTAGGTTTCTGTTGCTACTTCTATTAAAGATCATGAGGCAATGTAAGTGAACACAGTGGAACTTCTTCCACCATTATCTATTCTTCCACATTTTGACTTGGGGTAAATTCTTGAAGCAGTTGGGGTGTGAATGAGTAAGAGAGACATTTCACTGTACTTGGTACTGGTTGGAACAGCTTTTTGTATTGGGTGATGCCCTCTTTCTTGAAGACTTGCTCCTGTATCAAGGTAGTAAATCTTCAAATGAACAATGAGAGAGCAGAGCAGTCAAAGAAGCATGACAACCACAATTAGTTGGGAAACTTGAAAAACAATCCTGTCATAAAAAATGTTTTCATATCATTCAGCCCTGACTTTGCTTGCTGGCTAAAAGGTTCTGTTTTGAGTAATTTGCTGAAGGGTTCATTTTGGTTTTTTATGAGTAATTTTTTTAAACCATGTTCACAGATTGAGAGAGAAGCAAGAAGAAGTGCAAGAAATGGCAACATTATTAGATGAGAGGGGAAAAGAAGTTGCTCACCAAAGAAAAGAGTTGCAGGTGCCTGTGACAGCTTTATGAGGAACGGGAGGGGTGTTATGAAGTGGGCACAGAGATTTAAGACATTATCCTCTCTTACAGGCTGTACAGGAAGAGAACAGGTTATTGAGAGCACAGATTCAAGAAATCAAGCAGGAAAACGGCAAACAGGTATTTCTCCAGATTACTAAATTTACAGAGTTAAAAAGTGAGACAGTAGATGTATTGCATGCTCTCTACCTTAGGAGTCACTTTGAATAAAATCAGTTAGCTATTGAAATTACTATCGGCCAGGTCTCGTGTTTGGCTAGATAAGGAGAAGGGATTTTGCTGTCCATTTATTGGAATAATGGATCTTACTTTCTAGACCAGTGGTTCTCAACCTTTCTAATGCCGCGACCCCCCCGCCGCCGCGACCCCCCCGCGCCGCCGCCAAACCAGACGCCGCCATTTGGGTTCTTTTACCCTCTGCGCATGCGCAAAGCGTTCTGCACATGCGCAGAGGGTAAAAGAACCCAAATGGCGGCGGGTGGGCAAAGTCTCCCGCTTCTGTAGCTACCGGCTGTCCGGCGACCCGCAGGCACGGCCGAACCGGGAGCATTTCACCCCTGCAAATGACGGTGGCACCAAGATGGCGGGCTAACGCGTGCGGCGACCCCTGTGAAATGGTCGTTCGACCCCCAAAGGAGTCGCGACCTACAGGTTGAGAACCGCTGTTCTAGACTATCATTTTTCCCCTGTCAGAGCATGCACTTCAAGAATAATAATATTTTAATTGCAGCAGCACTCCTTTGTCAGGTCTCCATCCTTTCTTAATTTCATCCTTTCTTAATTCCAGTGTAGCACCATATGTGTGAAATAGGTGTTTGTGTGTAAATTATAATCTGATCAGGAGCATACAAGATGACATAAGCCTAATACATTTATTTCACTCCTTCAAAATCATCCCCTCAAATCAGGTTGGTTTTAGAGACATGGTGGCTCAGTGGCTTAATGACACTGGAGATGGTCTCTGTTCCAGCGGTTCAAGTCCTAGCATTGTATGGCAGGGTGAGTTCCCATCACTCGCCTCAGCTTCTGTCCACCTAACAGTTCGAAAGCATGTTCTATGTGAGTAAATAAATAAATAGATATCACTTAGATGGAGAGACAAGTTGGTATTCCGTGCAGGCAGCCAGATTCCTGCCAGCTGTGGACTTTCCTGGTTATGGCGCCCATTTACGAAACGGTTCTAGGGAAGGAAGGGGTCTTAGGATGACGCTTCAGGAAGAGCCGCTTGTCTTTCTGGTGCGAAGCCAGCTCACCCTCCTGTAGCATAACTTGGGAAGCATGCAAGTGTGTTCTACCACAGAGCTGGTAAATTGGCAGCCAAACTACTACTCTGCAATAGCATTGTAGTCTCCTGGCTAATGTAACAACTCCATACAACAACAACAACGAGGAGGAGGAGGAAGAAGTTTTACCTATTGTTAGACACATTTAAAGGGGCAAAATATGTGTCTTGAGCCTCACAGAGGTTTAAGATACTTAAGAACCCATTTTTGCTCTTTGATTTTCCCAAATTCCCCCCAAAGAATTAAACAACAAAAAAGATCCCTCATTCTGACACATCATAATGCTACTGGCCCAGTGGTGCCCTAGAACACCATAAAGATCAAAATAAAACTTATCAGAAGTAAATTAACTGCAGGAAAATTGAAAGAACACCTCTCTCTTCTGTGGTGTCATTAGTATGAAAAGCAGATAAATGTCCAAAGGTAATCCATATATTGCAATAAGTGTTGCTCTAATTATTTTTGTGCAATTTATGGATTGGCTTCCAGGCTCCTGGGAAAAGCATAGAGAAAAATCTTGAGGTGGCAAATGGCTGCATGTCAAATACTGTTAAAGCTGGGGAAGTTTCCATTGCATTTCAGTTAAGTGATTAAGTGCTCCTCTGTTTCAGGAATCCTTGGTTATCAGGAATGAGCAACTTTCACAGCTGTAAGTTATTGTTAACTTATTTCAGCATGTCTTTTACATGGGTATGAACCACAATATTCTTCTCCTGGATGCCGCTTCATTCCTGTTTCCCTTCATTAGTTACTCTTTCCTCAGCAATTCAGCTACATTGGGTATTCATAGTCTAAATTCACTGGCATATCCTGGAAAGCTTTTTAAGCCTCAGCAGAGTTGATACCAACTCAGAGTTGTATGAAGCTGATATATGTCTCAAGGCAGTGGCCTTGAACACCATTGCTTGAAAAACAATATACAAGTTGTGCAGAAATTACTTATCTTCAGTGATAACTGCATTTGTGTTTCCTTGGACATGGTCTGTTTCATTAAAATGAAACATTTTTAAAAGTGTTTCAAAAAAACCACATCAAGATTTTTTTTGGCTGTCTAGATATATAATACAAAGATATTGTCCCATCTGTACTGTTCTGACAATTTGTGCGAGGAAAAATAACCTCCTTGGCATTTAAAAATGCCCCTTTAAAAATTGTTGACTATTTGACATTCACTTGTAATACTCCTAGTTTTACATGTGGCTTTATGTTTATTGTAAACAGTTAAGAGACATTGGTTTCTTAGTGGTGCAGAAAGTTTGCATTTTATTTACTTGTGAATAATGGCTTGCACAGTTCATATCCTTTAGAAAAATGTATTCTGCACTCAAAGTGATGTTGTTGCTGGTTTTGCTAAAATACTATTTAGCTATTGGCAATTGAATTGTACAAATATGTTAAATGTATTTAATAATAATTGTGTGGCATGTGTTATATTTCTATGACATGCTTCCTACAAAATGCTCAGGAGGATGTTGGTGGGCTCTCTTCTTCCTAGTTTTATCCTCACACTCGCGTGAGGTAAAACAGTTGGGTAATTTGTTGAAAATTACCCAGAGAATAGGCACATAGAGATTTGAATTTAAGTCTCCCTTGATCTTAATCCAATTTGTGGATCAACATAATTGCATGTAAAACCAATTCTGAATGCAAAACATCTCTACTTAAAGGAGACAAATCCATCCTCTGAAAGCTAAAATCAAGAGAAACTTTATCACTCAATGCACAGTTGCCATTAATTGTGGTGTCACTTTAATTTTAGTTTCTAGACACAAAATGACTCTTTAGAAAAAGGCAGTTAAGGAGAAAAGTGGATAGGGAAAGAACATATTTCAGGGATTTCCTGCATTCTTATTAAACAGTCTTAATTTGAAAAACATCAGGTGTACTATGAGAATAAGATGTATATATGGGGTATATGATATGTTTGCCTTCTACACTTTGTGGTGATGCATGGAATAGCAACCTTATGGCCTCTCCTCACTGGGTACAGCTCTGAAGGGAGTCAGCCAGTAGGGAGAAGAAAAATGCTTTATACTGTCTGTGTCCTCATTTACCAAATTTTGCATCTGTTTGCAGCACTTCCTTTTTAAGGAAAGCTTTTAAAACTCCATATCTGACAGAATAATTGTTGGAGGCCAGAGACATATTTTAGCAAATAACAGGCAGAGGAAAAAGTTAAGAATAATTAACTTGTAAAATAATTTGCAATTGCTGCCTTCTTGCTTCCAACTGAATCCATCAGAAATGGGCTTCTTCCTCTAGCTACTTTTAAAAGAGCAGATTTCCTAGTTCTCATGATCCAAAGTGGAATCTTGAATATATATTGACAACGGAGGGGGGAGGTCAGTTGTCTGTCTTTTCTGTTGAAGAAACAAAAACAGGAGTGTACGTCACAGTCCCTGTATTACTCCCTTCTACATGGCTGTGACTTTGCCTTTTCTTGTATGGATTTAGCATTTCTGGGAAAGAACAAGAAAACACCAGCCTTCAAAATGAGTTGGGCTCCTTGAAACTTGCAGTGGAGCAACAGAGGCAAAAGAATAATGTAAGTAACTCCTTGTAGAATAACTTTTGGACAGACGGGTGTTGAAGGAAGCACTCCTTTGGTACTGAATGTTCTCGTCCTAGAAGATTCCTTGACTACAGCCCCATTTTCCTCAGCATGGCCTGTGGAACTCTCATAGGAGCTGTAGTCCAGCATGTCTAGAGGATTTCTTTCACCATTTATATCATGTTTTAATGTACACTTTTATCAGTTGTTTTAACCTGACCATTTTTTATGTTTCAATTTTACTATAAAACACTCTTAAGATTATTTCGATGCGAAGTGAAACACAAATGTTTTAAATGAATATGTATATTTCAGGCCTCCTCTTTAGCCCCTTTCCTCCAGCAGTAAGAGCAGGGTGGCTTTTCAGGGGATAGTCAGAGGGAGATTTTACTCTCCCTTTTATATGATGAAAAGTTTTTGGAAGTATCTGAAAGGGTCCCACTGCTTAGTAAACAAATTTCAGAAGAAGAAAATGAGGTATTTTCTAATTGGCTAAGTCAGGGGTGTCAAACTTGTGTCATCACGGCGTCATCACGTGACATATTGGGACTTTTTCCCCCTTCGCTAAACTGGGCGGGTCCGGGGCCACGAGTTTGACACCCCTGGGCTAAGTGAATTTCTTGAAAGTTGATAAGAAAATGCTTCTGAAAAGCATTACCCAATTAAGAAAAAGCTCCTTGACCAAAGAAGCAAACTTAACACTTATTCATTTCACCTGCTCAAAGATCTTTTGACTTGATTTGAGCATCTGAGAGCAGGACAAGAAGCAACAGTAGCTCATTAAAGAGAGATCTTACCTGGAACTACTGAGAAATGAGAGTGAGAGCAATTAGTCAATGGAACAGCTTGCCTTCTGGAACTGTGGATGTTCCATTACTGTAGGTTTTCAAGAAAAGATTGGACATTCATTTATCCAGGATGGTCCTACCTTGGGCAGGTGATTGGACTAGAAGACCTCCATGGTCACTTCCAGCTCTATGATTCATCTTTTCTCTTAAATCTTTCTGTTGCTCAACAAAACTGGAAACACGCAGGGCTGTCAAATCTCTTGTTCTATTGGGTGATGAAACTTTTCCTTTGGAACTTCCTAAATATTTCTCCTGTCCCTGAAATATATTTCATCTCCTTCCAGCAGTCACCATAAGAGGAAGAGACAATGGATATATAGACTGTATAGTTTATTGAGTAGGGATAATTGAATTTGCAAATTTCCTGTTCACTCTTAGAAAGCTATTTTAGGCTTTCATTCTATAAAAAAATTGAATGAAGACAAACTAAAAAGGTTACTGGAGAGGTTTGTGACAGGAGAATAAGGATGCCTCCCCTTCAAATCAATACACAACTGTCAACTTTGGAATTCCATTGAGGAAAATCCCTTATAATGTGACGATCATCTAGGAAAACAGAATTCTGATTTGAATTTCTCCTTTGATTAATGTACTACTGCTTTGTATTTTAACACAGTTTTGATTATTTTATCAAAATGTGATTGATCACCTTAAACACATAATGGAGTACAAATTCTAATGCCAAAAAAGTTTAATTCCTAGTTTGTCGTCTGATCCACCCAGTGAACATAAACTAAAACAGTTTTGCCCTTCTCCTGGTAGCCACCAGAAATTAGGAGAAGAAAGTGAATCGTAATCTAATATTCACATTATTGGTTCATCTAGTTCAGCACTTTTTACTCTTGCTGGATCTCCTTCAAAGTGTCCTAATATTTCAAGAGAAAAGACTGGGTCCTGCTTTTTACACTGTTGGATTACAACTCCCATCAGCCTCAGTCTGCTTATCCAAAATTCATGTATGAGGTGAGGGTAATTGAAGTCCAGCAATAACTACACTGCCACAGCGTTCATCTCCTGTATGATCCTTTTAGATCCTTCTGTACCAAGAAGTAGGACTGAAATTTCCAACACTTAAAATAATTTGCTTTGAGGATGAAGGTTCGTTCTCTGAGCTTGTGGGTTGGTTTCTGAATGTTTCATTACCAAACTAGGTAACATTTTCAGCGGAGTTTAGGGGATGTCAGGTCAATGTTCTTCTGTTTATAAGGGCTTCAGGTGTGGGTGTGTCAAGTCAGGGTCTTGTGATGGGTCACAACCCTAACCCAGGGGTGGGTTCCAACTTACCTCGCTGCCGGTTCACTCCCTCCCACGCCACGTGGGCGCGCGCGTGCTTTGCGTGCACGTGCATGCGCAGTAACAAAAAATCCGGAAAAAAAAGAAAAAAAAACAAAGCCAAAAAAAAGATGGCGACCGCATGCACAGTGCCGGAAGTCGGCTTCTGTGCATGCTCAGAAGGGGAAAAAAATAAAAATAAAAATAAATTAAAAAAAAGATGGCGGCCCCCACGGACCGACACCGACTGATCCGGTTCAGTGACGTCATCAGCGGGCCGCTACCGGTTCGGGAGAACCGGGAGGAACCCACCCCTGTCTTAACCCACACAACCTCCCCCAGCAGTTCACCTCCCAATGACCCCGACCTGATGTAACCTCCTTATCACAAGACCCACTGATGACTCACACCTGACCCATCATAAGACCTTCATTTGACACACACCTGAAGCCCTTATAAACAGAGGAACACTGACACCGACATCCCCTAAATTCCGCTGAAGATGTTACCTAGCCTGCTAGTGAAACATTCGGAAACCAACCCACAAGCTCGGAGAACGAACCTTCACCCTCATCCTACACCTGAGCTACAGATATTCGCCACTATTGCATAATTTGCTTTGTTCCTAAAATATACTCACCTCCCAGCAGTGTTTAAATTCAAAGCTGATGCTTTGGAGGCTGAAAGCACCTCTTTGAGAAAATGCCACTAAATTTTCAGTGGTGTTCTGTTTGGGTTAATTTCTAGAGTATGCAGCCAACTTAGTGGGTACCTGATCTAGCGTATGTATGCTTGTCAGTATGCATGTATGTATGCTGATAACTTTTGAATATTTCTCCATTTTCTTCTTTACAAATGCAGTCAAAGTATGGAGGGGGAGGTTCCTGTTCATGATGCCATTATGGCCCTAAAATCAGAAATAGATGCTTTTTTTTGTTTTTGCTTTTGAATTTTTTGCCATATCAAACGCTCTGTCTTTTTAACATCACACTTGTCTTTTGCTAGTATGCCTCATCTAAACTGAGCACAGACCCATTTTGCAGTGACTCGTGCTTAAATGCAAACGCTCGCTCTTTGAGGTGAAAGCAGAAATCGTTTTATTTTGGCTGAACTGAAACCATTCTTTCTAAAAATGATTAGGACCTTCGAAAGAAAAACTGGAAAGCAATGGAAGCATTGGCCTCAACTGAAAAATTGCTGCAGGACAGAGTGAACAAGACTGCCAAGGTTGTAATGCTAATTGCTAGAAACAATGCATTAGCTAGAAGTGATTCTGCAGCCGCCTTCTAAAATCAAATGGAAGCATTTAGCTTTTACTGCAGTTTTTAAATACACTCTTTTGAATCCTTCCTTCCTTCCTTTCTTCCTCCCTTTCCTTTCTCCATGTACTTTCACCTTTGCTTCTGCCTGTCATCTTTATACCCTTCTTTTTCTTTCTTTCTTTCTTTCTTTCTTTCTTTCTTTCTTTCTTTCTTTCTTTCTTTCTTTCTTTCTTTCTTTCTTTCTTTCTTTCTTTCTTTCTTTCTTTCTTTCTTTCTTTCTTTCTTTCTTTCTCTTTCTTTCTTTCTTTCTTTCTTTCTTTCTTTCTTTCTTCCTTTAATTTGTGAGCATGCTGCTTATTTTGGTTTTGCTTGGGACAGATGCTAGAGCTGTAGGGCTGTGATGTTTAGTCTGCAGAGTGATGGTCTGCCACCCTCTTGGTCATTGAAAATTTCTCTTGTTTTGTGCTGAAAGGAACTCTGTCATAAAAGAACTGCCCGTAAGTTTTTTTAAAGACAATTTTTTTACTTCTATTATATAACACCTTTGAAATTTAACACTCAGCCCAGTGTCCCAGTTGTCTGGATAAAATTTAATACCCATAGATCTTGCTGGGAGCATTACACACACAGGCTCCCACTGATATTTCAAAGCGCTTAACTAGGACCCAGTTATATCCGTATTAAATTTATCACAGGGACTCCTAGTTCATTTTAATAGGACCAGATTCAAGTTTGCCACATCCGGATTTTTTTTGTAGAATTTTACAGTACAGATTTAAGATTTGTAATAATTGAAAAAAATATAATCTTTTTTTTTTTACCAATCCTAAGATTTATTAGAGTTCAGAAATTTTAAAATGTGCTTTAAAACTAAGATAACTGAAAATAACTCTGGCTCCACCCATTGTAGCTAATTGTGCTGAACTACAATCCCCATAATCCACAACCAATTGTTCCACAGTATTTGTTTGGTGAGGATGATTTGGATTATATTACTGGTGTGTGCTAGGTTGAGGAAGCAGTTTAAACTATTTCTGTTTTGTACATTTCTGTTAGCAAGTCTCCTGTTACGCTTTCAGCCAAACTAGCAGTTCTTTTCTATATATTCTTATTTTTAAATACACTGATTTATATTTTTGAAAAAAAAAAAACTTAATATAATCACAGTCTCCAGAAGAGTAATCATGCTGATTCTTTTGCATAAAAAATTATAATCTTGGGGCACAAACTGTACCGTACAGTATGATGATGAAGTGGACTGGCTGATCCACAAAAGCGTACAGAATAATACATTTGTTAGTATATAACGTGGTGCAAGATTTGTCATTTTTAATCCAGTGATATAATCCATAAATTCAAGTTGTTTTGAAGCAGCACTCACCTAGCTGAAAAAGAAACTGCTAGGAAGAACCTCTCCTAAAAAAAAAATTAAAGAAAAGTGTTGGCAGGCATTTGTTGCAATGCTTATGGAGTTTTCTGGAGTTGAGTTACAGGATGGAGCTGGTGGGTTCTTCAACTTTGGTGAATGGCAGCAAAATAAAACTTCAATAACTCACAGAGAGCTTGAACATCTGGCAGGTCTGTGGACCAGAGAAGTTCATCTTTTGTGGAATCCGAATATTCGCAGTCCACCTAGTGGGAAACAAACAGTTTCTGTTTCTGAATCTGTCTGAAGAACATTGCTTTGATCCATGGACTGTGCTTTAAGACCAGCCACGGCTCCCCCACCTGCCCTTCCATTCTGCTCTGTTGCAGAGCAACAAGTGGAAGGAACAAATGTTGGTTGCTGCCTGCTTTTTGATCTTTGAAATCCTTGAACCTTCTTCTTTTGGCCGGATTATTTATCCAAGAGAAAAAAAATGCTGCCCAGCTCGGTCAACTTTATATAGTATTCTAGGAAAACAAAAGCAGTAGAGAGAAGATGCCTCTTCAAGTATGTGGTGAAAGACAGTGAACATATTTTGCCTTGACACGTAAAAGATAATTTTGCTTTGCATTTATTTAAAGGATCAGCAAGTATGCAAACAAGTGGAAAAAATAGAAGAGTTGTTGTATCCAGAAATATTGCCTGATCACCATCACATTCTGTGGAGTCGTTGATGCTTTCTGAGCTTGTTTTCTTTTAGACATTTCATTACCAAAGTAGGTGACATCATCAGGGCTAGGATGATGATAATCAGCTCTAGAACTGATAATTTACCTAGAAAACAACCAAGCTCAGAAGCACCAAGGACTCCACAGTTCAATCCTAACTACAAATATTCTCTTCCATCACATTCATTTTTGCACCCTGGGGTGCAAACACACATAACACTCTGCTGACAATAGAGTTTTAGACTTTTGATTGGTTAAGTGACCATAAACTAGAAACCTGGGGTCAGAATGCTTCCTTCTTAATTTTAAGTGAGTTTAGCTGCCTTTGCTTACAAGAGGAAGCAAACGGGAACTACCAGCAGCCTGTTCTGCTGTTACAAAAGAAACTATTTAGAGTCTCAGCCGAGGGTCAAACAGTGAGAGATCAAGTGGCACACACGTGTGTAAGCCACTCGTAACTGTTCAAGTGCTTTAGCATAATAAGCAAATGAATTTGGAAGGCTCTGGTCACTTTTGAAGTGATAATTGAGTTTTATAATAACAGCTGTATTTCCAATGGAATTTTCATAGAGGGACTAAAGTGGATAAGGGAGGGAGAAGCAGAAAAATGAATGTCACCTGGGAGCCAGCTTCCTACAATTTTAGTAACAGAAATTGTTTCCTAATAATGGCATAACTGCTGTGGAAATAATCTGGAATATTTGCAGTTAGTTCCAGAATTGCTTGAGCCTCTCAAAATACAACCCATATAGTATTGCTTTCTTGCCTTAATTCAGTCATGCATAAATATTCAGTCCTGATTTAAAGGATCAGCAAGCATGCAAATAAGTGGAAAAAATAGAAAAGTTGTATCCAGAAATATGCAAGGTGGAATAATATTGTAATAAAATTCTTTTTTGCGGGGGGGGGGGGGGAGCATAGAACAACTTAATTGTTATCAGACTGTGATAAAGATTTTTTTCAAACTAGTTTGGGTAATAAATTTCTTCCTGGCACCCATTTAAGATTCCCCTCTTCCAACTTTTAAAAAATCTCTATTAGACTCTCCAAATGTAAGTTGATGATTATTATAGTCTTCATCTGCTTTAAACCTTATATAACCTTTATATTAAATATATATGAATAAATAAAACATTTAATTTTAAAGCGAATCATCATTCCATGTTCCAAATGCAAGGGCAGCAGATGAAATTTTGCTCCTTAGAATCAGTAGTATTAAACTGAGAACTATTTAGGCCAAGAAATGGAGATTGATGTGACATCATGGTAGAAGATTTATACTTATTTTATCTTTTTTTCTTTCACTTTTATCAATCCAGGAGAGTCAACAACACGCAAAGGCTGTTGAAGCAGAGATGAGAAACATATTGCAGAAGCTATTTCCTATAGTCTCTCTTCCTTCCACTTTGGTAAGATTACCATTTGTTTACATTTATCAAATGGGAAACCATGTTTAAAGTGAGACTGATTTCTAAGACAATATTGAAGAGTGAAAAAAATGGGTTTGCTAATATGATCTTAGTTCTCTTGTTAATTAATCAGCTTTGGCTGGTTCACTTCTACTACCTGGCAAAATTGTGTCTTCAAAGACTGCTAAGTTCTAAGTTGCTATTCTGTACATACCATTCAAGACTCCGGTTAACTGGGAGTTACTAGTTAATCTGTCCTTTCTAGATAGCTGTACTACTTATTTATTTCCAAATTCTTTTAATGTGTTTTTTCATACTCAGAGTCACAGTGAGTGGATGCGTGGATTTGAAAAAGCAATAAGAGAACATACAAAAGAGACTTCTCGACCAGATGACATTAAGGTTAGTGCAGACTGGATATGAATTTAGTTTTAGCTAAGTAGTTTTTTTAAAATGTCGGGGGGTTTTATTCTGGGGAGCAGGAAGGAAACGGATGTCCTGTGCTTGAGAATTAACTGGTAGCATCTTGAGATTTGATTGATAATAGGTAACACCAAGATTAATCTTACAATTTGTCCCACAAGTGTTTTCCCAAAGTTCTTTAATTTTTTTGAATGATTACAGTTCTCCAGAGCGTAATTACAAAATTGATTGTCCTCTGCAGAATCCTGAGCTTTCAGATTTGACTGAACAAAACACGAAAAGCAGACAGACCGTTTTAGCGGAGATCTCCACTTTTGTATATCTTATTGTTGATGTTGTTGTTGTTGTTGCAGTTTATATAGAACTTTGCTACTGAAATTTAGCAACTGCATTTTGTTGCTCCAATCTAAGGAGTTCAAAAATATGATTAAAAAGCATGGGTTGCCACAAATGTGGCTCTTTCCCCAGACCTTTGGCAAAAATAATTGACAACCCTTTTCTTCTTTGTCTTTGTTCCCATCTGGGTTTCTTTTCTCTGCTTCTTTTGTGTTCAAGTTTTTCACTGGCATTATAATTTCAATGGTTTGAGTTGGTTGAAGAAATAAATAATTGTCCTTCTTAGTTTGTTGTCATTTCATAAACTTATGTTGAATTCATATTCTATTATTATCTGTGCCACCTATCCAAATTCTTAAAGGAACAAGTGTGAAAGAAAGAAATAAAAAGCAACATCTTGTTTTCAAAAGTGTGTATATGGGGGGGGGGGAGATGTATGACTCTCAGCACAAGAAGCATTTTGTAGATGAGAAATAATAGCAAACACAAACAATTAATTTATTGTGGAATGCTAGAATTTTGTCAAAGGGAATACAACATAAAATCAAAAAGAAGAGCTGATGGCAGAGGGACATAGTCGCCACTGGTTTTCTTATTTACCATTATTAGAAAGATTTAAAGTAGGTAAAATAATTTGTTTTTGAACATTGTAAGGTTGAGTTTGAAATAGAATTTGCGTACAAATGATGAACATGTAATTGCTAAATAGATGTGAGTTGCTTGAAGAAATAAATAACAATCCTGTTAGTTTGTGGTCACTCCCTAAACATATATTGAATTCATATTCTATATTATCCCTATTCTATTATTATCACCCCTGCTACCTGTCCAGATTGCTTAGTTGTGCAGAATCCATAGCTAATGGAACTTTCAAAATGTAGCCATATAACATTTCATTGGAATAAAGAGAGTTCTCTGCCTTGCTTTCTGTACATTATATCCATGGAATCTTTTTTATCGTTATAGGTCATGGAACAGAAGTTGAAAGAGGCAGATGAACTACATGTCATGTTGCAGCAAGAATGTGAGAAGTACAAAGTTGTCCTTGCAGAGACGGTAGGAAGGAGCCTTATAAAATCTGGCTATATTCGGTAATATTTCTTCTGCCTCAATTTCTTGTGGGCATCAACATAACTGAAATTTTGTATTACTAGGAGGGAATCTTGCAAAGGCTACAGCGCAGTGTAGAAGAAGAAGAGAGCAAATGGAAAATAAAAATTGAAGAATCACAGAAGGAACTACAACAGGTATTTTAAAAAATCAAGTATTCATGCTGCAAATAGTTGGCAGCTAATTAGAGCCTATATTCAGCTGTTAACTGAAAATATCCTTACGGTGTTTAATTATTTTATCAGTCTGGAGAAAATACAACTTGCCTCTCAGTATAATAATTCTTAATATAGGGGATAAAATGAAAGATACAAATGAAAGCTATCTGAAGGAGTCATTAGGCAGACACAGGTAAACCCAAACTGATACATAAAACAGATTATCTGAATAAATAAGACAATTGATTATTTAATTTATGTATCTACACAACTGTTTTCTCTTCCATTAATTCATACAGATTTCTCTGTAATTGCTACTAACTTAAAAGAAAATAAAGCTGATTTTTGTCCTAAGAGTTCATAGCTAGAGTGATATAGGAAGAATAACAGAATTGGAAGGGACCTTGGAGGTCTTCTAGTTCAACCCCCTGCTTAAACAGGAGACCCTATACCTTTTCAGACAAATGTTTGTCCACTCTCTTCTAAAAAACCTCCACTGAGGCTAATTGGTTAATTGTTCTAACTGCAAGAAAATTTCTCCTTATTTCTAGGTTGGTTCTCTCCTTGGTTAGTTTCCATCCAGAATGTTTAACCTCTCTGATCGCCACAAAATATGTCTGAACCTTCATACATACCCATACTCAGTCAGATTCACTCTTTCTTCCTCTTCCAGTGCTCTGGACATTACATCTGCTGCTTTATCTTTCGGAGGCCCTCCACAAATGGGAGGGGACACTTGGGGCTGACAGGGGCCACTCAGGAGTTATTTCATGAATGGCCCAGCTGACCTTCTGTTGACAGCAGTGAACGATGCCCTCAATGAGCTCACCTGTCAGATTGTCAGAAAACTAAATATATGGATACATTATAGTTTATTCATCTAGGAATACAATATGTGTCTGGATATACTGTTCTTTCTCTGTCCTACCTTTTCTTTTGGAAACAGTTTTCCCCACTGTATGCATTAGGAAATTCATTCAGGTCTTCCCAGTAAGCCAGGATATCAAAGCAAGACCTAGTGAACCAGTCTACAACCCAATGATTAAATAGCAATTGCTTTGCTATCAGTTTTTAAACATGGCTATTTAATGAAAAAATTAGCTACATGGTTAGAATTATTATGAATAAATTCTTCAGTTTTTATATTCAATAAAGTGCAGACAGTAATTTAAAGATAAAAATTATTTGAATTAAATTATAAAATTGGATAAAGTTGGATATCATTTAGTGTGTGTGTGTGTGTGTGTGTAGAGAGAGAGGGAGGGAGGGAGGTAGAAAAGGCCAGATCAGACTTAAATAAAATGTGTGATTTGTGACTGCCTGTTCCTTTTGTAGCTTAAAAAGGAACGAGAACATTTGGAACATGAATTGGAAAAAGCAGAAATAGAGCGATCAACGTATGTTTCAGAAGTCCGAGAGGTAATGTACCTAATTCAACTATTAAAGCCAGATTTGCTTTCTGTCACATGTACACATTTACCAGGAAGTATGAATATTTAGTTGGCCCAAAGATGAAAAATCTGCTCATCCAACGATCTGGGAGATTTTTATGTTTTTAAATTCATTTATTACTTTGAAATAAATTACATTAATGGCTGAATAGAGGGTCAGTTGGGAACATAAGGTAATGCATCCTAAAGCCTCTGAAAACTTCATTTCAGCTTAAAGATCTGTTGACTGAATTGCAGAGAAAACTTGATGACTCATATTCTGAAGCAGTAAGGCAGAATGAAGAGTTAACATTGGTAAGAGGCCTGTCCTCCACTGACTATATCTGTTGAAAAGTGGAGAAACTTTTCCAAATCCTGTCTGTCTGCTAACCATTTCGACTTAGCTGTTGTCCACTTTAGCCACTTTTATAGCCTTTCTCTGCCTCTTAATAACATGACTAGTGCTTAGTATACCTTTTCATCTGCCTGCCTTTCCCTTGCCTAAAGGATTCATATTTCTATACTTTGTGAATTTGGAACATGATGTTCACAGAACACAAAGGAACTGGGCTTGGCTGTTGGTGTAGGATTGTTTGGAGGAAAATCTTTGGTTTCATTTGAACTGTGCACTTTCTTTCCTGATGCTCTCTGAGCTTGTTTTCTTTTAGACATTTCATTACCAAAGTAGGTGACATCATCAGGGCTAGGATGATGATAATCAGCTCTAGAACTGATAATTTACCTAGTTTGGTAATGAAACATCTGCAAGAAAACAACCAAGCTCAGAAGCACCAAGGACTCCACAGTTCAACCCTAACTACAAATATTCTCTTCCATCACATTCATTTTTGCACCCTGGGGTGCAAACATACCCTGGGGTGCACTTCCTTTCCTGAAAGGGGTTTTAGTTGCTGAAAAGAAAAAAAATTGAACAATTCCATCTTGTATGCAAATATGTTGGAATACGCAAATGACACCTCAAGAGTTTTATCCAATTCTCAGCATTGGACATTATCAGGATTCACAGAAGAGCAATGAAGATGATCATAGGACTGGAAATTAAGTCTGTGAAGACAGTTGGAGGAGTTGGATATATTTAGCCTTGAGAACAGTATTCTTCAACAGGGTTACACAATGTATTCTCTGTAGTTTCAGAATATAAGAATTGAAATAACAAAGTTACAGAGAAATAAATTTCAATGGTAGGAAAGCTTCCTGTGTAGGACCAGCTTGATGTTGGAATGAAATACCCACAGGGTAATAGCCATTCTTTATTGAGTTCAGGCAGAAGAGGTGTAGCAGCTGTTTGTAGGGAGAACGTTAATTTGGGCTACCAAACAAAGGGTTGGAACCACTGATTGAAAAATCTACTACCAGCTCTATGTTTCTATGGGATAACATGGTTTATCAGCTTAAGGAAGGGGAGTTATTTTTTAAATTTCCTTAAAAGCTGACTGAATATGGAGCTTGAGACCCAGAGGACCTACTCAGTGGGGAAAAGAGCATATCTATTTATCAGTCATCTAAAGGGAGTGGACTCCCAACTAAGACTGGAGTGCCTTGTGGCCAAGGAAGCCACTTCCATTTGGTGAAGAAAAACTGAGCCTGAGCATAGAGAGATCAAAAGAAGGAAGCAAATGAAAGATCTCCAATGTACATTAACCTAATGTAAATAGCAAGTGAAAAAGATCATCTCTTTGTTGAACCACATGAATTTGTCATGTTTGGGAGCAGTTGGGGAATGACGGACACAAATTACATTACCAATCTTTACTAAAAGATTGACTTAAATGATTTGTAAACCTACAACTAAGAACAGATTTTTGAGCCAATTCTGGAGAATTTATATTTCAGTATCATTTTTAGCTGGGAACTGGTTCCACAAATTCCCCCCCCCCCTTCTTTTTTCTGGAGATTATTTTCATCTCTATTTCCACATATTGATTCAGATCCTGAAAACTCACAGAAAACGTCTAAATACTGTCTTGGGGAAAGATTCCTCATGTTTTTAAAAACTGATCTGCAGACAACAAAGCAATGTTATATCCATACAAGTACTTCTTCTGATCACTTCATTTGCAGTTTATGGAGAGTTACTTATCTAGTGTCCAAAATAATAATCTCTGGTCAACTTTAAATCTCAAGCCAATACAGGTAGTCCTTGACCTATGACCACAATCGAGCCCAAAATTTCTCTTGCTAAGCAAGACATTTGTTAAGTGAATTTTGCCCTTTTTAAGACCTTTCTTGTCACAGTTCTTAAGTGAACCATTGCAGTTGTTAAGTTAGTAACATGATTGTTAAGTAAACCTGGCTTCCCCAATGACTTTGCTTGTCAGAAGGTCGCAAAAGATGATCATATGACCCCAGCAACCATCATAAATACGAACCTGTTGCCAAGCAGCCGAATTTTGATCACGTGATCATGAGGATGCTGCAATGGTTGTAAGTGTGAAAGATGGTTATAAGTCACTTTTTCCCGTGCTGTTGTAACTTAAAGAGTTACTAAATGAACTGTTGTAAGTTGAGGACTACCTGTAAAGTATACTTGTAAAAAATCTATTCATTTTCACTGGTAATGCTGACAAGGCATTAAAAATAGTATTTCTTTAAGATTCTCTACTGATTTTAACCTCTTTCAGGCTTATTTTTTCTTCTTAACTTCTTTGCAAATGGAATTTCCTATCACTCAATGTACTTTGTAGCGATTTGTCTTCAGTATGCATATATTCTTACATCTATATTACTTTACCAGAAACTGCCCCATGCTCCTTTTAAGCATTGTGAACTGACTCTGACTTACCTCTTACAGCTCAAAACCCAGCTGAATGAGACATCATCTAAACTCTTAACTGATCTGGATGAAAGACACCAATTAGCTGCTGATTTGCCAAAGGTAAGGAATCCTATGGTTGATGTTCTACCTTCCTAGGAACATAATGGCCAGGGGTGGGTTCTAACATACCTCGCTGCCGGTTTGCTTGTGGGCGTGTGCGCGCATGCGCAGTGCAAAAAATAAAAATTTTTAAAAAAAACCCGAAAACAAGATGGCGACGCATGCGCAGTGCCGGAAACTCAGCTTCTGCACATGCGCAGAAGAAAAAAAAATTCAAAAAAATTCAAAACATAAAATAAAAAAAATTCAAAAAAAAGATGGCGGCGCCTACGGACCGGCACTGACTGAACCGGATCAGTGACATCATCATGACGTCGGGCAAACCGGTCCAAACTGGGAGGAACCCACCTCTGATAATGGCCAACCGATTCTGGATGATAGTTCATTTCTTCTTAAAGCACTGTCTACAGTCTGGGGTATTGATAGATTCAAGTTAGTCATGGAAATATCCATTAAGGTTGCTGTGCCAATTCTAGCTCCTCCCGGAAAAGTCATGGTGATCCATACCTCAGTAACCCTCATATTAGTTTACAGCAATGCATTTTATGTGAAGTTGTCCTTACGAAGGTTATTTGGAAATATCAGTTCCAAAATGCTACTTAAATTAACAGGAGAGCATCTCCTCATACTCAGATGATCTCCCAGATTCTGCAAAAGTTCCTTCTTGGTGGAGTGTTCCTTTTGAAATATTTTTCCTCAGGGAAGTTTGTTGACAACTCTTATTATTGATTTAATCAGTAATTAATAAAAGTTCCTGCCCCTGAATGCAAGTGTTGCAGGGCTGCAAAACAAAAAATAACTAGGGCTATAAACAGTAAAATAACATCAAAAAGTCACAACTGCAGACTTTGATGGTTTTTTTTTTTACTGTTTATAGCCCTAGTTATTTTTTATTTGTTTTGCAATCCTGCAACACTTGTGTTCCGGAGCAAGAATTTTTCTAAACAATATGTAGATGAAAGTTTACTTCTCATTGGTTAAGCCCTGTATTTGGGCTTTCGAGGGTTTTTTTGGGGAAACAATAGCTCTTCAGATTAATTCCCACATGGGAAACCAGAGATGTTTGACTGGAAACTCTAACCATTGTTAGCTTTCTAGGCTGAGTGAATCTCTGCTTGTAGAACTGTTTGCAAATGTAGTAATTATGCCCACATTTCATTTTTTTAAAGATATTAACTTGAAATAATAAATGCAGTGTATATGAGCATTGCCTCTTCCTCCCCATTGCCATCCCTAGTAGTTGCTCATGACACATTCTGATTCAGAGACTTGAGAGTAGAATATGAAACCCCAGCTCCCATACTCATCTATCTCTCAGTGAGCCATAAGTCAGTGTAATTTTCTTCTCAACTTCCCCCCCACTCCCCCTGAAATCTGTAGTTCAGTCATTGGGAGTTTGGAGAAATGTGCAATACTGGAACATTTCTTGTCATATTTTCATTGATTACGCTTGCAATCTAGAATGAAAAATAATGACCTATCTCAGTGATGGCAAACCTTTTTTCCCTCAGGTGCCGAAAGCGCTCGCGCGCGTGCACGCTATCACACGTGCGTGCCCACACCCATAATTTAATGCCCCCCCTGCGCCCCACCCCCTGCGCATGCACACGTGACCCCCCCGCGCTGCCCTGCCCCCCCGCATGCGTGCACGACCCCCCCCCTGTTTCCCGACTTCCGGTAGGCCCGGTAGGGCCGTTTTTTGCCCTCCCCAGGCTCAAGGCTTTCTTGGAGCTTGGGGAGGACAAAAACGCCCCCCCCCCGGAGGCCCTCTGGAGGCCGGAAATGGCCCGTTTCCCGACTTCTGATGGGCCCGGTAGGCCCGCTTTTTGCCCTCCTCAGGCACTAGAGGCTTTCTTGGAGCCTGGGGAGGCCGAAAACGCCCTCCCAGAGCCTCTGTGCGAGCTGGAAATCAGCTGGTCGGCGCGCACTGGAGCTGAGCTAGGGCAATGGCTCGCGTGCCGGCAGATATGGCTCCGTGTGCCACCTGTGGCACGCGTGCCACAAGTTCGCCATCACGGACCTATCTGATCCTTTCAAATACTGCATTGTATTCCAATCCGTCCGTCCTCCATGTATGGGGCCAGGGCTGTTTGTCTCCTTTACTCCTTCTTTAAAAAGGCTCTGATTATGATTGGATGTTTTAAAGCAATAACTATTTTAATTTTCGGCTTTTTTTAAAGGCCCAGGAATCACTGGTGATTCTAGAAAGGGAAATAGGAAAAACTAGTATGGGCCCTGAAGTGATACAGAACAGTGATGTCTGCTCACAGACGGTGAGTATTTTCCTAGATATATAAATAATATGCCTTAGGAAGTGCAGATACAGTGCAGACAGCCTAGAGGCTGATTTATCCTGTGTATTTTGGTCTGTATCATTTGTGGTCATTGACCATAATAGAAATTCTATGTCCCACTTTTGCATGGTTTTCATTTGCTTGGCATAAGGAGTCCACTGCGATCTTTATATAAAACTGGTGTTTGGGTTGTAGAAGCCATTGGAGATTTGGTTTAAAAGTCTATAGATGATGTATATTTTTATTTACTTATTTAGTTCAGTTTAGGCATCACCTGACTCCAAATCAACTGTAATCGTACTATGATCTTGTAGTTTCTTTGGTACATGTCTTTATGGGGCTGGCCAATAACTATAGACCAGTGTTTTTCAAACTTGGCAATTTTAAGATGTGTGGACTACAACTCCCAGAATTCCCTAGCCAACATGCTGGGTGTGGAATTCACATCTTAAAAATTGCCAAGATTAAAAAACACCGCTAAAGGCTATTATATCCAATAATAGATACAATAGATACACAATAGATACAAACTTAACGTAAACCGATCCAAACTAGATTGCAAAAAATTCGACTTCAGCAACAGAGTGGTCAATGCCTGGAATACATTACCCGACTCTGTAGTTTCTTCCCCAAACCCCCCACAACTTTAACCTTAGACTGTCCACCGTCGACCTCACCCCATTCCTAAGAGGTCTGTAAGGGGCATGCATAAGCGTACCAGCGTGCCTACCGTCCCTGTCCTAATGTACCCATGTATTTGTAAAATTTCTTGTACTCATAACCATGCTTGTACTTATATATTCACAAACATGTTTATACTCTGTTTATACTTTGTTCGTAATCATATATACGCTTGACAAATAAATAAATAAATAAATAAAATAAAAAATATCCTGCCACCAGATGGCAGGCTAATAATGTCCTATAAGTACTATAAACACATTTTGGAAACCTTAGAGATAGCTGGAAAGTTTTTTGCTCTGTTATTGTTATGTTTATTATTATTATCTAGTTTTTATTATACGTATCTGGGTTGTTCTGGTTTAGGACACCACTAAATGTGTGAAGCCTCATACAATGAAAAAAAAATAAAAACATTCACATGAAAAGGTAGCACATCAAAGAGATCTGATCTAGTATAGTTGTCCATGACATTGTTTTCTAATTGGAGATTTTTTTCAATAAAAAAGCTGGCCACAGTGGGTGGGAGGAGTTTAAAGAGTTTCTGAAGTGACTATCCAAAACGTTTCAAGGCCAAGAAATCTGAGCAAATGCTCCCATTGCTTGTCCTGGAGAAAAGGGAGCCCTTTGGCCATGGTGTGAAACTTGTGTAGAACAGCTGAATGAAGATTGAATCCAAAGTTTCTAATACTTTCTACTTTCTTCCATCCCTTTCAGGCCGGTCCAGATAATGTGAATCTAATTCAAGATATTGTTCATCTTAAGCAGCTTCTTGCATCAGTTGGCCAAATGCTCACAAAGGGAAAAGAACAGTATCAGCTATTAGGTAGGAGAGTTTGAGTCTATTTTCCAAAGATGGACTTAAGCAGGAAGGCAAAAGTAACTGGTGATTTTTAGTTGATCTGTAGACAGCAGTAATCAAATCATAGAAGCTTGCAGCCTCGCATTTTGGTTGAAATACCATTGTGGATTATTTCTCCTTATAAAATTACACATTAGGAAGAGTCATTGCAGACCAGCCTTCCCCAACCAAGAGCCTACAGAAATATTGAAATTGTCATTTTCAAAATTCCCAGTAGCATTCCCATGGATTTGCATTTACCCTTTGCAGCTGTTTTTACTGCTCTTGTACAGGGCAAATATTTTTTCACAGCTGTGATTTTAATGATTATTTTCATTCTGGGATAACAAAAATCTTGTTTATAAATGTAAACATAGGTGTGGACCGATATGGAATTTGGATTCTCAATTGTCTGTCCTCTTTACAAAGTTAATTTTCATTAATTCTATTTAGTAAATTCTGAATTTGGGCTTACTTAGTACTTTTTTTTAGCTTTAAGAAAACTATACACGCTGAATATTGACTTTTTTCCTCCCTAAAAGACCTCTTATTTTTTTAAAAAAAAAACCCTGATTCTTAGTATATAACAGAACCGGATCCCCCAAAATATGACATATTTTTCTGTTATTTTAAAAAATAAAAACAGTTTGCCATAGTGACTACCTTATCCTTAAGCTTATCTTTTTGTTTTGTTTTTGTTTTGTTTTGCTTCTCTTTTGCAGAGTGAAATCATGGGGAGATCGTTTAATTTGGGGGTAGCAGAAGACAATGTATTTTATATTTTGCCAAATTAAAGCCTTATTTATGTGTTCACCCTTTCTACTTCGTCAAACACTGAACAGAGTTTTGTCTTTTCTACTCTTTGTTAGACTACTGATTTAAACAAGATGATGAAGAAGACGACTCTGCAGACACCTCCAGAGTTTAGTTTTATAATAAATAAATTTAAATAAACCGGTTTGGATAATTAGAGCTTTACATTCCTGGAGCTACAGTAAACGTGTAACCTTTTATCTTTATAAACTCGTTCACACACACAGAGACACGCACGCACCCTTGACATAGTGGTAGCAGCAGCAGCAACAATAACATTTTAATACTGACAGCCTATGCTGTTTTACTTAGATACAGTTTGGGAGTAGCAGCCTCGTAACTTCTACCTGAAGTAAACACTCCTCCTCCCTACTCTCTCTCTCTTTTGGGTTGCTAATGTAATCAGTTTTTGTAATGGTGTCAGCAAATAAAGGGATGCTTACTACTCAAACTGTACTGTTATGTTCTTGATTTGGAATTCCCTAAAGAAGACCTGTAAAATCTTCCATGCTACTATATAAAAACACTGCAATGTGACAGATAGCACAAGAACCTGGTTGGGTCAGATCACAGGTTTTCCTGTTCCTGCATCAGGTGTCACAATCTCTGGGAAGCCTGGAAAAAAGACATCCTAACTAGCAGCTACTGACTGTCTTACTCTCCATTAATTGGTCTGCTTCCTTTTTAGACCCATCTGAATTGGGGCCCTCATCACATCTTGTTCTAACCAGTTCTAACTTCTGTTCTAACTTCTGAAAATGCAGTATGTAGAAAAATGTGTCATGCGAACCTAGCCATTACGACTTGTAAATCATGATTTTAAGGCTGAGCATGTTATACAAACCCAACAAATTATGGTATTCAATAAATCATAGTGAAAACATGGAATAACATAATGTGTGAACCCAATCACTATTTGCCTTGAATTTCCCACTAATCATAGTAGCTCTGCCTTCTGCTAATGTATATGACAGAGAGAAACATTTATCTATACTTCATTCGTGCTATGCCGTGGTTACCTCCTCTTATTGCAATTCGTGTTTTGCCCCTCAAACTGTTCTGTTGCTTCCAATTCCCCTACCATTGAGTTAGCTTTTCTCCAGCTCTACCTTACTATTTCTCAGAAGCAAGGTGCACAGCTACTCATAATATTCCAAGTGTGATAAGTTTCCAGATGTTTCAGCTGGCATATATGTATCTCAGATATATATATATATATATATTTGTTTTTTGAGGTTTTCACGGGTATTTGTATGTAGGTCTATGGTTATTCGGGTTTTCGGAGCTCCTAGAAGCACGAGGCCGAAGACACAAGCCTGATAACCAGCCTGATGATGAT
>QLTV01004082.1:2567677-2583173 GCA_003457575.1 Thermophis baileyi | reverse complement strand
TATATACTTGTCTCTCTTTATTTATTTAGAAATATGTTATACATACATACATACATACATACATACATACATACATACATACATACATATATATATATATATATATATATATATATATATAATTTCTTGTGATGATAAAGTGGAAAGGGTTCTATGCTGTGATGAAATCAAACATTTTTCTTAGTGATGTTCTTTAAATTTATTCCTTTCAAGTAAAAGAAAAGTAATTGAGGTGCCAATAAAAAAATTTGAATTAGAAGCAATATTGCTTTAAGAAACACATTTTTGAAAGGAAAATTTGGAATACTTAGTTCCTCCTTCAGATGTTTTCAGCTAATTAAAGAATTCCTGAAATACATATAGTTCTTAAAACTGATAGGAAAGAACTTTTGTCATTGGTATAAAGATTAATATCTAAACATTAATAAATTTGGACCCATACATCCAGCAACCATTTAATTGAAACTTTGATCTGTTTAGCCTCCTACACACAGTGTATCAATCAAACTGAATCAGATACTCTGAAGTCAGCTCTTCCCCCACAATCAATATATCCAGGCATAAGGCGTAGCTGCAACTTAGGGAGTGCCCAGATTCACTGATCCTGATTAAAATTCTCCCCTATTTATTAGACAAAAGGTCAGAATCTTTGTCATTCATTGAAAGCAACTTTCCTGACCCTTCTCCTTGATCCTTTTGAACTGTTTTAGCAGTGAAACATAACAGCATGAGCTGGCACTTTCAGAAATGTCACTGTATCCCAGCTGAACATGATGAAATCAGCAAATACAAGCTAGGAATTAGCTGAAACAATGCACAATGGAGAAGATAACAAGCACTCCTGTCTGCGCATATTTACTTAGCTGTTAAATAGTGCATAGAGATAAGCTTTCCCTCATGTGGTCATATAAAAATGGAGATGCTAGCTATGGTTTTTCTTGTCCAATCTCAATTGATCTTAAATAATGTATCTGGGAATTAATTAAGCCAATGCTGAACTGTTGGAAAACATTGGATGGGCTTCAAAAAGTTCTGCTGGTGAAATAGTCAAACTATGTAAAGTAAAGTCAAGGCTGTAAAATGTCTTCTTGGCTTTTCCCCTCATCGTTCAGTCATTTTTGTGCTTCAGGTATTCAAGAATAAAGGACTTCCATGAGGGAAAATGGATTGAGTTCAGTTGCCCAAGTAATTGAATATCAGATATAGCTGTATGGCAGATTGCGTCAGTTTTTATAAGTGGGACACTGCCTGAGGTGGGGGGAATTTTCCAGAATTTTGTATATTTATATAATTATGTAAGTTGTTTTGAAAGGGGCACTTCACAGTAATTAACAAAATGTTTCTTAAACTCAGAATTCTGGGAATTGAAGTCCATACATCTTAAAGCTGTCAAGTTTGAGAAACACTGCTCTAAAAGATTCAGCATTGCTATTGTGAAAGCTTTCCCCTGAATATCTCATGTATGTGCACACAAAGCTGCTTTGCTTGTAATGCCAGTAAAATAATTAGCCCACAGCAGACAGCCTGAAAAGGCCCTTTAAAGCAGCTATGTGAAGTCTTCAAGAGAACACTACTGCTTTAACACTTCAAAGAGGGGATTTGCTCACATCCGCATACTTGGTGTCATGGACTTCTGTGACATCACAGAGTCCAGTCTTTATATAGGTTTTGGACAAAAGTGCTCATTTGAGCCAAAGAATGAGTGGGTCCTGGCACGTAGGCAGGGAGTTATCATAGCCAAAATGCATTTGAATTCAGAGCAGTCAACTTGGTATCCCTTTCAGGTCCAACAATGTTCAAAAGCACTGGTAATCTTCCTCAATAGGCCCATCATTAATATGTTGATGGAATAGTAGTTGTTAAGCAGGTTTGTAAGAAGTAATTGCAGCAATTTGTATTTCTCTGTTCCGTTTTCTCTGCTGCTCCCTTGAACTCTGAAATTCAAAGAATACTGGGAATACTACTTTTCCCCCCTTAGGAGGCCTAAAATTAGGATCACCATATCTATTTCTCCTTTTCCTAAATCCATATTACAATTATTATAAAAGGCTTGGTGTTTTGAAGAATAACTGATACCTGTGAAGTGACCCCAAATATATAATCAATCAATCAAAACTTTGTTTATATCATACAGCAAGAAAGTCTGAATCACACTGATCATAAGACAACAACCCCATTATGACCCAGTCAGACTATCTGACCATTTAATTTAATATTAACCTGCTCTTAACTGGCAACTGCCCTTCAAAAGAATTTATTTCCCTCACTGGCTTTTCTAACTTTAGATTCTGGGAATTGAATCCAAGACTTAGTGTGAAATTTCTACAATGTATGAATAAGTACATAGATAAATGCCTGTGTACATTCACCTTTATTTGGTTCACAATAAACTGGTGAAAGTGGAAAGACTCATTGCTTTCTTCTTTCATCCACAAATAGTCCTGATAGTATATTTTGTTGCTAAACAGCAATGGAAACCAATTGCTCTATTTCATTGGATGTTTCCCAGCAGCTCACCATTTATTTAATAGTTTGTTTTTCCATTTATATGGCTGCCCATCTCACAAAACATTTAATGGTATGTGAAAATGGCTTTGGGAGACAGGAAAGACATGCTGTCTAGGGAACACTCAGATCAGGGGAGATATACCACGCAGCTGCATAACAGAGTCAGAAAGAAAACCCTCACTACACAGGCTGCAAAGTAAGCTGTATAATACGAAGAAGCTGAGTAAACCGTGAACCACCTAGTTAGCTGTTGCAAGAAGATTGCACAGACTGATTACACACAACTCATGACAAAATAGCATCAATTGACTACACACAACTCATGACAATAGTGCATTGGAATATCTGCAAGAAATACTGCAAGCAAGAACTGGTGGGATCATGAAATAGACAAAGTAATAGAAAATGAAAAAAAAAGTGTTCTGGGAGTTTAGAATCCAAACAGACAACATAACACCCTAGACATAACAATTGTTGATAAAAGAAAGTCTGGATAGTGGACATTGCAGTACCTGAAGACAGCAGAAGAGAAGAGAAGAGAAAGAACTGGAGAGAAAATCACAAAATACAAAGACCTACAACTAGAACGACTGTGGCAAAAGAAAGCAAAGATAGTATCTGTAGTGGATGCAACCCAAAAACATCTGGAGCACCACTAGAACACTCAGCATTGACAAAATCCCCGTCAGTCAACTACAAAAGGCATGGAACAGCTTATATTTCCTGCCATGATATATTGAGTATCATCAAGCAACATTTGCCTATCCCAGATCCTTGGGAAGGGCTAGAGCTAGGATTAGGGTTACCTTGGGAAGGACTCAATAGATGGATAAAAATGCCAAATCCAGTGTAAAAACACATAAAAGGTGACAACTTTAATAGAATGTATATGCTGTCCAACTCTCAACAACTCTGGGCAGCTCACAATGATGAAGCAAATAAAATTAATTAGACATTAAACATAAAAGATAAGTACGATGAAGTCGTCTCATTCTTCCTTGCCAAAAGCCTGGATGAAAAGCCAGGTGTTCACAGTTCTTCTAAACAATGGCAGAGGTCTATTTGGGCTGTTTTTGTTTTGAACTATATTATTTTGTACATATAAATAAATCTGCTAGCCATCCTGAACGTGTAAGCTTGATTGTATCATTTATTCCAGTATTATGCAGCAGGAGTCGACAGTACAATCTCCACAGATGCCTTGTTACCCAAAGGACTCCAAGTGTTAAGTCAAAGGTATAATTATTTCATTAAACATCAATTTCACAACAGTGGGAAATTGAATAAGACTTGAATGTTGCAAGATCTTCAGGATTATATATACCAACATTAATAGGTATCAATTTTACAATGGCATATGCTGCCCAAAGGATTGCCACCCGTGATGTAGAGGGCAGGTGAGACAAGGTATAATCCTGACACCTCAGATCTGAAAGTGCAAATGCTGGAGTTTGGTGTGCAGCCTTTGCATACTGTCCCATTGTTCTTTGTTAATTTGATTTCATTAATTTATGAGAACAAGATCAATAACCTATGGTTATTCCCAGTTCTTTCAGAAAGAATGCTTTGCCATCATGTTGCTGTCCTCCTTGCTGTGGGACAAATTATGTATTAATTAAATTTTTATGCCGGTGACAAAGTAAATAAACCTTTTGTCCAATTGAAAAGGAGCTTTTTCACAACACCTCGGAGCTAATAAATATATGGGTGGTTGCAAGAGACGCAGTCTGCAGCCAGTCTTTCCCCTTTTCACTGTTACATTCAAAGCCACTTGATCAATAACAAAGCTGACAGTCTGGAGCTTCCACATCTATCATTCAGATGGGTACATTATTTACACCAATCCCCAAGTGCAAAGAAAAGAATGGGGCAATCCAGCCACCCCTGCTGTGCCGCAACTGCTATTAATTTTCTTAGATTGCTCCACATCAGTAAGGCAGAACATGGTTTGATTGATCTCCCTCTTCCTGAGAAGAAGAGAAGCATCCTTGCCTTTGTTCTAGCACACATGCGCCCAGCGCCCAGGGGAGGCCATTGATACAGCAACAATGACTTACACGTTGCAATTATTCCTGAACTTGGCTAGTGAATGGCCAAAAGAAATGATTTCACTGATTCCTTAATTGAAGAGAAATTAACATTGCATTTTACACTATAGTAATAAGAAGGCATACCTGCCCTTGATTGTTCATTACACGAGGCTTGGAATAGCAGCAAATTTTGCATGGTTGGAGACCAGAGGGGCCTTCAAGGCACTAACTAGCCCAGGGATGAAATCCAGCAGGTTCTGACAGGTTCTGGAGAACCGGTAGCGGAAATTTTGAGTAGTTCGGAGAACCGGCAAATACCACCTCTGGCTGGCCCCAGAGTGGGGAGGGAATGGGGATTTTGCAATATCCTTCCCCTGCCACACCCACCAAGCCACACCATGCCCACCAAGCCACGCCCACAGAACTGGTAGTAAAAAAAATTGGGATTTCACCACTGAACTAGCCCCATGGCTGTGAACTCCTAGGTGAGCCCCAAGCGAGGTGGCAGAGCCATGTCTTTATAGACATTTCCAAAAAACCAATAGACTGGGGACAAAACTCATTTAACAACTATCTTGCTTAGCAACAGAAATTTTGGGCTCAGTTGTGGTTGTAAGTCGAGGATTACCTGTACTCTTCCTGCCTGACCAGGTGGGATGAACTGGTGTAATGGAGCAGAGTCAGTATAACAGGTAACCTGGCCCCATGTCATATATTTATTTGCTGAGTTCTTGCAAGGAAAGTGGGCTAACCATGAATGTATATCTCTGTTGTAGTGTTTGACCTTTGACGTCAGGCAGAGTGGGTGTAAGAGCACTTTGTGTTTTTGTTTGGACATTTCTAATTAGGTTCACTTACTGTACTAAGCCACAGACTGCCTAACCATGGTTTCCTAAAAAAAAACCTGTCTGACTTCAGATATGCTAAGTTGTAAACCATAGTTTACAATCCACAAGGCTGAATTCACAGACCATGTTAAGCCAAAAAATTAAACAAATGATATTGGCTGAATTTCCACAAACTCATTTCCTAGGTTTGCATACAAAACACTGAATTACAAACCAACAAACCTGGGCTAAGATTAAGCAACACCCTAGTCCATAAAAAAACTTAAACAAGGGTGGGTAAAAATAACCAAATTTATCTTATCTACACAACATGCTAATTGCTATGTTTAACACTGACCTATTATTGTGTGATAGTGCCATAGGGTTAGTGCCTGACACACTACCACATCATCTCTGGGTGCTGATACATTCCTTCCATATTTTCATTTTTAAAGCCTCTTTTAATTAAAAAGAGAGAGAGAGAAATTGATGGGTAATTAACATGAGATAAAGCAATATACCTGTTTTTCCCAGTATAACCATATTTCCATTAATGCTTTAGGGCCACAGAAACATTCTTAGAAAATAAAAAGATGGGTGGCTCCAACCCAGTTTTTCGTGCCTTTTTGTGAGTTGTGAATATACACATTTAATCACTAGGGGTTTCATTTCACACCAAACAAAGGACCGCATCTTTGTTTAATGAGGATCTCTTTAAAGCAAATTAGTAGCTGAGTGGGAGAGCAAATACATGTCCTCTTCCCATTCCCCAAATCTAAGTTTCAGATTCAGGTGAAAGAAGGTTTCAGACACATCTGGAACTGAGACTACTCAGTGATGAGAATACAGCTGCTGCATTTGACTGGATTATGAAACAAGCTGCGCACTTAGGACTTGATGTTGGAAAAGTACGTTCAAATGTTGCAGAATATAGAACTTCTTCAGGGATTTGGGCCAAGAATGCATTCTGGGATTCTGCAAAACATATCACTCCTGCAACATGGTGGCAAGGTCTCTGCACCACACAACCTCTGACACCTCTTGTGTCTCGCTTACTGCAGATTCCTGCATCTTCTTCTGCATGTGAAAGAATCTGGTCTATGTTTGGTAATATTCATACCAAATCAAGAAACAAACTGACCTGTGAAAGGGTAGAAAAGCTTGTTTCAATCCGTGCAAACGTAAAGTCCATGAAACTTAAAAGTCCATGAAAAAAAATGACAAAGAGGAAGAGGAAGAAGAAATGGAAAACGATAGCAGTACTGTAGTTCAGGAAATGAGATAGGATAAACTGCATGTATATGTTATGTCTTCTGTTTGTTTTCTTTTTTAAAGCACCACTCAAAAGGTAAACCTTCTATGGAGCTTAAATATTGAGGTGGACCTTAACTTTATTTGCTATTGGTGCTAAGGGGCTAATCTGATTATTTGTCTTTGCACAACTCCATCTTGTGCACCAGTTGTAACTGTTTGCGGATCAGGGATCCTCCTCACAGTATTCATGCCTCAATCACACCTTGTGCTACTTGAATTTGTTCTATGGGGCTGTCTTCGAATACTTGAAAGCTGCGGCTGATCTAGAATGCAGCAGCTCAAGTAGTTACGGACATAATCCAAGGCCTGACTTCTTGATTTCCCAGAGGGCCTTTGGGGAATGGTAAGATTTTTGCCCTCTGCCAGAGAAAGGACATCAGTTGTGATTATTGTTGGTTTTGTTGTTATATTTTGTTTTTAATCTTGTTACTATAAACTGCAGTGCAAGCAATAGGAATTGCTAATTATTGGGGTGGCAGTAAATCAATAAATGCTGTCTTCCAGTTTTAAGATTATGTATGATCAAAAACAGGCAGAGTTTTAATTGCATATCATGGCCAACCCCTTTACTTTTTTTTAATCACACCCTGGAGACAACCCGCCCCCCCCCCACAACCAGGATGTGAGAGCTTCTGACAGCAGGAATCTGACCTGAGCAATGATTACTGAAGCAATCTTTTTTAACCAGAACAACCAAGGGTTTTATTTGAAATACATTATAGAGGCAGGCAAAGCCTAGCACCTAATTACCTCATGCCAGATTGAGAGTTAAAGAGCATCTGTTCTGGGCATGTGTGCCCGGGAGCAATGGCAGAAGACTCTGATCTCAGATCAGTCCTGTTTTAGGGAAACAGCAGCAGACCGACAGGGGACGCTGGAGAAACCCTTAACTTTCTCTCTGCTCCCATTGCCCTCTTACAGCCACTAAGTCATGAGGCCCTACAGCAGAGGTCTTCAAACTTGGCAACTTTAAGACTTGTGGACTTCAACTCCCAGAATTCTCCAGCCAGCATAGCTGGCTGGAGAATTCTGGGAGTTGAAGTCCAAAAGTCTTAAAGTTGCCAAGTTTGGGGACCCCTGCGGCCTACAGAGTCAGTGACACTGAATTTGCACTTTTAATAATCAGGAAGCACACACTGAGCTTCCATGAAGGAAGGCAATTTTTTTTTTAAAAAAAATCCAATAATAAGAGTTTAGCTTCTCTCTCTTGAAAATGTAAGTTAGCATACAGCGTTATAATGCAAGCTAGCTTTGACTTTCAACAGTTCATTTAGTGACCAAAGTTACAATGGCATTGAAAAAATTGACTTATGACCATTTTTCACACTTATGACGGTTGCAGCATCCCCATGGTCCCATGATCAAAATTCAGACACTTGGCAACTGACTCATATTTATGAGTGTTGCAATGTCCTGGGGTCATATGATCACCTTTTGTGACCTTCTGACAAGCAAAGTCAATGGGCAAGCCACATTCACTTAACAACCGTGTTACTAATTTAACAACTGCAGTGATTCACTTAACAACTGTGGCAAGAAAGATGGTATAATGGGGCAAAATTCACTTCACAAATGTCTCACTTAGCAACAAAAAATTTGGGCTCAATTGTGGTCGTAAATCGAGGACTACCTGTAAATTAACAATCTCTGGAGACAGCATGGTCATTCTCACTGCATCATGTGGGCTCTTGGGGAGCAAAAAGTTTTTTGTTCCTACAGCTGTGGATTAAAATTGCATCTTGTTGGATGAGCACCCAGGGCAGGGGTGAAATCTAGCAGGTTCTGACAGGTTCTGGAGAACCGGTAGCGGAAATTTGGAGTAGTTCGGAGAACCGGCAAATACCACCTCTGGCTGGCCCCAGAGTGGGGTGGGAATGGAGATTTTGCAATATCCTTCCCCCAGGAGTGGGGAGGGAATGAGGATTTTGCAGTATCCTTCCCCTGGAATGGGGTGGGAATGGGGTAGGGAGGGAATGGAGATTTTCCAGTATCCTTCCCCTGCCATGCCCACCAAGCCACGCCCACCAAGCCACACCACACCCACCAAGCCACGCCCACAGAACCGGTAGTAAAAAAAATTGGATTTCACCACCGACCCAGGGATAGAATTTGATTCCTTTAGGTGGAAGGAAAAGTTAATGGAAAGAATCCTAAAAGCTACTTAATGTTAACAGTAAAATATCTAGATAAAAGCAGAGATTGAGTCTCTAAATCATAGTTAGATAGTAACATTCTTCTTGCCTTACACTGAAGAGTAATGGGGATCATTAAAAAAAAAACCTAGCAAGGAGGGAAGTGTGTCCAGGAGGCTCAGATGGGCTTCAGGGTCCAAGGCAGCCTTGTAATTTAAGCACTCGTATCTGACCTGCTCTTGTTTTTGCACATAATGTGGATCACTGGAGGGAGACCAATTTCATGCAGCTAACGCAAGTGGCACTCCTATCGGTTTCTGCAATTCCTGGGTCCGAAATCTGAATTTGCAACTAGTAGACTGCAGAATTTGCAGACTGCAGTCAGCCAGGATTTGGAACGATGGTCCAAATGCAGACGTTGTTTCTGGATTAAGTGAAAAATAGGGAACTCTCTTATGTTAATTGGTGCATGGGCACCTCTGCCTGTACCAAGTTTTTTTTTAAAAACTGCCCTGTATTCATAACTCCATCCTTGTATTTAGCCCCAATCCCATGGGTGTTTGCAGGGGGAAATCCAAAAAGTCCAGAGGGCAGGGGCTTAGAGTGATTAAGCAGTGTTGTGGCATTGGTCTCATCCCTTTTCTGTATGCAGCACCATATTGCATGCACAAAGGAGTGATTCTTGTGGCATGACCCCACTTTTTTCTTCATGCTGGTGAAAGTAACAAGGTGCTGCAGGTGTTGCTATTCAGAGGATTCCAGGCTATGGATCTCTGGGCCAGAGGAGGCTGGGTCATCCATAGTTTTGGCAGAAAGAAAAGAGTTTGATCTAGAACAGGTAGGATCAAAAGCAGCATATGGTCCAAGACAGGAAGACCAAGACAGGAAGGAATCACCTTCTAGACATGAGTCCATCTTTTGCTTGCTTCCTACTATAGTCAGTGACCAAGCAAATAAGAATGTTTGGAAACATTCAACCCATCAAAACAATGTGGGGCATTCGCTTTTAATACATTTTTGGGTTCTGAATGAAAAGCCTATCTGAACATTTCAAATTACTGGTGCTGTTTTTTTTGTTTTTGTTTTTTTTAATAGAGATCTCCATTTCTGGTGCTCAGGGCAACAACCTTCATTATATCATGAGGTTTGGGGTGTGTGGGTGTTTAATCCTTGTATGCTGCCCAGACCCACTTGTCTAAGGTGGGTGGCCCAGAGGTGGGTTCCTACCGGTTCGGACCGGCTCTATAGAACCGTTAGTAACGTGGCGGCCTGGGTCGCTGGAACCGGCAGCGACCCAGGCCTGCCACGCCGAGCCGGTTCTCTTGGTGGCGCCTATGGCGCCGCCATCTTGTTTTTTTGGTTCTGCGCATGCACAGCTTTTTTTAAGTACTGCGCATGTGCAACGCATGCGTCCCCACGTGGCGCATCCCTGAGCGAACCGGCAGTACCTGAATCAGGAACCCACCCCTGGGGTGGCCATATTATACATCATATAAATGATTATATTTTCCTGCTTCCTCAAAAAAGGCTCAGTTCATAGTGTGCTATAGGCAGGGGCAGGAGTATCTTGTGGTCAGATAATCAGTTGCTCAGCCTGAAAGGCCAACTCCCAGCAAGCTGGAGCCCTCTAGGCTCTAGTGCAGAGCGATTTCTTGTGTGTGAGGGTGGGTTGGGGGAGGGGAGTTCATTAAATGCTGCAAAGTGGATGCCTGGCTACTGCTTTTACCTATTGGGGGTGCTGATTCCCCTGTTGTTGAAAACCTACTCCGCTTGAGTGAGACCGTGCTCTCCCACAAAAAGGAATAATTTGCTGCTTTTTGTAACAGAGTTGTCCTTTTTGCCAGCTGTGTCTGGTTTTGCTGTTAGTTGCAAATAGGACTTCCTGGAAATCAGTTCTTCATCCAACCATCGCTCCTCTGAATTGTGAGAGGAAGACCAGAAGCTGCTCCAAAATTCTTCCCAGCAGCTGCCAAAAGAGCAGCTTTGAGTAAGATGCAAAACCTTCCCTCCCCATGCACATCCATTTTAGTTACCCACACACACTCCCCTCCCCATGCACATCCATTTTAGTTACCCACATACATTTCTCTCCCCATGCACATCCATTTTAGAGGCAGCAGCGGTTGGTTGCTCATAAGAGGGTTTGACCTTAAGGTCAAATCAAGATTATTGCTGTTATCAGTTAAATATTCCCAGATACGACCAAAATAATGGTGAAATGTACATCCAGATGTGCATTCTCAGCCTAGGACTGATCTCACAGTCTTTTCAGATTAAAAATACATTTCTAGTGATTTACTCATCTGTCCAATTTTCTTTACTTCATCCGTTAGAAAGAAAGTGAGGAAAAATGTTATTAATATTGTTAAACAAGTATAAATCAAAACCTCTTGCCAATTCATTGCAACTCATTCAGAGACACACAAGTAAGCCCAATTCTTTGTGCCCACTCTTGGTTTATACTGTGTATAAGAACTAACATATAAAAATATAATTGTTACTTGCAACAAGGTGTAAATGTGCAAAATTCTGTATTCCTGTTCAGAATTTTAGCTATTCATACTCCGCAATTCAACATCCTATGCCCACTCTGAAGTAATTTATTTTTCATATTTCTGTCCATATTTTCCATGTTTAGCAGCAGGTTCCCAAAAAGGCTGTATTTCCAGTTCAAGTTAATCATTTAAACCCTTATGAAACAAGGCACTGGTTTTCCAATAGCTGCTGTTCCTGTTAGGGCTGCTGATAATAAAACAGCATTGTTGTCTTTGGAAACTTAGTGGAGGATTATGGATAAATAGGATTTAGTTGTTGGCAGTCAGAGAAGTTGAAGAGTAAATTTCCAAATCTTTTGGTAATTATAAGGCAAGGAATATTCCCTTTCCTGTACAGGACCATGAGGCAATATTGCTCTAGCAATCCTAGAGGCCCTTTTGAGAGGGCTACAATGTGGTTAAAACAGAAGCATGAATTAGTGTTAGAACAGGGTCAAAGAATATGAAGGAAGGGAAAGAACAGAAGAGAATGGAACACAGAGCACACTCCCAATGTTTGTTTGTTTGTTTGTTTGTTTGTTTGTTTGTTTGTTTGTTTGTTTGTTTGTTTGTTTGTTTGTTTCTTTCTTTCTTTCTTTCTTTCTTTCTTTCTTTCTTTCTTTCTTTCTTTCTTTCTTTCTTCCTTCCTTCCTTCCTTCCTTCCTTCCTTCCTTCCTTCCTTCCTTCCTTCCTTCCTTCCTTTCTTAGCTTTATGTCCTGCCTCCTATTTTTCCTACAACAATCCTGTGGGGTAGGCTGAACAGGGAAGAAATGACTTGTCCAAAGGACTGCATGCCTCCAATCCTGCCCAGCAACACAACACAATTATTATACTGTGCCACCTATTTACTGTATTTACAGATGATCAATTTTGTGAGTTCTGCCAGAATCAAAGGAGGATATTTTTAAAAACTGTAAATTCATGTTCCTATTGCCTCCCCTCCCCTCCCATCCCTCCCCTCTCTTCTCTCCTCTCTCCTTACATTTGTTCTCCCTGAAAATGTTTCGTACTTCTGCAAATGTTAAGGTTTTCTCAACTTTGCTAATAATGCCCTGCTATGAAGAATAAATGATGCTGCTTTGGCTGGGCAGGGACTCTGCTTGTAGAAAACAGTGTTTACCATTGGGCTATGAAACATGGAAACACTAAGTAATCAACCATATGTTAGTCTACTACACTGTGCAAACTAAATCTATGTGTTAATTTATGACTTGCTCTGTAATGTTATGAAGTAGAAAACTGAAGTGTGTTGAAATATGATTGGACAATATTTGCCCATAGGCCACATGTAATCGCTCTCCCCGCCATCATCCCTAGATTTCAGAGCTGAAATTAAGTGATAACCTGACCAACTTTTTTTTGGGGGGGGGGAGAATTTAAAGATGTGGATGGGAATCATTTACAACAATAATCCTCCCCAAGTCAGCCACTCCTCTTGGTTGTATGTTGTAGTATTACTGGACAACTTGCAATGCAACAGAAAATGCAAATGGCCAGGTTGCAGCCTCACCCTCTTAAACACATATCAGGAATAAAGCATGGTTAACCATGAATAAGATTGTTATAGAAATAGTCTATAAAATCATTTTTTATGTAGACAAGGCAAAGACAGTTTCTAGGAAGTTCAATGTTCATATTATTTGAATTTCTATCTCCCGAGTCATATTTCAGGTGTTGTTTTAGATCTAAGGGAGGTTGCCATGTCCAGTCAAAACCATATATTCTTTTCCACTCATCCTTTCTTGCCATTCTTATCTAGAGAATAGTCTGTTAGGATCATGGAGAGCAGTTACATATTTTTAAAAAGTTGGTATTTACACACAAAGGTTAATAAGACTCTTGGGTGGGATAACTAGCAGCTGAAGGATTGCCTTAGCATGATATAGATCAATGATTCTCAAACTTGGCAACGTTAAGATGTGTGGATTTCAACTCCAAGAATTCCATGCTGGATGGGAAATTTTGGGAGTTGAAAACCACACCTCTTAAAGTTGCCAAGTTTGAAAAACACCGACATAAATTAAGAATTTCATTGCCATATGGAAGATTCTGTCAATAAAGAGTTGGGCTATAATCCTGTCAATAAAGAGTTGAGCTCATTTAATTGGAAATGTTTGGCAAAAGGTAGCTTCTAGCAGGGCTTTCAAGCTTTATGTCATCTGTAAAACTCCAGATGACCAGCAGATGGCAGCAAGTAGTGAAAGTTTCATATCAATTTGCTGCCCTCTAGTGATCCTCTGAATCTTCTCCCCTAGGGATATTTCTCTCTGCACAGAGAGGGAGAGCATGCTTCCATTTGAACAGAATCCGGTCTGATCAGGAGTAGATGAACAAAACAATTTGTTTTCTTGTCAGTTTATTAATGTAATTAAGAAGTTCTGCATTATCAAACAGAAGCCCGCAGAACAAGACTTGGTGGCTTTAACACATAGAGAACTACCTTTTGATAGTCAATGTGTTGTTTACTATCTCTAACACGGAGGAAGAGGAGGAGGGGGAGGGGAGGAGAAGGAGGGGACCTGGGGGAGGGGGAGACTGCCCTTTCAACTGACCTCCATCAGCTACATTAGCAGCACAGGTTCCTCACGCGGTCTGAAGTTGGTCCTGCCAGGGGCTCATGTGGATTATTACTCAGATCAGTGTACCAGGGTAAAGGAAAACAAGGAACAGCCTCTCTCCAACTATGGATAAATCAACAAATTTATTTGTTTTAGCCTAAAGTGATTTAGTGAGACTACTGGCCCAGAGGTGGGTTCTTACCGGTTCTATCTGGTTCTTTAGAACCATTAGTAACACGGCGATGATGTCACGGAGCCGGTTCTGTCGGTGTCTCCGTGGGCGCTGCCATCTTGGATTTTGCTTCTGCGCATGCGCAGAAGCGATTTTTTTATTGCTGCGGGCGCGGGCACGCACCCGAAGCACACACGCGCGCACGACACGACCCTGAGCGAACCGGCAGCAAAAGGATCCAGAACCCACCCCTGCACTGGCCCCATGAAAATTGCTTTGAGGATAGATGCAGTCCACCTCTGCAGAAGGCAAAAAGACACCAAGAATATACTTGGTTAAAAAGGAAAGAAGGAAAGAAGAAAAACCTATCTAAATGAAATCTGATTTTTTCCCAGAGGCCCTGTGCTTCGGTCAGGTTTGTAACTTTTCAGAAAGAAACTCTCAAGGGTCATATGAAGCGTTTGAGAAAGCACATCCAGTAGCTTAATACTGCTCTTTCCTCATTTGCTACTTTATTTATTGGTTCAATTTGATGCAATAAAAACATATAAATAAAGGATCAGTAAAGCTTGCACAGTGAAAGACTGGGCTTTAAACAACAGCTCAGACAGACAGAGTATATCAGGTGAGATGGGACCCGGGGTCTGCTTCAAGCAGCCCTCTCTGGAAAGATTTGTGGACCACTTCTCTCTCCTCCCCCTCAGTTAACTGTTGTGGGGGTCATTTGAGTTTTGTGTTTCAGGCTTTCTGGAAGTGGTCTCTCAGGAAGAAGCAGAACTACTAGATGAGTATGTCCCCAATTCCCATCTGATGGAGAACCATTGTCACAACTGATGATATCAAACTCCTACTCCCTAAGGCAATGTTTCCCACACTTGGTGTTAGATAGGCGCGGGAATAACAGCCAAGACGAAAGACCCGTTCAGCACTTTAATAACGGCTAGCACTAACTACAGCAGACTGGCGGCTGGCGGCAGGGAAGCCGCCTTTATGGAGCTCCCCGCAGCCAGCTTGGCCAGTGACAACGCTTCAAACTCCCCGCCACTGATTTAACCCAATCAGCGGCGGGTATGCAAATACCTGCTTGTTAAGTCGGAACACAACACCCCTCCCCTCTTAGTTCAGCAATTGTCCAATCCGGTATTAGTGTGGGTGACGGAGTCGCGCAAATAGGCGGGCCGCCGTAAAGTCCTACTGGGCCTGCGCGATTCAGTCTCTCTGGAGTCTTCGTTCGGCGTGGACATGGCTTGTGTTGCTCCGTCCTCGTCCTGTGGAAAAATCTGGAACCGGCCTCCAGGCGTGGCGGCTGAAGATTCGATCTCCCGGTCCGCTGGCCCCGGTCGGCTTCGTTCGAGCTCCCTAGTTCCTGGTAGGTGCCTCCGCTCGCCTTCTCGGGTTGAGATAAGTGGTCTGTGGAGTC
>QLTV01004082.1:2547425-2557884 GCA_003457575.1 Thermophis baileyi | reverse complement strand
GTCGGCGCAGAAAGAACAATCTTTGTTGAGCTTTTTTGATGACGTTTTTGATATTATGTGTCCATTTTAGATATTGCGATATGGTAGAACCTAGAAATTTGAAGGGCTCTACTGTTGATACTGTGCTGTCTAGTATTGTAAGAGGTGGAAGTATGAGAGGGTTTCTCCTAAAGTCTACCACCATTTCTACGGTTTTGAGTGTGTTCAGCTTCAGATTGTTCCGGTCGCACCACGAGGCTAGTTGTTCAACCTCCCGTCTGTTGAATGAGACCGATCACTGTTGTGTCATCTGTGAACTTCAGTAGTTTAACAGATGGATCATTAGAGATGCAGTCATTGGTATATAGAGAGAAGTGGAGAGAGCACACAGCCTTGTGGGGCCCCTGTGCTAATTGTACAGGTATCTGATGTGATACTCCTGGAAAGTATGTGATACTCCAGAGAAGCCCCTGGTTGATGATGTGATACTCCAGAGAAACTCCTGGGTGAGCTAAGGACTTCCATGGGAACATAAAAACTAAGAGTAATTGTTACATTATTTATTTTCACCACTTGTGTATGTCCTGTGTAACTGCTTACTAAATTATGGCTCCACCCAATAAATATCTATCAGAGATACAGATAGCAACTTGCAAAATGGCTTCTAAAAATATTTGGAAACCTCTGGTAGAACTGACTGGAAGCATCTATTATCTATCTTATGTTAAGCTGTAAGCAGATACACAGAACATACTCAGAGAATCTCTGAAGATTGTGGTGAAAATAAGTAACCTAGTTTCCCGAGATCGCTCTCTCTTACTATTGATATCAAATCCCAGAGCAGATAACTGCTGGACAGCTCCCATTGTTTGTGCATTCTCCTTCTGGCTTGGTGTAGCCCAGTTTTTGAAAGAAAGAAAAAATACTACACATAGTTTCACATATGCATTAAGTAATGTGGTTTGGTTTTGGCTAATGCATTGTGTGCTGTGTGAGCTGAGCCATTGTGATTTGTTCACTATCTAATCAATCATGTTTAAACAAACCATGCCTAGCAGAAAGTGTCGTCAGAAAGGAGCAGTGAGGCTAGAAGCTTAGACAACTCAAAGAGATATAAACATAAGAAAGCCATCCAAATGACAACACGTACATCACGGTATTGTTATGTCCAATTTGCATCTCAGATTGTACATATGCTTTATTTCTATTCATACAACTCTTTCTAGATCCCATATTGGGGTTTGTCAAACTAGTTTCCAGTATCACATTAAAAAAAACAACACCCACCGTTATTATTTTTGTAAATAACTCAAGGGCGGCTACAGTACCTAAACTCTTTCTATTTGCCCAATAACAACAATCCTGTGAGGAGAGTTGAGGTGAGAGAAAGTGACTGGCTCAAAGTCACCTAACCGGCTTTCATGCCTAAGCGGGACTACAACTCACAGTCTCCCAGTTTCTTGCTTGGTGCGTTAAGCACTAGACCAAACTGGCAGCCTGACTCTTAAGTTGGCTCCAACCTCCAGAGATCTCTCTCTCTCTCTTGAAATAAACTCAAGATCATAAAGAGATCTCTACCAATTTTGGCCAGCAAACATCACAGGAATTCCTCCAGGCAGATTGACCTTCAAACACCATGTCTTTGCTCTGGGTGTCTCTACCAAGTTTGGACAAGTTCTTTAGATTAGATTAACAGAGTTGGAAGGGAACTTGTAGGTCGTCTAGTCCAACCCCCTGCTCAAGCAGGAGACCCTACACCAGTGGTTCTCAACCTTCCTAATGCCGCGACCCCCACCCCGCCGCCGTGACCCCCGCCCCGCGCGTGATGAGGTGACAAAGGGGGCATGGCACCAAGATGGCAGGCTAGCGTGCACTTAGGCGATCCCCGTGAAAGGGTTGTTCGACCCCCAAAGGGGTCACGACCCACAGGTTGAGAACCGCTGCCCTACATCATTTCTGATAAATGGCAGTCCAATCTTAAACTAAGCTGTCTGCATTAGGCTTAAGAATCAGACCAGGTTTACCTCTGTTGTCTCTGTAGTTAGCTGAATAAGGGATTACAAAATTAAGCACTGCAATTGAAGTTTGATAAGTGACATGAAAGCTCAGCTTCTTAATCTTAGGGACAGAAGGGAAGGATAGAAAATGAGGAAAAGTATCTAAAGATGGAGTGTCCTTCTTTCTACATGCAGATGTTAAGTTCTTACCATCTGCTATAAAGTCATTTCAATTTTTCCTAGGTAGGATCAGATGGAAGAGAGGTGTTGGGGAAAACAGGAATCTGGGCTAATTTGTTCTGGGGGCAAAGTGCAGACTCATCGTCTTTCTTGTTTTGTGTGAGTCTCTACATTTTAAAATTTAGGATGCAACTAACTGCATGTGGTCAGCTACTTGTTTCCTGCCTTTCCTGTTTTTTAGCTTCTCATGGTTAGCTGGATTCTTGTTATAAAATGTATAATCTAAAGAAGGCATACTGGATGGGCAAGATAGGTCAGGGCCCTTTGTACTTTTAGAGCCGAGGTGGCGCAGTGGTTAGAGTGCAGTACTGCAGGCTACTTCAGCTGACTGCTAGCTGCAGTTCGGCAGTTCAAATCTCACCGGCTCAAGGTTGACTCAGCCTTCCATCCTTCTGAGGTGGGTAAAATGAGGACCCAGATTGTTGGGGGAAATATGCTGACTCTGTGAGCCGCTTAGAGAGGGCTGTAAAGCACTATAAAGCGGTATATAAGTCTAAGTGCTATTGCTATTGCTATTTTGCAGAATTATGAAAAAAAAAGCAAGGATAATTGCTTCCAATATGGCTACTTTCATGGTATTTATCATCACATCAATAACTGAATTGTGCTTCATGTCCTCTGATGTAAGAATGTTGTGTCATTCACATGATGATGTCAGTGGTGTTATTGTTTATATGTTAATATTTGCCCTTCTCTTCTCTCTCTTGTGGACATAACTTCTGAGTATGCATTGGGGCCCCTTAAATAATTCCAGTTTGGAGAGATGATAGCAGCAGACTTAGGGCTGATATAAATTATGATTGCTTTGACTTTCTAATTTGAGAAAAAAACCCTCTAATTGTAATGGTTCCTAATCCCATAGGCCAGAAATAAGGATATAAGTAGTCCTCGGCTTTTTGACCATAATTGAGCCCAAAATTTCCGTTGTTATACAAGATAGGTTTTGCCCCAGTTTACAACTTTTCTTCCCATAGTTAAATGAATCACCACAGTTGTTAAATTAGTAACATGGTTGTTAAGTGAATCTGGCTTCCCCATTGACTTTGCTTGTCAGAAGGTCGCCAAAGGTGATCACATGACCTCGAGACACCGCAACCATCCTAATTACATGTCAGTTGCCAAGCATCCAAATTTTGATCACGTGGGGATGCCTCAACGGTCGTAAGTGTGAAAAACAGTCATAACTCACTTTTTCCAGTGCCATTATAACTTTGAACAGTCATTAAATGAATGGTTGTCAGTTGAAGACTACCTGTACTATGTTCAGATATGGGATTTTCAATGCTCCACTACTGATTTAACAACACTGCTGGGAATGTTTGTAGATGCTGTTTCCACTGTAATTAATAGCACTGGGTTGTCAATTATCAACCAGCATGTTTTACAATCAAATGTTTGCAAACCAAGGAGATGAATGTGCTCAGTCAGCTCCCATCTGGGCAGACTGCTCTACCTACTGCCCCAAGAGGGGTGTCTTCAGCTTAACGGTAACCAAATAGGCAGCAAATGGGCTTTTTCAAGAATAATGTAATTAAGCTTAAAGGAAACAATTAAGGATGTGCTGATTAGCAACTAATCACACCCCAGAAGTTTAGCAAGTGCTGGATGTTCCTTGGAAACCTGCAGAGATGCAAGATGGAGATTAGAGCTCAAGATAAACACTCCATCTCAGGAGACATGCCTTTTTGACAATCTTGCATTAATCTAATATTAAAAAAAACAGGGATGATTAATTTTATCATTTATTGTATTTGGAATTGGAGAGTTTGGTAAATAGACAGTTTGCTTCACTGAGGCATTTCCAAATAGCTCTAAGATAAGAGTTTCAAGGCTTATTTTAAAAAAAAATTAATGGAATTGCAGCAAATGCTCTTGATTAAAGACCACAGAATTTTTTTTAATGAAGACGAGTTATATTGGCTATAATAAATCTAAGAAATAAAAATAAAAATATCATGCTCATTTCCATCAATGAGTCTGATGTTAACATCAAATTGGCAAATGACAAGGCAGTGACCTTTTATCATCTATGGTGGACATGTGATAAAGCAAAAAATTACGTTGGAGTATGATTCATATTTTGATACAGAAAATTTTGAAAATGGAGATACCAGAACTTTTCTTTTTGGGCCTAATGGAAAAAGAACTGGAGAAAAAATTTGGCACTTTGTTACTATATATGTTGACAGCAGCAAGACTATTGTACACACAAAAATGGAAGGACACTTTGATTGCTACCATGGAAGAATGGTTGCAGAAGTTGATGGAGTTGACGGAAATGGCAAAACTGACTACTTGGATTAAAGAAAAGAACATAAGTACTTTTGTTTCCACATGGAGACCGCTTCTGAACTTCGTGCTCGATATGGAAAAGAATGAAACTCTGACTTTGGGTTTTACAGATTAGACTGATAGATCTTTATAGAAAGGCTTGTTTATACTATTATGGAAAAGCAAAAAGTTGTGTTTTCATGTTAATGCCTTATTTTACTGTAACAGAGAGAGTCGGAAGTCAATGCTTCTTTTTCTTTTCTTTTTCCTATCTTTACTCACTTCTCTTCCCCCTTTCCCCTCCCCCCTCACTGCTCTTCTATTTACTTTTGTATTTTATAATACTCTATAACTCAATAAAAAATGTTTACATATGAAAAATCAAAATGGCGGCTGCAAGACTGAAGCTCCAATTCTTTGGTACATGCAATACATGTAAAAAGGGAATAGTCCTTCACTTCTACTGTTGTGGCTGCCCTCTTGACCTTTTTTTCACACATCCTTCAATGTTCCAGGTGATATTTGCCAGAAAACTCAAATATCTCCTATGGCCCGAAGGTGGGATGTAAATAGTCGTATACCCAAAGGATCTGGATTGGGACCAATGATTGTTTAGAGTAAGATGCATCCAAATATCTATTGGAATAATAGATCTCAAAGTGGCAAGTTACGTTTGCTGGGAACAAGTGTACTGTGATGTATTTGGATGAATAAACAATTTGAACTTTTTCAGATGCACTAGTGAGATTTGTATTAGCAATAATTTGTCAGAAACACATTGAGGCTAATATAGCTGTGAAAATGCTGCTGTATGTTGGGAACCATTAGGGAAAAAATAGAATAGAAATACCAATATCTTCATCTTCCTCATCTTCTTCCCCTCCTCCTCCTCCTCCTCCTCCTCCTCCTCCTCCTCCTCCTCCTGTTACAACAAAATAAAATGCAGTAAAAACATCCACTGTAAGAAAAACAAAACACAAATAAGATATCTTCTTAAACAATTGTTAGTTAAACAATGTGATATATTTGGATTGACGGCCTGTTTCTTAGAAAAGATCTTGAAAATAAATCTCATTGGTTAAGCAACATGGTGCCCTTCAAATGTATTAGAGATGCCACTACTCTCAGCATTTTGATGTAATTTCTGTCTGAAGCAGGTACATTGCTGGCTAGTACATGTGAAATGGAAACTGTGGGGTTATTGTGATGCATACTCAAGATTTACATATCATAATGGCTGTAATGAGTACTCTCTCCATTGTCTCTGCTGCTGAAATAAAATCCAGTACCTAATATTTATGTCTCTCTCTCTCTCTCTCTCTCTCTCGCACTCTCCCACCCCCGAAAAATAAAAATAATTCAGCTTTTGCTTTCGAGCATCAATGATTTGCAATATTTCATTATGAAAGGTACAAGGTATCTATTGACTAGGTTGGATGATACTACCGGTAATATAATTTCTGCTCATCATTATACACTGAAGAATCTTTGGTTTAAACTAGTCTTGGGTGTAAGGATTGGGAGTAGGGAGCAACTTTTGGGGGTTCTTCCTTTGCTAATTAAGTGGGCAATTCCAGTTGGCAGTCATGGGGGATTAGCAGTTGAGCCCTAAACTGCTCCAATGTGGAGGATATTGGGGTTGGCCTTTTCCCCTTGGTTATTTAACATTGCTATGTGAACCGTTGGTGGGTGTCTGCATTGCTTTTATGAATATCTTAGATCTTCTACTGTGAAAATAGATTATGGCTCCACACATGATATAAGAGCATCTTTCCTCTCCAGCCTTTGTTTAAAGCAGAATTTCCAGGACTGCATTCCCAACACTGCAGGCATTTCTAGACCTCAATAGCTGATAATTCTCTATCTTCATTCCCCTCTGACCTATGAGGTAGATCATCCTATCTGTGCCTCTCTTCATTTTCTTCTAAAACTCCTCTTCTTCACTCCATGTTTCTGTTCCAGTTCATGGATGAAAGCTGCTGCAACATCCATACAACTCAAGTCAGTACCTTTCCAAGGACACAGGTCTTTGGCTTTAGTCTCCTCCAAATGCATATACACGTAGAGTAGTTGCTTGCACACAACATGTTTAACCTGATTAACTGGATTAACATAACTGCTGGGTTGCTCCATTTATTGAATCATTCCACTTCCCAAGTAACCAAAGCTGATTCTATCCACTTTAGTATGTTGTGTAAATGCATCTGGTAGATCCTTACATGCCCTGGTTAAATGAGAGCAGCACAGCCATAGTCTCTCCAGAGATATTCCTCGTCATCCCCTTGGATCTCAGAAAAGCAAATAAATGTCATGTAATGCTACAGGAGCCAAGATAGCAGTGAAAACATTCCTACTATAAACATTAAAGGACCAGGCTATTCCCCACCAAATAAAATTATTGCCTGGTTAAACTGGGAATAAAGTCTCTTTGTCGCGTGCAGATTGGGCTGTTGGCAAGACATCAGAAGGGATGATTGTTTCACATCCCCAGGGAAGGTTATACTGAAACATCCTTCATGGTGCATTGAAGCAGCAGACTGACCCCAGATTCACACAGGCAGACACAACAGAGAGGCAATAAAGCAGAGGTTTGATATATCCAAGGGAGAAAAAAAAATCAGGGTCAGTTGTGTTGTTCAACGTTTAGCCCATCAGGTTGCCACTAACATGTTCGTACAATTGGAAAACATAAAATATCTAAAATGAGATTATTTATAAAATGAGTTTCTTCTAGTAATACACAGAGGAAAGGAGGAGAACATAGAATTCTTTCCTACAATTTTTCCACTCGACAACAACTCTGAGCTCAACAAGAGAGTGACTGGCTCTAAACTACCCCATGGTTAACTCCTAATCCCTCATATTAACCCATACACCACACTGGTTCCCTTTATTCTCAGATCTATTTATTCTCAAATCTATTCAATTCAAAGCAAATCTATTCAGATTTATTCTCGGTTTGAAGTCTGCTCTAAACAAACAATAGAAATAAGGCTACCAGATCTGAGCTGCAAACTTCCAGGCACACACAAGGTCAGGATGTTGGTTCTTTTTTCTCTTTTGCTATCTAGTGGTTAGTTGGATTATTGCTAGGTAGATCTGATAGCCCTAAATAGAAGAATCCTAAAGAGGTAGAATGGGTTGCACCTTTACAGGCTGAAGATGTGACATCACATGTTGTCTTCCTAGACCTTGATAGTCCCAGACAATGCAAGATTGCAGTACCCATCAAGGCCAACCATTCACACCTGCCTTGGCCTCCTCTTTTGAAAGATTGCCAGATCTGGGTTTGTCCTAGACATTATAATAAAGTGGCACATGATGCAAATTTGAATGGAATCTTCCCTTTATTGACGATTGCCACAATACCTACCACAGCACTACATCAGGATATTGTGGGAATAATTAAATGGTGGGTCCCAACCTGCGACATGCCTATCAGTCCCAAAAGAAGCCTCACAAGGCCACTCCCTGATATAGGAGAAGGTCCACCACAGATCACTTGTGAGATCTTTCCCACACCTGGAGCCAACCCCATTGAATCCCATCTAAGCCCTCTCCCTATACCAAGAACAGAATGCATATAAGAAACCAGTAAAAGAGGAAATAGGTGAGATGAGCATTTTCCTCTTTGTTGTCTTAGTGTTTTATAGTTTCAGGGGGGAAATATTGAAAGGTACATTGAAACCCTTTTAGATGGCATTATTTTTCACTCCCTTAATCCAGATAAATAGTTGCCCGGTCATCCTCATTGCTACCAGCCTCAAAATCTTGAAAGCAAGCAGAAAAAAGTAGCCATCACTGTCCAACCTAGCTACTGAAGAAAAGGATGGGATTCCCTTTTTTAGCAAATACAATAATGGGCATTCGTATAGGTGCCTCCAAAGCACTTGAAGGCAGGACAAGAAGCAATGGATGGAAACTAATCAAGGAGAGAAGCAACTTACAACTAAGGAGAAATTTCCTGACAGTTAGAACAATTAATCGGTGGAACAACTTGCCTCCAGAAGTTGTGGGTGCTCCAACACTGGAAGTTTTTGAGAGATTGGACAACCATTTGTCTGAAATAGTAAAGGTTTTCCTGCCTGAGCAAGGGGTTGGACTAGAAGATCTCCAAGGTCCCTTCCAACTCAGTTATTTGCATAGGTAGCAAAAAAAAAAACCCGTCAAACTAATAATGGCTACGTTAATGAAGCTACCTATCATTGACTATAGACCTTATTTATTTGTTAGACGTGTATGCTGCCCATCTCACATAGAAGCAACTTATTGTCTTTTTAGAATATCTATACTTTGAAACAGTAACACATGAAATAAGAAGATGCCAACCATGAAGTATACAGTATGCATTTCCAAACAAGTACAGTATTTTGTTTTTATTGTGACCTGAAACATTTCTGGAACAGGAAGAGAGTCTTAAAACAGGAGACACCTCTCCATGTATATATTTTTCTAATCTTTACCTCAATCATTTTTCATTGTCAAATTGCAAGAGAGCCCAGCTTGAGCTGCTTCTCTTGGATCATGAGACGAGATGTTTGTGGTTAGCTTCAGTCTAATCTGGACTTCCTGCATACAGATGAATGAATGAATTTCATCTGTTGTTTTAAGTAATATATAAAAAAGGGAAAGAATGAGTTCTAAGAGATCTGTTAACGCCTGCTTGGGCTTGCTGTAGCTTCTGACACAGATCCACCTTAATTAAAGTGTTAACAACTGGAATTTCTGGAACATCTGCTGTTTTTATTTAAAAAAAAAACATTCCCAACGATTTAAGATTCAGTCATTTCCAAACATGGCCTTTAATTTCATCGCTTAAGATTTTGAAAAGGGTTGGGCTGGGCATAAATTAAGAAACGTGGTGGGAAAACTTACAAATTGGCTTTTAATCAACATATTTAATATTAATTAATAATGGGTAAACAGTGTCAAGAAGAAAGATGCATAATTATAACTCCTCTTTGGAGCCCAAAACATCTCTTGCAGGCTGCTCAATATGTTCATTAGCATAAAATGCAGTGAGGAGAAACCTTGTTTAATTGTGTAATTGGGCTTATTACAATGTATAATCAACAAAGGCTTCAAATGAGTCTACTGGTAGCTTTTATCTATGTACAGTTCAATTTGTATGTTCATCTCTCTGTGTTTATTTCAAAACAAGTATTGCTTGAATAACTAATCTGTTTAAATGGACAGATTTTTAATTGTCCATTTCATTATTGTCTAGAAGAATGTAATAAACATGATGAATATTTTTGTTTTACAAATAACACATGAAGCTGTGAGAACAGTTTGCCCATAAGAAAATATTTTCTCTGTGTGTGTGTATGCGTGTGTGTGTGTATTTGTATGTCTATGGAAAGACAGATAAACACACACACACACACACACACACACACACACACACACTTAGAAACTGGGGCTATAGAAAGTATTTTCTCCATATATTAATTGTGGATCTTCTATTCCACATATACTATTTATCCCTTGATGACTGACATAAATGAATGTGCTTGAAGACCAAGCCTGCTGTGTGTGGCACTTTTCAGATTAAGAAGTTAAATTGTAACCATCATTTTATAGATAAATAAATTGAATGTGGATTATTTGGGTAGGTCCAACCAGTCTTGTAGTCATCCTATTTCCTAGGACCTTACTTCTATTTCAAGTCTATAATATAATAACAGAGTTGGAAGGGACTTTGGAGGTCTTCTAGTCCAACCCCCTGCTTAGGCAGGAAACCCTACACCACTTCAGACAAATGGTTATCCAACATCTTAAAAACTTCCAGTGTTGGAGCATTCACAACTTCTGGAGGCAAGTTGTTCCACTGATTAATTGTTCTAACTGTCAGGAAATTTCTCCTTAGTTCTAAGTTGCTTCCCTCCTTGATTAGTTTCCACCCATTGCTTCTTGTCCTACCCTCAGGTGCTTTGGAGAATAGTTTGACTCCCTCTTCTTTGTGGCAGCCA
>QLTV01004082.1:2526268-2547182 GCA_003457575.1 Thermophis baileyi | reverse complement strand
CGAAGATTCTTCTTATAAAGATCTTTCTGTTCTTCTCTCTCTCTCTCTCTCTCTCTCTCTCTCTCTCTCTTTCTTCTCCCTCTCCCTCTCCCTCTCTCTCTCTCTCTCATGTCTGTCTGTATGTCTATATCTATCTATCTATCTATCTATCTATCTATCTATCTATCTATCTATCTATCTATCTATCTATCTATCTATCTATCTATCTATCTATCTATCTATCTATCATCTATCTATCTCATCTTCCAAATGCTAACAGTGGGTGGCAGCCTTTGGCTGACTTTTGTGGGGCTCAAGCCAAGCAGGATTGGGCACACTTAGCACTTGTGTGAAAAAGAAAAACGAATAGGAGGGTTGTAAGATAGATTGGGAAACTCAGAAAGCATGTAAAATGGCAAGAGAAAACCCTTTCTTTAACTTGGCTGCAAAAAAAGGGGTGGGTGGGAGGAAGTGACATGTTCATAAAGTCACCAGAAATTGATTTGACTTGAAGGAGAGTTGTAAAGCAGAGGCCAATTTTCCTAAATATTTTCACAGTTATTGTAAGCATTATATAGTGGAGGCATTAATACTGTATTCTAATTTTTAGTTATTTATTCTCCATATATCAGTTCTTGTTAGGTTAACTGAAGAAAAATATATTTAAATAAACAAATGATAATTCTTCTGAATACATAGCAACTATGAAGGGGAAAAAAAGGAATGGAATTCTAGCCCATAAAAGCTATCAGGCATCCATCCATTCAGATAAATTGTGGCTCTCTGGAGAGTATCATTCATCTGAAAGAAATCAGGTCAGAAGGGAAACCAAATAAACTTATAACTAAAAAAATGTGAAGCATTCTATAGTGTGTTAGGTACTGAGCAATGGAAATAGGTATGCATGAGCATTGCTTGTGGGTAATTCATTGTTCATATGAATAAAATGAAAATAAAAAATAAAATTTAATAAAATAAAAAAGGAAAGCCTGCTCATTTTCATTTGGCAGAGGCAGAGAAGGAATGAAAAGGATTGGTGTCAGGGTGCCCTGGGAACAAGTTGTGGCAACTTAATTAGTGCTTGAACCTCAGCATGGGTCCTGGAGCCCTGACTTGCTTTGGGGCCATTGGCAAGCAGGCTTCCTTCTTGTGATGACCATCTTCTTTTTCTGTCATCTTAGAACAACATGAAGTTCTCTGATTTGTGGGGAGAGAGAAAAAAACTCTAGAAAAAGCTTTGTTTGCACCTGCATTAACAACTTCAAAGAAAATAACAAAGAAAGTGACAAAATTAGTGGACCAGAGGAATACTGTCGATATAATTTACTTGGACTTCAGTAAGGCATTTGATAAAGTAGACCATAACCTACTACTAGATAAAGTAGAAAAATGTGGGTTAGACAGCATCACCACCAGATGGATTCATAACTGGCTGACCAACCGCACTCAACGTGTAGTGCTCAATGGAACTGCATCTACATGGAGGGAAGTATGCAGTGGAGTACCCCAAGGCTCTGTTTTAGGCCCAGTACTCTTCAACTTCTTCATCAATGACTTGGCAGAGGGGATAGATGGGGAACACATCAAATTTGCAGATGACACAAAGCTGGCAAGAATAGTCAACACTCCAGAAAATAGGCTCAAGATACAGAAGGATCTTGACAGACTTGAACATTGGGTGCTATCTAACAAAACGAAATTCAATGGTGAAAAAAGTAAGGTTCTACCTTTAGGTAAGAAAAATAATAAGCACTCCTGAGAGGTGTCCTTTGGCCATGCCTGGAACAGTACCAAATCCAAGCTTGGTGTTTGGGAATTGATGTACTTGAACATCAAGGTTTAGAGAAGACTTGGGGAAATTTGGTGCAAAATAAGAGCCAGAGGTCTATGCCTTTGGCCACCTGTGGTGACCACACAGACAATAGGTTCAGGAATGGGGCTGCTACAAACAAGAGGGAGTGAAGCTATTCTCCAAAGCACCTGAGGGTAGGACAAGAAGCAATGGGTGGAAACTAATTGAGAGAAGCAACTTAGAACTAAGGAGAAATTTCCTGACAGTTAGAACAATTAATCAGCGGAACAACTTGCTTCCAGAAGTTGTGAATGCTCCAACACTGGATGTTTTTAAGAAGATGTTGGATAACCATTTGTCTGAAGTGGTGTAGGGTTTCCTGCCTAAGCAGGGGGTTGGACTAGAAGACCTCCAAGGTCCTTTCCAACTCTGTTATTCTATATTCTATAAAAAGCCAAAGAGAGCAATTTTCATTCCCCCCTTCCCTTCACCACCTTATCTTCCTCCTAAGGAATGTTCGTGGAGGAATAAAGCAAACAATTGCCATTACTCCTGTTTTCCAACAATTTTCCATCCTTGTTATCGATCAGATCAATACTCATGGAATCCCCAAGATTATTTTCAGGTGATTCTGTAGATTTGGAAAGAAAGAAAATCCTGAGCTATAAATTCATCTCCTCTCCGTTGCATCATTCTCTGCTTTTTACCGGTCTAAATTAAATGCGGCTTTTTCATTGCATCATTTTCTGCTTCTACAAGTCTAAATTAAATGCAGCTTCACAAATATTTCATAAGAAATAAATCTTGGATCTTCTCTCAGGTAAATTCTGCCAGCTCTCATTTGATGTCTCAGACTGGATTATTAATTTAGATTAGAAACAGCAGAACTCCAATTATCTCCATCCTCTGGGGTTCACCTTTAAATACCCCTTTTAGCATCCTTGACAGAAGTTCCCTCTTGAGATTCTTAGCTTTCTAATTTAACATGTTTTTGCCAGCTCTGGCTTCCTACCAGGTGGATGTTTGCACTGCTGGTCTTCCTAGAGCTATTTCCTGTATTATATTATGCTTTCCCTCTCCCTCTCCCCCTTCCCATCCCCCCTCTCTCTCACTTCTGGCTCCTCTATTACAGTCACTTTAGTAGATGGGGGAAAGTGAATTGTGTGAGCCCTTTATTCTTATTTAATTTATCAAATATTTACGGATTTTATGGCATATTACGTAGTCTATAATTTCCCCCCTTCTTTGTGTAGAATAGCAAGTGAATAGAAGGGGAAACATAGCATCTATGATGTAATTTTGCTCTTATTGCTGATATTGCTGAAATTAAGAAGATTAGATATTATCTTCTTAATTAAGTGCTCTTAATATCAGCACTTCTCTAATTCTGCCTTTTCACACCTTGGCTATGCCCTTCTTTAAAGAAACAGACATAAAGTAGCTCGTTATGATATGCTGCACTTTTCATGTTTTACCCAATGAGCACAGGGGTGGGTTCTGGATCCTTTTGCTGCAGGTTCGCTCAGGGTTGCGCCGTGCGCCCCCGCACGCCCCTGCAGCAATCAAAAAATAGCTTCTGTGCATGGGCAGAAGCAAAATCCAAAATGGCGGCGCCCACGGAGACACTGAAAGAACCGGTTCCATCATTGCTGGTTTACTAACGGTTCTAAAGAACCGGTAGGAACCCACCTCTGAATGAGCAGCATTAGAGCCAAAGTCCATACTGTGCAAGCAGGCTATTTACTTTATGATGTCCTGCCTTTTTATTATAGGAGTCTGTAGGTCACATCTATTCTTACATGGATTCCATGACATTGAAGGAGGCTTAGAAGTCTGCAGTCAACAATCATTGACATATGAAGGTCAAACATGTGTCTTGACCCAAGCAACAGTGTTTCCAAAGAAAAAAAATATTTATTTCAAACAAGTAGCTGGTATCCTGATTATCCTTTCTATTTCAACTGAAGCTGGATTGGATAGCCTTTCTAATGTAAGGAAAAGGCAAACTTTCTCTCCAGTCAAGATCTTTCAGTGACTTTCTGAACACATCCATGTTGTTGTGACAACAATTCAGAAGTGGTTGGTTAATCTATGTTTTGGAAACCTTTTCTATTTCCAACTATTTTTAAATAAGATTAAAAAAAAAACCACCTTTCTTCTGTAAAATAAATCACATGGCACCTACTTCACCCAGCTCAAAGAAAAAGCCCAGTGATGCAATCTAGTGATGCAATCAGTAATTAATACTGTTATTACCTTTTTTATTACTAGTATATAATATTACTATCTTCCTCAGTTTGAAACTTTTAGAGTACAATTAAAGGAATTGACTGGGAAGTCTGGGAGCTTTTATTCTTAAAATGGCTGAATAGCTTCAGAATGGAAGAAGCTGACATTCTTTCAAATGATATAGAGTTGTTTAGAGTTCTAATCCTGGATTTTATTGTCTCGTTTGAACGGCAAGGGATCATTTGTCTCAAATGGAGACTAGGTCTCGCTCTTTTCCAGTAAGGAGTGAAATTCAGCACATGTTCATTCTCATGTGGGCCTGAGCTGGATGACAACTGCAATTTAGGACTCTAAGCTAGTTTTGGGATTAAAATATATGCATCCAGGTTATTATTCCAAGCACAATCCGATCTTTCTTTACCTCTGCTATACAATGAAAGGCATACAAAATGAGAAAGATCAGGAAAAGGTCAAGTCAACAAATGTGTAAATTTGCCAACTAGGATAAATCCACCAACTAGACATGAAAACACACAGTGAAGATTGGAAAAACGAGTTACAATTTATTTCTAACAGTTTAAATTTTGAACATGGTGTTTGACCTCTGCAGCTTTATAGGCATTGGAACCTGAAACTTGTGATTTATAGGGCTTGATGGATAGCAATTTCTTTGTCACCTACAGTACCTAATAAGCTGTTTGGGAAAGCTGGTAGAGGTAATCTGAAAGCAGAGATCTGTTGGGCACATTGTGAGAATTATATGCTGTTGAGGCTGAAGGAACAGGGATAGGGAACAAAGGCACTCTGGATGTTGCCAGACTAGGACCTCAACATCTTTCACTCCTGGCTTTGAGGCTGGGACACCTGAGAGTTATAATTCAGCAAATCCGGAGGACAACATGTTTCCTTCAGCCTTCTATTATAGTCTATCAATCAAATGTCCTGCTTTCAGATTCTTTTCTCCCCTCCAATGTTTGCAAAATGGTTTACTTGTCAACTATCAAAACATAATAATTGTGGTCATGTGTGGGCACGTGTCAGAGAGAGAGGTATAATGTTTTAATGAACAAATTTCTTGCCTAGTCAAATGTTAGGGAACAAAAATTAACTTGCCATAGAGCAGGGGTCCTCAAACGTGGCAACTTTAAGACTTGTGGACTTCAACTCCCAGAATTCTCCAGCCAGCTATGCTGGCTGGAGAATTCTGGGAGTTGAGGTCCACAAGTCTTAAAGTTGCCAAGTTTGAAGGCCTCTGCCATAGAGGATGATCACAAGGCGCTGATGTTACAAGAAGCCTCTCTAGGTAAATTGTCTTGCCTTCTTTCCTCAATCTATGTTGTCCTTTTGCAGCATCAGCTTTTGCAATAAACACTCTTTTCATAGGATATTTGCTAAAGAAAAACAAACAGAAGGTGCTCCACTTCTCTTCTCCAAAGGTCTCAGCATTTCTGCCTATGGAATTGCATACGGAAAGCATCAGCTGCCATCATTGCACCCAGCTCTTTTTACAATGCTCCAGACTTCCACCTTTGTTCTCCTCTCCCATCTGCTCTGGGCATTTAAATTATCATTTTCTAAACCCTACCGGCCCAACTTCTGTAGAAGCCCCTTAAAAGCTCAGTCCATCATTTTCAAACCTTTTAGCCTATTAACAGCCTCTGCACCCGTAATCCCAGTGGTAACATTTAAAAGCTTCCCTCCTGCTTTTTCCCATTCATCTTCATTTTGGCTCTAGAGTACTTTGGCAGAATACGTTAAAGATACTCAGGAAATTGAGGCTATGATTGTGGCCGAATGGCAAAATGAGTTGAAATGGGAGGGCAGGAAAGAAGGGCAGAGGAAGATAAGTTGCAGAAAAAAATGTGGCTATCTTCAATAGAGCCCTGGAGAATAAACCGTGCAAGTTGTAAATTCCAGATAATTCACTTACTGTTGAAAGCAAGAGGAAATTGTCCAGTTTCCAGCCAGAGGATGCCCATAGCAGGAGCGTAGATATGTCATAAACAGGAAAAGGAAGTAACTGTAGAGAAGGAAAAAGGAGAATGTAAACAATTCCAGTCTTTTTAGATTCCTAGTTCCACATTGCTTTTCTTAGAGACAGCTCTATTTCTGGTTGACCTTGGTATCTCCAGAGATAAAGGCTATAATGGGAACTAATTTTTAATTTAGTGCAACTCTTGTGCACCTCTTTTCTGTTCCCACCACTGGAAAAGAAATAAGACACTTTTGAAATGTATCACAACTTGGATCACTGTGCTCACTTTTAACTTAGTAATCTACTGCTGCAAATCAGCCAGGAATGGTCCTGCACTGTAATATGGGAGATGAAGTTCCCCACAAAAGGATTGGATCAGATGGCATGAATGGAGCTGAAGAAAACTTAGCCACTTTAGTGGTTGACATTTAAAAGATAGGTGCATAATGTATTCATTGTCTTCATTTAGAAAGATGTCTCTGTTGAATAGGACAATTCAACAAGAAATTAACCAATTTAAAGCAAAATGATAAAAAAAAGACTAAACAACCCCCGAATGTTCAATTAAAAGTTTTTTTTTCATACAAATTGAATATCAATTCAATAAATAAAATAAAATTCCCTTTTTAAGTCTTTTTAAAGTCACCACTGCCGTGGTGGTGCAGTGGTTAGAGTGCAGTACTGCAGGCTACTTCTGCTGACTGCTGATTGTCAGCAGTTCAGCAGTTCAAGTCCCACCGGCTCAAGGTTGATGACTCAGCCTTCCATCCTTCCAAGGTCAGTAAAATGAGGATCCCGATTGTTGGGGGCAATATGCTGACTGTAAAACCGCTTAGAAAGGGCTATAAAAGCACTGTGAAGCGGTATATAAGTCTAAGTGCTATTGCTATTGCTATTGCTATTAATCAAAGCTCAAGTGAAATTTCGCACAGGGAAGGTCCAACCCAATTGTCATATGATAAATCAGGACAATGCACACAGACCTCCCCAGAGGGTATTAATGAGTGATGGCCATCATCCAGAAGAAAGCATTCTCTTGGCTGGCTTGAGCCCAGATCAATAAAGTTATATTATTAAAAAAAGTTATAATGCTTATATTAGGATTTTTTCAAAGACTGGATTTTGATTTGGGACAGCTGATTAACAATTGAAACTTAAAGGTAGAAGGACAATGAGCCTTTTTTTAAATGGATTAATTGGGTGGAGGAAGTACCTGTCCTTTCCAAATGTTTGGTAAGCTGATATATATGTCAACATAAGTAATGCAAATTGCTTCATTTACATGATGACATCATTAAGCAAATGAAGTAAATTGATGCAAATAACACAATTTATTTCATCTGCATAATGACTCTATCATGGAAATGATGCAGATGATCCCACTTGTATAATGGCATTGTTATGCAAATAGCATAAATTGCAATAGAATTTGGTCTTTTGTGTGTGATGGCTGTTGCATTAAGTCTGGAAATTGATGTTTCAGTATAAATAGTAATTTTATTACTTATTAGTAAATGCTGCTGTTAATGGTGAAAGTATTGTGTTGATCTTTTCGAAGGTATTTATATTTATTGCCACAAAAGTGAAGCTTGCTGGTGAGAATAAAGATGTGGTTTTATGAAATGGAATATTTGAGGTTTTTTGCTCTTTAACTGTCTCATATAAGGCTGCTAAAGACTAATTGAAATTTTAAGCAGAACTGCAGCTGTTTTTCATAACCAGTCAGGTGGCTGATAATAGATATTTAGCAAATAGATTTTTGGAATTTTTCTTGCAGTTTTTAGAGCTGAAACTTCAACTCATAAGTTTGAAAGGTGATAAACTCCTTAAAGATCAAATTGATATTCATATTTTGAATGCTGATTTACATAGACCATTAGAACGCTCTAGGGTAATATTGGACAGAACTGTGAAAATATCAACCTGCAAAAGTAAAGGGACAGAATTTTCAAGAAACTAGGATAGAAGTTACTGTATAAAAGAACAGAGGAGATGAACATTTCTGGTGCTTCCAGACAATTTGAGGTACCTGAAAACCAAGCTTGTAAATTTTCCAGAACAGATTCCATTTTTCCTGGCATCTTGGTTGCAGTTTCACAGGTTGGCTTACACACTGTACACAGGTGGACTTCTATGAGAGTATTTATGGGAAGTTTCCTTTTTATGACTAGGATTCAAGAATAACAATATGCTGCCAAATCTTACAGCATCTCTGAAACTGGGTTCTTATTTATTCTGGACATGCTGTTGCCTTTATTCCTGAGATTTTTTTGAAAGTGGAAGTGATCCTTGGGAAAACAATCAACCAATGGAACAGCTTGCCTTTGGAAGTTGTGGGAGCTTCATCACTTGAGACTTTCAAGAAGAGATTGGACTGCCATTTGTCAAAAATGGTGTAGGGTCTCCTGCTTGGGCAGGGGGTTGGACTAGATGACCTACAAGGTCCCTTCCAACTCTGTTAATCTGTAATCTGAAGTTGGAAGAATTGAAGCCAGGACCCTTTGATTCTTCCAATGTTTTGACTTCCTTGGCACATGATCCTGAATGGTTCTGAATGGCACATGGTCTGAGTAGAATTATCAGCAGCCTTTCCTTGCCTTCCTCATACCAGGACTAACAATGGAATCTTTCTTCTCTGATCACTCATCTAATTCTGAGATGGTCCTATTAGGGAGATAGCGACAGACCCATTGTACTGCAATATTCAGAGAAGATAATAATAGGTAATCAGAGGTGGGTTGCTCCCAGTTTGGACCGGATCTATAGAACTGGTAGCGGGAATTTCCCCCCACTCGCCGAACCGGGAGCGATGGCTGGCTGGCCACGCCCACGAACCGGGTCTCCTGTTTTTGTTTTTGGCTTCTGCACACACTGGGTTTTTCATGCGCAGAAGCTGGGTTTTTGGCACTGCGCAGGCACACGCGGACACGCGGCGCGGGAGGAAGCGAACCGGCGGCGAGGTAAGTTAGAACCCACCCCTGTAGATAATAGTAATAGAATTCTTTATTGGCCAAGTGTGATTGGACACACAAGGAATTTGTCTCCGGTGCATAAGCTCTCAGTGTACGTATAAACAACAAAGTGATAAATCATAATCATAAATCATAAGATACAATCATAAATCATAAGATACAATCATAAATCATAAGATACAATCATAAATCATAAGATACAATCATAAATCATAAGATACAAACAACAAAGTGATAAATCATAAGACATCAATAGGAGAAGGTAATAGGAAAGATGACAAGGTTAATAGCAATACAGCCCATTACATGGGTAAATATCTTTAGGCATAAAACAGTGCTATGGGAATTAGATGCTCAGCAGTGTGATGGCACTGGGGGAAAAACCTGTCCCTGTGTCTAATTGTTTTGGCATGCAATGCCCTATAGCAGGTGTCCTGAGGGCAGAAATGGAAACAATTTATGTCCAGGATGTGAGGGGTCTGTAGAAGGAGGAATAATAATTTACATTTTGATTCATATTTTAATTCAGAAATTAAATTTGGCTCCAGATAAAAATGCAAAACTAAACAAATTTCTTCAGGTCCAAGTCAAGACTGCACATTTTGATAAATCACATAAGACTCAATCAATAACTAATAACTGAAGGCCAAATTTAGCTCTGGATGGACATGGCCATTTACTTTGATCATGAAACAAGAAACAGTTAAAAGAAGAATAAAATCTCCCTGTATGGGGAAATGAATCTACAGTATCTCTAATTTTATATCTGTATACGCTGTGTTATTCTTTAATAAAGTTTGAATTGTTGGGGGAAAGGAAAAAGAAAAAAATATGTAGGCTCTTTTATAACAAATATGATTTCTTTGTGAAAAAGAGATTGGGGTTTCCCATTTCGTATTCTCTTCTTCAGCAGCCAGACTCTGGACACATATTTCTTTTTTCCACCTCCTTTTTTATATCATATAAATTTAATAAAGAAATAATTAAAATAAATAAATAAAACATCACCCCTCTCCAATGCAGTTTCCAGAAAAGCAGCAATTTTCACTGGATTCCCTCAGAATTTCCCCATCCAACTAGTACTCCAGAAAGCTTGCTAAAATGGCAGAATCTGAAAGGACAGCATCACATGTAGGTTATTATTAGGCTGATAGCTAAAGTAAGCAATTCCCCCTTGTTGTTTTCCCTCTCTTTTCAGATTGAAGGCTATTTCAGATCTGAGTGATACTGAAATTATGTTTTTAGTGTTAATTGGAGTCAACTATGGTAGGTACAGTACATTTTGTAAGGAGTAAAATTCCAATTGCCGAATTTTTTTTTTCATTTTTGTTTTCTCCTTTGAATATGTGTTACTATCAGGTAAAGTTGAAATTTGTTTGTGATCTGGGATAATACATTAATAGTTTAGGAATTAACTATCATAAAATATTGTGTTGGCCACTAGTTTGAATGGTTTTAAGAAAGGGTTAATTTCTGATATTTTTTGAGAATTCAGTAAGGCCCAAAAGCAGTTCCTCCAGTTTTAATCAAATCACCATGAAAAAATTCATTAATTAGTTAATCTAATGTTTGTAGGAAATTCACCAAAGCATAAAGCTATTTCATGCAGCACTTTGTAAAATCAATACTTACAAAGACTTCATTGCAAAATCAGCCAATGAGGTATGTACAAATGATCAACTCTTTTGTGCATGTTCCTTTTGAGATTAAGAATAATTCTAATAAGATATGTGACTAAAAAAAATAAAATTATTCTGTTTCCTAATAAGGCAAAAAATTCCTCAAAGCCTTTTTCAGAATAGAATAGAATAGAATAGAATAGAATAGAATAGAATAGAATAGAATAGAATAGAATAGAATAGAATAGAATAGAATAGAATAGAATAGAATAGAATAGAATAGAATAGAATAGAATAGAATAGAATAGAATTCTTTATTGGCCAAGTGTGATTGGACACACAAGGAATTTGTCTCCAGCGCATAAGCTCTCAGTGTACATACAAACAACAAAGTGATAATTCATAGCTCATAAATCATAAATCATAGATATATAGCTAGAATCACTGGTGATCACAATAGAACCCATTTTTGTAAAGTGTCTTTAGACTGGATTTTTCTCATTTTTTTCCCATGGCAATGTAATGGAAAATACCTCATTCCTTAGCAATTTCCTTTTTGCTCCCCATTCAAAAACAAAGGAAAAGATCAATGAACCTTTCAGCTCTACTGGGAAATATGTACCTAGGAAACATAGGCATAAATGAACTCCCCATTCTGTACACTTGCAGTCAACTAATCTGCTTGAACTGATGAGAATTGTTTTAACCATCTTGGGGGGTGGGGGAAACCAAATTTATCTCATAAAGCAATTTCAAACCACACAGAGGGATGGTACATGTGGGGGTTGTTGAGGTAGGGGCAGCTTCAGGGAGGGTAAAAAAAAAAATCTAGCTACAGTAGTAACTGCGATTGTGTGATTGACCCCCCCCCCCCTTTTTAAACATGTATCACTCATCTAGACATCTCTGAATTGAGGGCATGGGGATTATCTCCTTTTAGGGAAAATGTCTTGTGGAAGGCTGCATTTGAGTAGATCTGTGACTTTGAAAAGCCTCCTTATTCAACTCGCCACTCTAGCACCACAGCTGGTGATGAGTGCATAAATAAACCTCAGAACAAATGGATAACTCCTTAGCACATTTTCCCCACCCCTCTGGGGAGCCATTAGAAACATCTGCTATTTTCTAGAGCATCTGCTGCCAGCCATCACAGGGGTGAAAACAGTAACAGAGGTTAAAGTGCTGGGGTCAGCAACAAAGCAACATTTTACAGTGGCTTGACTGCAGAATTGAACGTGTGCTAGTTTAACTCATTGTCTGATTTTATTTTATTTTTACTTGCAACAAACCCACTTCTTAGAGTTTAATGCATAAATAAATAAATAAATGCATTGCTTGGCCGGTTTGGACAATAGGTTGGCTGCAATACAGTTTAGGTAATTTGTGGCTCAGCCTAGGAGACAGACCCAACCACTATGCTTAGTTAGGTTGAGTGACATCACACAATTTGGTTACTTCAATAAATCATGGCTTGGTTAGTCAAGGGGTATTTCTGTGATGTGAAAACACAACCATTGTGGTAAGCCCTGCCTTGCAGGATTAATTCACAGACTAGTCCTGAATTTTCTGTCAAGGAACTACCAGCCTTTAGTTTTATCTGCATTATAACGGAACCATAAATTAGCTGACCACATTTAAACCTAGCAAACCTAGTGCAAACTCAGCTACCAAAAATTACACTGATCACCCGCAAAACAAGGGTTAGGTAAGACACAAATATCTGTGCACTGATGAAGCTGTTTAATATATTTACCCATAAATCATTACCTCATGGTTTATTCAACCCACTTTTCTAGATTTGTATAAGCATGAATACATGACTATAGTCAGACAACACCTTGAATTACACTCTCTGAAAGAGCAAGCCTCCTCCTAGCCATTTTGCAACATCCCAGCATGTTCTGAATATTCAGAATGCTTCAACCAGCTCCAAAACTTTGGGGATCCCAGGTTTAGTCTAAGTGAAATCATATTAAATCTTCTAACGAGGTTTACCTCAGCAGTTTCTAAGAGAAATTCATCTATATCAGCTTTTCCCCAATTTTTCCAGAATTTCCAGCTAGGATGGGCCATGGTAGGAACTGAAGTCCAGAGTTCTGCGAATTTAATCAATTCACACATTTTTCTGTGAGCAGCAGATGGATAAGGGATATGGAAATGAATGGGGTGTGTATCTCTGTGCATGTTGGAATAAAGGTAGTCCTCACCTTATGACCACAAAATTTCTGTTGCTAAGGGAAACAGTTGAATTGAGTAGCAATTAAAGCAGATATTCATTAGCAGGTGAAGGTGAATGTATGTAGATACTTTGGAGCCAAACAGTCAATAGCTGGGGATATCTGGTGATTCCAGTATGCCACTGAGGCCTTGACTGAAATGCTTATCACAACAGATTATGGAATTGGATAGTAGGCTTTCATTTTTTATTGATTTGCCAGCCCAGAACTTGCATATATTTGGACCTGAATTGGAACTAGAGTAAGGACCTACAGTTGAGTACAGGTACAACAGTTGATTTAGTGACTGTTCAAAGTTACAACGGCACTGAAAAAAGCGACTTATGACCATTTCTCAGACTTATGACCGTTGGTCATGTGATCAAAATCCAGATGCTTGGCAACTGACTCATATTTATGAAGGTTGCAGTGTCCCGGGGGTCATGTGATCCCCTTTTGCGACCTTCTGACAAGCAAAGTCAACGGGGAAGCCAGATTTACTTAACAATGATGTTTACTAACTTAACACCTGCAGTGACTCATTTAACAACTCTGGCAAGAAAGGTCGTCAAATGGGGCAAAACTCACCTAACAAATGTCTCACTTAGCAACATAAATTTTGGGCTCAATTGCGGTCATAAGTCTAGGACTACCTGTAGTCAGTTTGGAGAAGAGCAACAGCATTCCTTGCTTAATAAGTGAACAGAATTAGAGTTATGGATCTCAAAATAGCAATGGAAGTTCAAATATTGTAATTCTAATAACATTGAAGCAACAAGGTGATCAGGCACATGCTGCTTACCTGAAACAGCTTCCATTATCTGATAAATACACATAGGTCCATGGGCAAAGAATTTAAATTGGCATCCCTTCTTAAGAGGGGCCCACAGAGGTTTGATACCATCCTAAATGCAAATTAGTTTTGCCCCATGTTTTCCCAAATTCACACAAGGTCTGGGTGAAAGATTCATCACATTCCAACTTTATAATATGAATATAGGTAGTCCTTGGGCTTATGACCATTGCCACATTCAGTCATGTGATCAAAAAATCAGGGATTTAGCAACTGGCATGTACTTATGATGGTTGCAGTGTCCCAAGTCATATGATCCCACTTGGGTCCTTCCCAGCTGGCTTCCACAGGCAAAGTTAATGGGAGAAGTTAGGCTCACCTAACAACTGAATCTGACTTCCCCCATTGACTTTGCTTTTCATTTAACAACTGTGGCAAGAAGGTCATAAAATCATGATTCACTTAAGAACCAGATTGCTTAGCAATGGAAATTCTGGTCCTAATTGTAGTCATAAATTAAGGACTATCTGTAGATAGTTTTACCATGATAGGAGGGGCATCTAAAGCTGTTTATTTTTAATCTGGTAGTATTTTAATAGTTTGTGAGTAAACACTGTGAAACAAGAATATAACATGTATAAGATGGGGTTGTTTTGTATTTGTTACATGGCTGCATATCTGAGATGAAAAAAGCCAATGGTTTACAGTATCTTAGCCCTGTGTTTACTACCCAGAGTAATTTAGTTTTTGTGGCAAAGATGGATTATGCAAGGAAACTTAACAACAATAACCTCATGGTAGCTCCAAGAACAATAACAAGTGAGAAAATAGTATAGTAGAGGTGTGGGTGTGGATATTAAATGTTGTGTTAAGATACAAAGATATGTACGTGATTGGCTCTGGGGAATACATTGCATAATTATCCACTGAGTTCCATGTGTAACATGATATTCTTATCAAAATTTGATGAAATCTCAATCTCTCTCTCTCTCTCTCTCTCCCTCCCTCCCTCCCTCCCCCTCTCTCTCTGAATTCACAACTTATTTTGTGTCTGTAGCACTAGGATTATACACAAATATGATACCCCAACTTCCAAATGCCCCCCAAAAAGATGCATCATGACAATGGAAATTACAAATTAGTTCTTCTGACCACAGTCTCATGTTGAGAGAGCTTCAGAAGTTTAATCCCATTTCTTTTGGTGCTCTGAAAAAAAAAAAGCCAGTTCTGACCATTGTCTATATGGCATTGTTTGTATTGTGTGGTATATGGTATTGCAGCAATGTCTTCATGTATGAATGTGGCATACAACCAAACAGCAGACAATGGATTATGCATAATTCAGAGTTGTTAGTCAGGACCAGGTGAAGGTTGGGAGTGACTAAATCTCAAGGAATCTTTGGAGGCTCTGCTTTGCAACACAGGAATCTTTGAAGTTTGTGCCTGGAGTTCCATTAAATACTGTATGCAGAAAATAAAAGCCAAACTTTCCAACTGCTAAATTTAAACATCCCTTGTGAAGGAGAGCATTTCTTGTTCATAGTTTACTTCAACTTTGAGCTCCTGGCCTGCCAGTTACTTTCTTGGTTCAGCTGGACAAAGACATTGATATTCCTCTTTAACACTTAAATACTTAAATAAACATTTAAGAGTATCCCTCCAATTCTGATCTACTTCCTAATAAACCCTTGAAAGGTTTCTAGCTAATGCTGTTCTAAAACCTTCCTTGTGATTTCTCAGATTTCTTCTGTAAAATAAGATGCTTCTTTTCTATTTTATTTTCAGACTATTTGAGATTTTTTTTTTCAGATTTTTCTTGGTGATATTTTTCAGTTTATTGAAGACTTATATCAGGGCTGTCAAACTCCCGGCCCACGGGCCGGATGCGTCACGGGCTGGCCACGCCCATGCCCGGTTTAGCGAAGGGGAGAAAAGTCCCTATACATCACGTGAGATCGCCATGACGACATGAGTTTGACACCCCTGACTTAGAGGTACTGTTCTTTCTGTTCCACACCTTACATAAGAAGACTCCTGTTGGATCAGGGTCCAGTGTAGTTCCTCATTCTGTTTCATACAGTAGCCAACTAGAATGAATCTGGGAGGCTCATAGTCTTCTTCTGCTACTACTTTTTAGTAAATGCACTGAAATTGTGCTGCCTCTGATATAGGAGATAGTAATTGCCACCAACCTTGTAGCCAGTGATAGTTGGATCTTCCCTGACTTTGTTCAGTCCCTTTTTAACACCATCCAAATTGGCTGCCACTATCAGGTTCTGATAGCAAATTTCACAGTTTAACAACGTGCTATATAAAACTGTTACAACTTTCTGTCGGTTCTAAATCTCTCTTTCTCTAACTGAAGCCTGAATTCCGCGTGTCAACATAATTCACTGGACACCAGTTTAGGTTGGACCAACTTTGCCGTTTTGAACTCAGTTTGGAGAATTTCTTTTGGGTCTCTTTGTAATCCTGTTTGGATTTTACCATGCTGGACAATATCATCAGCAAACATGATCACTTCATCACTCGGCTGTTACGTGTACATATATATGTTGAAGTTTTAGATTTAAACACTTTGGAACCAACACTCTGGGTCTCTACTAGCTCACCAAGTGAGAAGGGCCCTTTTTAGCCCTACCTGTCTTGTCAATTCATGATGGTACGTGTCCTCCTACCATGCCAAACTCATGGCAACTGAGTTTGCTCAACAGCCTTTGATGAATTATTCTGACATCTAGGTTTGTAATATCTATGCCTGACACACCCCCTTAAGAAGTCTAGAAAGTCAGTGAGATAAAATGTACCGTTGTGGAAGTCATCTCGACTTCTTTCCATGTGGCTTGTTCTTCTATCTGTTTACTTATTTTTCTGTTTAATAATAATAACAACAGCAGGAGCAACAAAAAGGATTTCCCCAAAGAGCAGTACTGTGGGTGTCACAAGCAGCCAGATGGGGCTGTATATCCTGTAGATTATAATTATCCCTGCACTCTGCTGTTAAAACGCAGATATGGCTGGAGCATTAAAGACAGCTATTACGGTATCTATTGGGTAGTGTATTAGAGCATGCCATTTAATTAAAAACCCAATTTATCTGTGCATGAATAATTTCTAAGGGTTGCTATAGTATATTATTTCCTTCGCTTACAAAAAAAAAAATCTATCGGCTGCAGATCATTGGCCAACAAAGCAGCTCTATAAGAGATTTTAGTTTGAATTGAACATACCAATAATAATGAACAGCTTCCTTCCTCGTGACACTGGTGGTTTTAGAAGGAAACCGGTCCCCATAAATACAGCATTATTGTCTAAAGTGGGGATAAATGATGATGGAGTATTTGAAGACGTGAAGGCTTTTGAACAGACATGAAGATTCCCACTGCAGACAACTGCCCAGTACCCATAAATGACTGGCTTTTCAAAGACATCACCAAGAGAACTTTACAAAGGGAAGATGACTGCTCACTGCTGTTTACAATTTGAGCTCTATGTACAAACATCACCTAAACAGGACTCTAGTGAAAAATAGAACTGACCGATTTTGAAGAAGCTAAACTGCAATGAGAGAAGAAGCCCCTGGACCAAGAAATATGAAGGTACAGATACAGTAGTCATTGTAAAACATAATAATAAGATCTCTTTTCTGAGATTTAGAGGACAATTGGACAAAGCATTTTTGGAAAAGGAAGAAATTATACCTATGTGTTTGACATGAGAATTCTCAGCAGAAAGACCTTGCAACAAGAAAGGGTTCAGCAGTTCCAAGAAACTTCCACACCCATTTGCACTATTCAGGTGACCCTGAGGGCACAGATAAACCTCCAAGTGGCCTGAAGAGTGCTAACAACCAGATGACTGCAAGGAATATAAATCTTTCCACCTTCCACCATTCAGTCAGAACAGAAGAAGCTTCTTGGATGAGAAGTGAAACAACTACAAGGAAAACAAAGTCCAGTTGCCTTTTTTGGGGGGGGGAAACCCCCACCTTTGGGACAACTGTGACCTGAATGACAATAGAGTACAATATAGCTTTTTAAATTAGGTTTATTGCCACAAAAGGAGAGCTAAAGATATAGAATAGTGGAAATCAAATCAGCAAGACTCTTGTCCTCATTTAGGAGAGATTTCCTTAAGGCAGCATCTATGTAAATGGTTTGAACCTCTTTTTCCTTGATTGCAAAACTGAAAGAATAACTGCCCCTATTCCATATAAGCCGGATGGTGAAACCTCTATTGGCTGTTCGTTTCACTAATGGTGTTTTGAAATGCTTCTTTTCCTTCTGAGCCTTAGCAAGTCCTCTTGCATTCATTATTACTGCACTGTAGCACAGCAGAGACCGAAACCAGAAAAATCTGTGGGTATGTCACTAAAATTAATGGAAGCAGCTAAGTGGGAAGACTTCACCCTTAATAGTCTAAGAGATAAATTATAAGCAATAACTACCTATAAACAGGCTGTTTGGGGACCCTGATTTGAGACTTTTCTCATAAAGGCAAGGATAACAACCACTAGTCTTGGGTAATTACCAGGGGTGGTTCTAACTTACCTTGCCGCCAGTTCGCTTCCTCCCGTATCGCAGTGATGGAAATTCGCAAAAAAATCCCCCCCCCAAAAGCCAAAAACAAGATGGCGGCGCATGCACAGTGCTGGGGACCCGGCTTCTGCGCATGCGCAGAAAAAAAAAATAGCAAAAAATTCAAAAAAAAAATTCAAATTAATTCCCAAAAAAAAGATGGCAGCGTCCATGGACTGGCACCGACAGAACCGGCTCCGTGACGTCACCAGCGGTTTGCTACTGGTTCTATAGAACCGGTACGAACCGGGAGGAACCTACCTCTGGTAATTACTCTATTGAATGAACAAAGTGAAATCAAGACTTTCAAGTTTCATTATTGGTTGTGATAGATTTGCACAAAACAAATCGTACATAATAAAGAAAATAATCAAGCAGATATACAATATAGTACACAAGCTTTATCTTCTAGTCTTGTTTCTGTTAGCTAAATCTCATCGGGCACAACCTCCAACTTGTCATTCTGCCATTTTTTTCCTCAATATGTAATTATTTATTTTGCCTTACCTCCTTCTATGTTCATTGGGAGAACTACCCAACTCCTTTGATGTTTGGTTAAACATGCTTCTAATATTTCAGCCTCCCAGGAGGACGAAGAGGCTGCAGGGGGTTGGAGCCAAGGGACAGTCTGAAGTACCACCTCCCTGAATACTGCAGAAGACATTAAAGAGAAGAGGTGAAAATAAATGAGGAAGCAAAGAAATGCTGCAAAATCCAGATGAGCAAGGGATGAATGGCCTCAATAAGAATTGTGACTTCTCCAGGGGAGAAGGAGTAAGTAGCCAGGAACCAGTTAGATTTCCTTCAGGACATTTCAGATGCAGAAGATCAGAGAGTTAAGAATGTACACATACAGTTGTTGTTGCTGCTGCTGCTGCTGTTGATGATGATGATAATGATGATTAGCCATACTTAGACCTGAAGTGGTTAGAGTGGAATATAAAAAGGCAATATTAATAATAAGAAAAGTTCTACTCTTGAACAAGATAATACAAAATTTTAAAACTATGTTCATTTAAATAATGCTGTCTAAAAAGCAGGTTCATCTTGGAACAGTTATTATATCCTACACCTGCTTGAAAAAGCAGGCATCTCTTCAACTGTAATTGGAAGGAATTTCATAATTAGAGTGTTGGCACTGAGATGTTCCTGGCCACCATCGTATGACATGAATCTATTGGTTGGACCAGAGTGTTAAGGGGATCCAAGTGGATTGGATTCTCTAGCTGATTGTAGGGTTCATTCTCCTTCCATTCCTTTAACTGATGTACAGACATGCCCTTGACCATTTTTAATGGCATGTCCTTATGACATTATAATTGTGTTACCTTCCCAACCTATACTGGAATGAATTTAAAGTTATCTTTTAGATGTTCCAGTTTTAAATTACTGTGTTCCATTTCCACTCTACATGATTTTTTTCATGGACAAGCTCTAGGATGCTTCTTTGATGATATGGATGGAAGAAGAAAAAAAGAGGAGGAGGAGGAGGAGGAGGAGGAGGAGGAAGGGGGAGGATCTCCCCATCTCACATTGACCATATTTAGGCAAATACGTCCTATCTCCTTCAGCCACTGTGGATTATCTTCAATGGTTATTTTGTGCTGGATTGGAGAAAAGATTGGACTTCAGACTTCTGCAGATGCATCTGTCCATATAATATCAGACTTGTGTTTTCCAAAACATTCGTCAGACCCCTTAGAAACAAGGGTTTAGCATGCTTTCAGAACAATGGTAGTTCTGAATTGGTAGTTCTAAATTGATAGTCTTGGGAGGCATAAAAGAGAGGCGAATTTCTTATCAGCAAACAACCCCTAAGTCCACTGATTCGAGAACTCTCCACTACGGTCTCTTCGGGCATCCTTGTCTCCTCCTTTCTTAGTTTCCCTTTTTCATCTCTTCATTTTCTTAGTCTCTTCTTCAGATATTTCCCCTTCTTTAGTGTTTTTACGCATGTGCATTTATTTTTGTACATATCTCACTTGTTTTTGGAGATCATGTGCCCAAAAATAGCCTGTCTGACTGGACATAGGTAAAGACGATGAGTATGAGGTGAAGCAGGAGGAAATCCACTCCTTTGTGACTGCGACCTATCAGTTGGTCATTTTGGGACAAAGATTTAGGGCTCAGATAGTGCTAGACTCATGTTCAGAAAAATTCTGACTGATCACCAGATGGGAGTGCTCCCTCCCTGCAACCTGTCACTCAGGAAATGTTAAATGTGGCTAACAAAGAGAGTTAGAGAGAAAGAGTGTGTGTGTGTGAGAGAGAGAGAGACCAAGCAAGCAAGGGCCAGACAGATATTCAGGAAAGAGATTTTGAAAGATGGCAAAAATGATGGTCTAGCCGTCTGTCAAAACTTGCCTCCTGCTTAACTCTCACCAGGAAGAATTATTGATGGCTGTTTTTAACACTCACAAGTAACATTTGGTGGGAGGGTAAACAAAGCCTTGGTGGATTCACTTTTGTTATGTTCTAACTGTTTAAACTGTGTTGCATGGTTCCAACCAGGTCCAGCGTTTGAGCGGGAAAAAGCTCAAACGCTATTGGCTGGTCTGTCTGACAGCTCCCTATAAAAGGGCAAGCTGTCAGACTGCTCTTTGCTGGTTGCTGATACAAGAGCTGAAATAAAGAGCTGCTTTGGAAGTCTGTCTCCTGTCATCTCTACCCACTATCTAACAGTGGCGACGAGGGCTTGGGCCAGGAGAACTGTGACTAGCTTCTTCAGCACTTTCAACCAGCCAGGCAGACATCTGCCTGCC
>QLTV01004082.1:2488039-2520292 GCA_003457575.1 Thermophis baileyi | reverse complement strand
TTGCGAGCCCGTTCTGAGGGGGACAGTTTTTCCCCCCCAGAACCAAGGATGGACAGTCGACATAGACTTTCGGAGGCAATACCCACAGCCACACGGACTTGTCTGGGTTAAGTCTGAGCCTGTTAACTCCCATCCAGACCCTCACAGCCTCCAGGCACCGGCACATCACGTCCACCGCTTCACTGAACTGACGCGGGGTGGAGATGTACAACTGGGTATCATCAGCATATTGCTGATACCTCACCCCGCATCGTCGGATGATCTCACCCAGCGGTTTCATGTAGATGTTAAATAAGAGGGGAGAGAGGACCGAGCCCTGAGGCACCCCGCAAACGAGGGGTCTAGGGGTCGACCTCTGTCCTCCTGCCAACACCGACTGTGACCGACCAGAGAGATAGGAGGAGAACCAACGTAACACGGTGCCTCCCACTCCCAACTCCCAAAACTATATGCTGTTTTGAATTCCTTGGATTCTCTTGCTAAGTTTTAAACTAGAACAAGCCAATCTTGGATTATTTCTCAACTGGGGTTTTGTCTGTCTAGAGCATCAGAAAAATAAACATTCATGATTTCATTCTTTAAGTAGAATGTTTGCAATTTGCAGCTATTTTTTTAGGGTACAGTATGACGTTCTGTTGCAATGATTTAAGGCTGCTTCATTCTACTGTTTTATTATTTCAGCCTTGTGCTAAATTAGTAACTACTCTAGTGCTAAAGGGCATAATATCATGCTGGTTGAGCAGTCGAACCACACAGTGCAATATTGACCAGAATGGCGTGATTGGGTTCAATTGTTTTGAGAGAGAACAGTAGAATGGGGTCATGGAAGGGTAATCAGGAACTGGAGAGGAGGGGGCAGGCCTATATCAGCCTGAAACAGCCAGGGACTCTGATCCTGCCCATTTTTGATTACTAATAACAGAATAATAGAGTTGGAAGGGACCTTGGAGGTCTTCTAGTCATATTCCCTGTTCAAGCAGGAAACTTGAAAAATAGGAAAAACAGGGGGGAAAAAACAGGAAAAAGCAAAGGTACAAGTACAGATTAGGTGAAACCTGGCTCAAAAACAGTAAATGTGAGAGGGACCTTGGAGTCCTAGTGGATGATCACTTAAACATGAGTCAGCAGGAATACTGCATCCAGTTTTGGTCACCACATTACAAAAAAGATGTTGAGACTTTGGAAAAAGTGCAAAGAAGAGCAACTAAGACAATTAAAGGCCTGGAGACTAAAACATATGAAGAACGGTTGCAGGATTTGGGTTGGCTAGTCTAGAGAAAAGAAGGACTAGGTGGGACATGATAGCAGTATTCCAGTATTTGAGAGGCTGCCACAAAGAGGAGGGGGTCAATTTATTTTCCAAATAAATTGCCAGAGGCAGAGGTGGGTTCCTACCAGTTCTATCCAGTTCTTTAGAACTGTTAGTAACTTGGCGTTGACATCACGGAGCCAGTTCTGTCAGTGCCTCCGTGGGCGCTGCCAACTTGGATTTTGCTTCTGCGCATGCACAGAAGCTATTTTTTGATTGCTGCGGGTGCACACGTGTGCACGCGCACGGCACGACCCTGAGCAAACTGGCAGCAAAAGGATCCAGAACCCACCCCTGACCAGAGGGCAGGGCAAGAAACAATGGATGGAAACTGATCAAGGAGAGATGCAACCTGGAATCAAGGAGAAACTTCTTAACAATGAGGACAATTAACCAGAAGTTGTGGGTGCTTCATCACTGAAGGTTTTTAAGAAGAGACTGGACAGTCACTTGTCTGGAATAGTATAGGATCTCCTGCTTGACCAGGGCATTGGACTAGAAGATCTCGAAGGTCCCTTCCAGCTCTATTTTGATTCTGATTCTGAAACCTATACTATTTCAGACAAATGGTTGCCCAATCTCTTCTTAAAAACCTCCAGTGATGGAGCACCCACAACTTCTGGAGGCAAGCCATTCCACTGATTACTAAGATCATTCCTAACATAATGACTGATGAAGCACAGCAGATTTTATGCACCTTGAAGCAGGCCTTTACAGGGTCAAAATAAGGGGGGGAAATACTACTTTAACACCAGTGCAACTCCAAATGACTTATGCCTGCCTCGCTCATTGTAATGGTATTTGAGAATGACATTGGGAGACAAGGGAAAGAGCTTCACCCAGCCCAACAGTCAGACAAGTTGCATCTGAGCCTGCAGAAGGAACGGGCGCATGGCAAACTTCTCAGAAGGGACACACACACACCTAGGATTCTTGGGCTGTAAAGCTAAGAGGAGAAAGAGATACAGTACTTTCAGATCTGCAAGATTCTGTTAATGTAATCTTACAATAATGTTAGACCTAGTATTTCCGGGTGTGCTCCTTGGGTGGTTTACCCCACAAGACTGACTTTCATGAACTGGGGACAACATAAAGGCCATATCACGAACACACAGTTGACAAAAGAAATTGTCAGGTGCAATAAATCAGGAAGCAAAGCGGTTCAAATGACTATGGGTTTATTGTATGCTGACGCTCTCTACAAGAATCTGAACTACTAGCGATCAAAGCAAATTGATGTAGATAAGAGTGAAGGTGGGCTAGACTAAGATCTCTTGTGGGTGCAAAAGCATTCAAGACTGATGATGTGCTTGACATTTCCCTCAGCCTGGTCATCTCCTACATAAATGTTAGCACGTTTGTACCATAATCTGCAAGTGGGAAAAGGCCCTCAGTGACCATGAGGACACCAAGAGAGATGCTACAGTACTAGAAACTCGCCATCCTGACTCACCCATAATTCACATGCATCCCACCATGAAATGAAAATAGGTAAGGAAATAATGTCCTTTTTTTAATGCATGAACAAGGGGTGGAGCTCTGATTATACTGTCAGGGCAGCTTGCTTGACTTTAATGATGCCCCCCAAGGCCAATAGCCAATACAGAGTATTGGTTGTACAGCCAAAGGCAGGGAAGGAGGAAAGGACCATCTGTCTGCTTGCCTGAATACTATCCATGCCTCTGTTGTAAGGAATATCCTTCTGGGTTCGGTTCCAAGTGGGGAAAAAGACACTGGAGGCATGGGACTGCTTGGAAAGATGGTTTAATGGTGGACAGCAGGACCACATGGTCTGAGGTCCTGGGGAAAAGGCAATCACATGTTTCAAGATGCTGAAGAAGAGAAGAGAAGGGGCTTGCTGAGAGTCCCTGACTTCTTTATACTCTCTGTTGGGCCCCACCTTAAGAGTTTCCTGTTCCTGTGTAAGAAATGTATCCCATTGGCTGTCAGACTCCCAGGGGGCGGGGGTCTTAGCTAACTCGCAGGGGCAACTCTGTAGGCTGTCCTGAATACCAAGCTAGATTGAGTGCTGGCTGATGCAATCTTTCCAGGTGCCATGAGGCAGAGGGCTAATCCTATCTTTGTTATGTAGAATAGACTGCCCATTGACAAAGGTGGGGGGGATGAGTGAGTTTGCTCTGGTCTTAATGGTCCATTGACAAAGGTGTTGGCTACTAAGAGTGAGTCTATTTTCTGCCTAAAAACATGTTTCTCCATTTCTCAGCCAGGGATATTCTATATAATATTCTGCCTTTTTAATATTTCCTAAAATATTTTATTCCTCTAGGAGGGGGGTAGGTGCTAACTTCCTGCACCTCTTGCCAAGTGAGCTGGGAGAATTACCAGGAATGATCTGATAGGTTTGATGTGGAAAGCCAGGCGGCTGGACGCATTATCTGGCAACAATGCAGCCAACAAAGCCCTGGGATGCTTCCCTCCCCACTTATTTAACAAGAGCCTTGTGCACATAAGGATCAATGAGGCTTGTTGTGATTTAATCAAAGAGCTGCTTTGTGCAGCTTCGTTTTTTGCAGAATTCTCAGCATTCTGCTACCTACTCCCAAGGACACCCACAGGGAAATGGCAGAATCTCGACCTTGCATTGCAAAACCAGCAAAATAGTTTTTGGCGTTACAGTTTTTCCTCTGCCTTTGAGAAAGATATCCAGTTGGAAATGTTACCCTTAAGTGAAGGGCTTTCCTTGAGAAGTTGCAGTTTCTGGGCATCTTTGAAGGAAGTGAATTTATCACAGCAGTGAAGGTCCCTACTTTTGAGCTGCACTGATTTTAAAGTGTGAGCGTGGTAGACTAGTTAATATTTGGGCAAAGATAGAGAAGACTAGTGTTGGTTATTTATTATTTGATTTATTAAAAACCAATTAGATCCCTCTCTTCCTTACCATGCAATTCTGGGCAACTGACAAGTTGAAAACACCCAAAGAAAACAGAAATCCGTAAAAAATACTTAAACCTCAAGATGGGCTCATGTGCCACTCTATCCCAAAGCCTGTGGGTGGAAATCTGATCTCAGCCATGGAAATTTATTGAGTCCATTTTAGCTGGTAACAATTTCTCAGTCTAAGCTGGGTCAAAGGGTTGTTATGCTGAAAAAGAACGTTATGTGAGAATGCTTCTGTGTGAAAAGATGGAGGATAAATTTAATGTATATATATTTACTGAGAAAGAAAGATAGAAGATAGATAGATAGATAGATAGATAGATAGATAGATAGATAGATAGATAGATAGATAGATAGATAGATAGATAGATAGATAACAATTTCTCTAGCACAAAAATGCCGTAAAGGCAATGCCTCATCCCCTTTCAGATTTCTGCCTACCATGCAAAGTCTTGGGACATTATAGCACACAGATATAGGAATAGACCAGGGGTCCCCAAACTTGGCAACTTTAAGACTTGTGGACTTCAACTCCCAGAATTCTCCAGCCAGTAGGAGCTGAAGTCCACAAGTCTTAAAGTTGCCAAGTTAAGACCTCTGGAATAGACTACAGTAAGACCAAGAAGGAAACTGAGGAGTCTTGAGTTGTGAATAGCTGTGAGCCTGTAATATGCAGATGTTTAGAGATTTTCATTCCCACCTGATTTTTAAAATATAACCCTCTTATGATTTTTAGTAGGAAGCTGACATGCTGCATACTGTATATACCAACTGTAATTGGTACAGAAAATAAAAGTAATTTATTTAGAAGTCTTCCTACCTGTGCAGCAAAAGTCTAAAAGTAAATTAGGATACGAAAGGGGCATCTTGAACTAGAATGAGTGTTGACGAGTTGTATCTCCAGTTTGTCTTCTGGTATTTTTTTTTTTTAAAGACAGTATTTTTTCTTTTCTTTTCTCTTTTTTATGACGGCACAAGACCCCCCCCCCATGGTAATTATTCTGTGACAGGGCCCACAGCATCCTCTCAAAATGCTAAATATGCTGATTGCCCCAAAGAATACGCCTATTTGTGTCTTTCAGATAGTCTAGGCATTCTGGTGTTTATCTGGAAAAGGAGAGGAATGATCCTAGGAATTACTCTTTCAGTCATTCAGGTCATGATTATCCCAAAAGTGCTTTTCAAAAGGCAATTGGATTTTTTTTTGGGGGGGTTTTTTCCTTGAAAACATTTCTCTTCTAATCCAAGAAGCTTCTTCATTTCTGACTGAATGGTCGGGAATAGAAGGATTTATATTCTTTGTAGTCATCTGATCGTTAGCACTCTGGAGGTCAGTCAGAAAGAGCTAATAGCTGACATTGAGAGTGCTAACAACCGGATGACTGCAAGGAATATAAATTTTTCTATTCACCACCATTCAGTCAGAATTGAAGAATCTTCTTGGATGAGAAGCAAAACGTTTTCAAGGAAAGAACCAAGAAAGTCCAGTTGCCTTTTGAAAAGCACCTTTAGGACAATCCTAGGACTTGCTATGCTTTCCCAACAGAGGGTTACCAGAACCATTTCTGGGGTGTTGAACTTTGTCTCCAGGCAGATTGTCATCTAAGCAGTAACTACAAGAATGCACAGATTACCCAGATAGTGGCAACGATTTTCTGAATTGTGAGTTGGTGCAGCTTCCATACAGCAAAGCCAGTCGCTTGGAAACCTTTTCGATAAAGCATTACAGGATCTATATCCCATTTCCATGCATCGCTGAGTTAATCATCTTTATGATGCTTGATTTCCTCATAGCGGCTTTTCATTTCTGCATTTTTCTTCGCCTTCAATTTGGATATGACAAGATGATTTCTGAGAAGAGATGGTTATATAACCAAGGGTATAATAATTGACCACCAATGCTAAGGAGCAAGGAAGATGCTCCTGATTGCCCAAACAACATTGTGTCACCATGCCAGTTGTCCTGACAATGATCTGGAAGGAAGAATAAGCACACATCAATGGTTTTCTATAGTTGTTCATCATCAGCTGTTAGTCAGAGGATGAGCTCCAGTGAGGAACAGTGTTCAGTAAAAACATAGTACAGGTAGCCCTTGACGTACAACTGGTCGTTTGTTGTTTAACGACCTTTCAGAGTTATGACAGCCTCAGAAAGGATGTTTATATTTCACATTTCTAGAGCTCCCATCTCCCTCAAGGAGGGACTCTCTGTTTTACAGCTTATAAAGCCCTTCTCCTGTCTTAAAATGTTGTGTGCTGTCCCCCCACACACACTGCATTTCAGGCACTTAAAAATCATCATAAAATTGATGGGTGTGGTCATGTAGGTGCCTCAACTTACAATCAACATGACTTCCGACCAAAATTATGGTCCCTATTATGGTAAGTTGAGGACTGGCTGTATAATTTATGATGTCTTTGGCCCATATAGCACTCTGGATATGCTTGTTTTGTTCCTTTTTATGTGTGTAGAGAAAACAGGGAAAAGGAACTACAAGTATTGGACCTCTGGCTCATGGCAAAAAATGGATTTGGGGCCATCCTTCTTTTATGGACATTTCTTTGTGGCCAATATAGCCAATGTTCCCTGCAATATGCTAGTTATAAAATATCTGTGATGGAATCTAGATCAGAATTTAGATCGGAATTTTTAGACTCATAGTTTGTGGGCTTTTAACAGCCCTCTTCGTTATTGCTTTAGCCTGTGGCTCTCTGTTATGGAAATACTATATTATATTTCTTCTGTCCTGTCCTGTATTATTTTTATTATATTTGATGCTGCTGTGTCTTCAAGAAGAAAAATGTCTTATTTTCCTTTGTTTTACCCATGGCCAGCTTGTGTTTTAGAAACGGACAAGCCTACGTTCATATTTTTCCCCTTCTTGTTCTTCTACCCTTGTTTTCCCACTTTTGTTCTGAAACCTCTTCAGCATTACTAGAGCTTTTCACTGCCACTGAAGTGATTAAGACTTTGAGAGCTCAGCTGACAGACTCTGACGACAAACATTGTTTAAAACTTTCCTGTTTAGGCTGTTGTGTTGTGTCTAGCACATTTCTTAACTGTTGTTCTTATAGATCAGTGTCTGATCATCAAAGAGCATCAAGGTGTTCCCTCTACCACAGTTTCTACACATTTCTCTCATTTGTTTGAACTGCCCTGTTGAGCTTAAAGTTTGTCTCTGTATAGGAAGGGTTGATATTAGTTTTTGAAGGTAGTCCTGACAAGAAACCCAATCAGAAACTTTCTTTATTGTAACGTTACATTACACAGAATCTTGAATGACTGAGCGTATTTCTCCCCTTCTCTCTTTTTAGCATTTTGAAAACTAGAGAGGATTCCTTCTGAAAAGCTTCCCATGCTTTCCCCTCACCTGTGGGCAGAACGGCCCCTTATCAGGCTGGCTGTAGGTCTTCCTCTTGCCTCCCAAGGTCACTCCCACATACCATCACATCTGCATCAAAATGCTGTAAGATTGTGAGTGTATAGCAAGACAAAGAGAGAAGTTGCCTGTGGGTCAAGCCCTGCGAGGTAGGCACACCAATAAGAGCCTCCTGGATTCCCAGAAAGATCTTTCTTGCCAGGAGGGTAGCAATTGCCACAATCGTATAGAAGAGAATATTTGTAGCTCAGGGTTGAACTATGGAGTCCTTGGTGCTCTCTGAGCTGGATTGTTCACTCACAAATGTTTCATTAGCCAACTAAGTAACATCCTCAATGGCACTAATGATGTTACCCAGTCAAGTAATGAAATGTCTGCAAGAAAACAACAGAGCTCAGAGAGCACCAAGAACTCCACAGCTGACAGAACCAGAAGGCCAGTTGAAGCAGTTCTCCAGCTCAAATTAGACCTAGCATAATTCAAGCAGAGTTGATTTGCACCTCTTTCTGACGTTTCTCCTCTCACTGGAAGTCGGGAAATCTTTTCTACAACAGTGCTTCTTCTTTTTTTTTTTTAATCATTCCTTTAACAATCTTGCTCCTCCACATTCCCAAGGTCTGGAAGACATTCCACCACATTGTCTTACCTTTCTCCCAATTCCTGCATTTGAAATAAAAATGTTGTTACCATTTGTGCTGCCTGCAAGTGCTGCTGATTTTAACACTCCTCCGCTGAGTGAGAGCCATGGACATAGCGCAGCACCTTGCTGATCTCAGCCAGAATGCTTCTCTGGATGGGGAGAATGTGCAGCTCTGTCCTCAGGTGTAGCAGGCCACTGGATGGCTGCAGCCCTAGCCCTAATTTGAGGCCAAGGGCATGATCAGCAGGGGCTGCACCATCTTTGTTCCTACTACTTGGGCAGTGACAGCAGTTGTGCTCCTTCTCCTTGGGAAATTTGGGCAGCTGCCAAAAAAGCCAATGCAATCCTAGGCTGTATCAACAGAGGAATCATATCAAGATCACCTGAAGTATTAGCATTGCTAGGTACAGCCTTGGTGACATCAAACTTGGAATACTGTGTCCAGATCTGGTCACTATGATATACCAGCTTTGCTCCAAAACGATGAAGTTTATGGATGCTTCGTGGTATAAGAAACAGTCATAGCCCTATATGGCTCAGGGCCAGGTTATCTTCGAGACCGCCTTCTGCCACATAGCTCCCAGCGACCGGTAAGATCCCACAGGGTTGGGCTCCTCCAGGTCCCGTCAGCTAAACAGTGCCGGCTGGCGGGCCCGCGGGGGAGGGCCTTCTCTGTGGCTGCTCCGGCCCTCTGGAACCAGCTACCCCCTGAGATCCGGACCACCCCCACACTGCTGGCCTTCCGGAAAGCAGTGAAGACCTGGCTCTTCCGGCAGGCTTGGGGCCGTTGATCTCGCCTCTGTAATTGGCGAGGTCCGGCCATGAAACGGTATGCATGAGTTTTTAACTGTTTTTAATTGTTTTTATTATGGTTTTTTTAACGGTTTTTTATATTGTTGTGAGCCGCCCAGAGTCCCTTGGGAGTTGGGCGGCATACAAATTTAATAAATAATAATAATAATAATAGCATTTGAAACTCCAACTAAGGATCAATATTGATGCCTCTGCAATAATTTTCATTCTGATCTTGGTTAGATTTCTACTCTTGAGAAAGCTCTCTCTTGTACACACAATGCTTCAACTTCCGACAACAATGTGAGGGATTTTTTTTGGGGGGGGGTGTATAATATTTAGCAGTATCTTGCTACTTAAAGATCCATGTGATACAAGTTTAAAACTATCCAAAAGCCCCTGAAATTGCTAAAAATGAACTTTCAACCCTCTTTTGATGATATCTCTAGGCTCATTTGACTTCAGAAGTCAAAATAATAATTAGAGAGTTGCTCCTTCCTCAGGCCAAAAAAACATTGCATAAGAGGAATTCTATTAGATCAAGGCCCATCTGAGTGCTACTGCTAGTGGTCAACCAGCAATCTCTGGGATGCCCACAAGCAAAGAAAGAGACATATCCTTCACCCACAATTATTCTCTTGCAATGTTTAGCATTTAGAGCAGTATTTCTCAACCACAGCAACTTGAAGATGTGTGGACATCAACTCCCAAAATTATAAACAAAGCTGATGTGTATAAATAGAATTTGAAGGTGTTTGCACTCATACTTTTTCTGATGAGTTGTAGGATTTAACTTGGAAATACTTCAGGAGTGAGAGTGAAGAATTTTGTGTGAGAATTTTGTGTTAGCTTCCTGTTCAAAGCAGGAAGCTAACCTGATGAAACGTTAATAGCTCTTAATGAATCTTTTATCCACAAATTTACCCAATTCTTTTTTTAAATAATGCAAATTAGTGGCAATTACCACTTCGTGTGGTAATGAAAATTTCAGATTATTTATGCATTGTGTTAAGAAATACTTTGTGCTGTCTGACTAAATCTCCTTCCAGCCAGTTGCATTATATAACCACTGCTTCCAGGCTTTTGAGAAAAAGAAAACTCCCTAGCCATTAAATCCTGTCATAAAGTTCATTAGCTGCATGGTTTAGCATTGTAGGAGTGGAACCACCATTGGAGGACAGCTTTGAAGAGACCCGCACATACACACCAGTGTACTGTGAAAAACCTTATAGTCAGAAGCTCTTATCATCTTGACTAAGATAAATTGAACTGCTAGATGCATGGCTGAATTATACAGGGAGAAGAAATTGATTTCTATGTCTTTGATACAGCCCTTAGTCCACCAGAGTTACTAAAGGCCTTTGCCAACTTATAATTAACTACCACAAATATATTTCTTTGCCATGTCCCCATGACGGTGCCTTAATGTCATTTTCAGCTTATGAATAAGCTAGACCTACGTCATCCTTAGCTATACCAATATTAAAATAATAATTTCCCCCATATTCTTTCCATTGGGCAGTCTTATAGTCTACAAAATGGTTGGCTTTGTTGTCCATTATGGAGGAAAATCAGGAAATTACGATGACTTGATAAGGAGGCAATAGAGTGAATGAGTAATAGAGATAGCAAATTTCATAGTGGTGTAGTTTTCTGCCAACTGAAGGATGCATAGAGGGCATTAAAACCTTAGATAAAATCCTGCTGCCACACTACAAACTCCATCCTTTTTGGATGTGTGTGCAACATCACAATGCATGTTGGAACAGGGCAGGGCTTGTATTGCAAGATTATGATGCCACTTTTGTCTGAATTATCATTTGACTATACTGTAACTCAGTAGTGGGGAAGGATCAACTGTCCATCACAGCCCTAACCTGCATCAAACCTGCAATGTTTACTAACCATTCTTACAGTACTGAGCATGGGTGATTAACTTCAGACATTGCTAATAGTGTCTCTTGACCATTTGGGTTTGGTTCAGACATGGCTCCTCTCTCCATTTTTCAAAAACTGGCAAGATTTCTTGAAAGGGAGAAATGTTTGTAGGTGTAAAAGATTTTAAATGCTTTAGCTACCTACTCTGTCTTGCAAGAACCTCCAGCAGGACAGTTAAATCTTTCAACCATACTAAATGTGAAAGACACAATCCCCATTAACACCTTGCCATAATGACACAATTTTAAAACTCAAAATAAGCTCATCTCAGTCTTGCCAATTAATACAACTGATGCTCTAACCCTTAATGTCACTATTATGTTTTCTAAGATTTTCTAGTGAACTAAATTGAGTCTGTTTTGGTTGCTTAGCATTTCTTTTGATAATGAGGCCTCTCTCTTAATTCAATTAGCATGACACTATGAAGAGGCAGAAAATGAAGACATTATATATAGAGGAGAAAATGGAATGAGCTACGAGAACACACCAGAATTTTAAACACAATGATTGGATTTGCATAAAGTGTTAGACTAGTTTACATCATCGCTCTGTCTGCTATGAGGAATCTTAGCATGATGTGTGAACCAGGCCAATAAATTAAACCATAACGTTGGGTTATCATTCTGGAGAAAGCATACTAACAAGGCTATTATGTTTCCTTAATCTGGGTTTATTTTGATATGTAAACCCAGTCATTGTTTCTCAACTCTTTTCTTATTGGCCCTATTTATAAGCATTGTTTCAGACAACTTGTACAACACTTGACCCACAGCCTGATCAACAACTGATGAAACTGGCACTTGTGGATTGCTAGAGCAGGAGAACCAAATCGATAGTAAAATAAAATCTGATTCATTAAACATCACACTTGCACCCTTAAAAATGCAGTGTCTACAATTTTTCTTCGAGCTAAACATCACTAAGATTATTGACTAAAATCAAAGCACATCAGTAAACATGGCTTTTGCAGATTGAAACTTCACCATCTGAATAACACTTGCATCTCAGAAGTGAGGAACAAACCCCAACTCTTTGACCTATGACTTTTTCCTCTCACATTATACTGTCTGAGCTAGTTATTCTCTTACAACTTTGTGACTTCTGTTCTTCCAAAAAACCAGGAGAGCTATATGATCCATAAGGTACTTTTCAAAAGGCAACTGGACTTTCCTGGGTTCCCCCCCCCTGAAAACGTTTCACTTTTCATCTATGAAGCTTTTATGAGAAATGAAATGTTTTCAAGGAAAAAAACCAAGGAAGTCCAGTTGCTTTTTGAACAGCCCCTTTGGGACAACCATAACCTGGATGATTGAGAATCCTTCATTGACATTCAGAAGAACTATTGTTTCCATTTTCCATAAGTCTCATTTACCCTACGTTCTACAGTGAAAGGGAATGCACAAACCAGATTTCCCTTCTCAAGCATTTTTTAAGACTACAGAGAGGAAAAAAAAGATTTTTTTTTAAATCAATCAGGAATGCTTCTTATAACCTTTCCTATGTTACCAGGAAGATATTTGGGATGTGGGCAACAGTTGAGATAGTCATACATTTTGATATGCTTGGCAGTCATCTTACTTTAGCCATTATTCTAACCATATACATCATGGCATTGGAGGGGTTTTTTATGTATTCCTAAGCATTTATATTGGGGGGGGGGAATTCAATTTTACTCATTGCTGAATGACAATAAAATAACAGAAGTGTTTAAAAGAGTGAAGGTGTGTTTGCAAAATTACATTTTTTGATTGTGCCTATCATATTTTAGTTTTATATGTACCATAAACACAACCTGTGAAGTCAATACATGGTTAAGTGGTGCTCTATGAAGTCAGAAAATTGGGATTCAGGTGTATCCCCAACAGGGAGCTGGGTCAGAAAGGGCATGATGCCTGCCCCAAGAGGGAAATTTTGATCATGAGGCTGCCATTTTGATTTTTTTGACTTCTTTGAAGATACCCCTGTTGGTACAATTTAAGAAACCATGGTTAATTGCTCATAAACAAAGCCATGCTGTTTCTCTCAATTAGGGGCTAAGCTTTTCCATTAGAAGTTTGTTTCCAGACAAGATTTATTGACGTATTTCATTTGAAGGTGTGCAGTGAACTGGATTCAAAGTGGAAAAGGTGGTTGGAACATGTGTGGGCACGCATGTCACACCTGCTGGCATTGCCTTAAAGAAGCTGCACCCACACATTTTGATGCCAGCTTTCTATTACAATAACCTAAGTGGCAAAGAATATAATTAAAAACTGTCATGCAGCACAGTATAAATGATTATTACCTTGAAATAATTATAGAGGGTTTTCTTAGGCCAGAGAGCTTTCATGACACTTACTTTATGGTAATTTCAGTTATTCCCAGAACTTTTTAAAATGTGTTTTGCATATATTTTTAATATCCATTTCTGTCTCTTTACTGAAATGGTTTATCATTCAATCTTTGGAATGTTGCTAATGGTCCTTTTAGAAAACTGTGTATTTAATTATATTTTTGTATTTTTTTTTCCTTTCCAGCAGAGCAGACTTGTACAAATATTAGTGAATTGGTGAACAAGAAATGTGAATTCTGACAACACTTTCACTCACTATTAACACTGCCTAGTGAATCATTTAAATATGGAACTACCTCCTATCACAGTTAATTGCAACAATCTCCTGGTGTTTTTCCATGCTAACTGTGGCAAAACCAGGTTTATTACGGTAGCTCAGAAAATACATAATCTCTTCTTAAATTTAATTTGGGGGATAGACCATTAACAAGCACTTAAAGACATTACTTACATTGTAAACTATTTTAATACAATATGATATATAATTTTTAGCAGTTGTATTAAAATGGTTTATAATAAAACTTATAATACTCTATTCTAAAATGGGAAAATAGCATGATAGTAATATAATGCAATGCAATGCAATGCAATCAATACAATACAATACAATACAACACAACACAACACAACACAACACAACACAATAATCATTTTAGTCATTTATTTATTTATTTATTTATTATTTATTAATAAAATTTGTATGCCGCCCAACTCCCAAAGGACTCTGGGCGGCTCACAACACATGAATAAAAACACCAATAAAAACATAATAAGTACAATTTAAAAATATCAATAAAACATTTACACCTACATTCATGGGCCAATCCATAGGTTATTGGCCCCAGGCCTGCCGGAAAAGCCAGGTCTTAATAGTCATTGTCTATCTACTGCAGGATGAAGTCCTCTTCCACATGTTTCCAACCAATACAGTCTTGGGCTTTCTTTTGCCAATTGGGCCCACAATACTTGCTGATATCATCGATCCATCTTGTTTTAGGTCTCTTTTGTGGACGCCTTTTATCAAGTGGGATCCATTCTATGACTGCCTTGGTCCACCTGCCATCAGTTCTTCTTGCTATGTGACCAGCCCATTTCCATTTCCATTCTTTTACTCTCTTGATGATATCGTATACTTTTGTTTGTTCTCTAATCCATGTGCAGGTCTTTCTATTTTGCCTTGTAATGCCGAGCATGTATCTTTCCATGGCTCTTTGTGCCACTCGTAGCTTCTGTATCGATTGTAAGGTTAGTATCTATGTTTCACCGGCATATGTTAGAGCAGGAAGCACACATGATCGAAAACTTTTCTCTTCGGGCATAAGGCGAGGTTGTTTTTGAAAATTATGCTTAGTTTGCTGAATGCCTGCCAACCACATTTAACACACCGTTCAATTTCCTTTATTGTATCACCTTCCATTGAGATCAGTGGTGGGTTGCTGCCTGTTTGGACCAGTTATCCCGTACCGGTGGCGGAAATTTGCACCCACTCGCCAAACCGGCAGCGATGGCTGGCTGTCCATGCCCCCGAACCGGTTCTCTGGTCACCGCGGCCCTGCAAAGAATGCTCTGCGCATGCGAACTGGTAGGGGAGGTAAGTGGAACCCACCCCTGATTGAGATATAATATAATATCATAATATCTATAATAAAGAAAAAATATATAGCTTTATTTTTTGATTAGTGAAGAAAATCACCTTTTCAAATCAAGTAAACTGCATAAAATATTTCCAAAATTGACTCCTAAATAACTGGAATATTGTCACTTTTCTGATTTCTCAAAATAATTTTCTTAGCAACCCGTCCTCTCCCCCCCCCGACTCCCTTGGGCTCAGTATAACCATAATTCCTCAAAGACATAGGATTCTAGATTTTTTGAATACAATTTAACATAACCCTAACATTTTTAAAATTGACGGATTTCCCCATAAATTTTGCCAGATGTGTTAAAATTTTCTTAAAAGATGCAGGTAATTCACAGGATTAAATCACATGGATCGATGGACCCTCCAATATTTTGCATCAAAGGAAATCTGATGTCAATTCTTTCAAAATATTCTTTGCAGAATAAGCAATAAGCTTAGAATGTAATCTTTGCTGAATCAATTTTACTTCCCAATCCACTGATATTAAGCACTTGTGACCCTTGATGTGACATTATAGGATACTCCAATTTCTAGTCCATAAATCTCAATGTTGGCCACTCTGAAAAAGTTTTATAACTTCTGACATGGATATGTTATCGGTTTAATTTCAGTCCTGGATTCCCACAAAAAACCAAGCACCTTGATTACCTTTGAAGAGGGCAAAGCACCTGGCCCCCATTAAGCCATCAAAGCATGCCTAAATTGAAGGTACTGCCCTGTTGTGAATTAGTAAGACCAAACTATGAAGTTGAAAAAAATAATCCTTAAAATAATCATTACTTATTAACTAATTTAATGTTATGAAATGTTAATATACATTGCTAGCTCATGTTTGATATGCCATAGTCTAAATCAGGGGTGTCAAACTGGCAGCCCGTGGGCCAGATGTGTCTCGCGCAGGCCAAGTCCACCCCAGCTCTGCGAAGGGAAAAAATGTCACAATATGTCACGTGACGGCAATGTGACGCAGCGTGTTTGGCACCCATGGTCTAAATAAATAAATTAATTAAAGTAACTATCCTCGCTTCTGTCTACATGTTCCAATAAAATATTTTACCACCTATTTTTAAAACAGAATTGTTAGAAATTGTTAAATACTTATGAGGCTCAATATCAAAATCCAAGCTGAACCCCAATGGAGCCCCCAAATTTCTCCCAGCATGCATCCCTGGAAATAAAACACCCTTACTACCGGTAGTACAGTATATATTCATCCACAAACTTACCAGGACCGAAATAAAAAAAATGAATAATAACTTTCCAGTGAGGCCCATGGAGGTTGACTCTTTCCTAAAATTTCATTCCATGGTCCATAGAATCGGAGCCCAATATTTTGGCATATCCAGTAAATTAAAATCACCTCCATCAAACAATAATCTCAATTTAACTGATGAAAGTTTTGGTAAGGAGCTATAAGGGTAATCGTGAGTGTTCTTATGCTGATGTTATATTTTATCTTCTCAATAGCATAATGTTTTAGGCCTGGAAAGAAATATTATAAATTATTTCTCATTTATTCAGAAAAATAGTTGATTATGGACATTTAAAACTTTACAGTCATATTATATGAACAGATTATGCACTTTGTTTGTTGTTTCTGTTTCAAGGTGTATCAACCAAATTCCTTAGTGTTTCATTATAGGGTTTCTTTCTTCTGTTATATATTGCTTATTAATCCTTTTTCTTTTTTCTTTATTCAACTGCCAAGTGGCTGCTTCTTTTTTTTAACCCTTCTGCTTCCTGCATTTTCTGCTTCCATTAAAAGAAACTGACAATTAAGCCTTTATTTGTTTTAGTACAGTAGAAAGCAAGTCCAGGATCAAACAGCCTTGGAAATCTAATTTATAAAATAAATGATAAGAGCCAACTTCTGTTTCACCTGTTGTCACCCTTCTGTCAACTGTCCAGTTGGTAAATCCAGAAAAAAACTCTCCTGGGACATTATTTTACCAAGAGTATAAACTTTACTGAATAAGTCCAAATTGGCACAGAAGAAACCAGCGAAACCAGCTCTGAGTTTTCCGGGCAACTGCATGCATAGTTCATTTCCCCTTTCCCCACAGGCCACCCACAGTCCATTACATCCACCAATCACTTCTGTTCATTTTGTTTTGAGAACCAGCCGATCACGTTGTGGCATCTGCTCTGGGTGTCCTTGAGGAGGGGAGTTATGTCTCACCGGGAATCATGCCTAGATGCCATTCCCCCCACCCTTGCATTCCAATTCCCCCCCCCATTCTTTGTCAAGCTGCGAGGAAAGTGGAATATAGGGGAGATTCTCAGTCATCCAGGTGCTGAAGAAGCTTCTTGGATGAGAAGCGAAAGGTCTTCAAAGAAAAACAAGAAAGTCCAGTTGCCTGTTGAAAAAGCACCTTTGGGACAATATAGGTGAAGGTTCGAGTCACTCTTGACACCTTCAGGGTAGACCAGATTAGGTAACAGACCCCACTGGAAGACTAAAACTATATCTGAGACAGACCAATAACAGAGTCTTGCAAACCTGATTGGGCTTTACTCCCCTCCCTCTTATATCTCAATAACTTAGGAAGGATCCTGCCTAGGTCTCCTCCAAGTATAGTACAAGTAGTCCTCGATTTACGACTGGTTGATTAACAACTGTTTGAAGTTACGATAGACCGCCCAAAAGCTACTTATGACCTGGTTCTGAAATTTCGATGGCTGTCCCCCACAGTGGTCAGGTGACTGTATTTTGGGCACTCAGTAACCAGCCCACTACACCCGTTTGCAGTATCCCGCAGTCACATGACCACATTTTACTACATTTTGTCAAAAACTGGTATTTACTTTTGGTTTGGGCAAAAATGCCCCATAGTGAACAATGGGTTCACTTGACAACTGTGGCATTCGCTTAACAACTGCAGGTTCGCTTAGTGACTGTGCCGTTTGCTTAATAACTGCCGTCAAAAAAAGTTTGTACAATTAAATCAGTCATGTGATGACCCACTGCATGACTATCATGACTTATGACCATAATTGGAAGGGCAATTATGGTCATAAATCACGGATTACCTGTACTACAATATCTTTTTTCCCAGTATTTAAGAAATGTCTCGGCCCTCTTTGCTTAGTGAATATTTGGTGCCCAATTCCCTCAAGGGCATCTCCCTGATGTTTACATTCACCCCTTCCCCAAGTTCCTGTTTTAATTAAAAAAAACCTTTATTGACATTTCCACTCATCTATAGTGATAGAGATTTGAGTAGAGGCATGTGCAGGGAGAGAGATCAAAAAAGTCAAGATGGGAGCCATAGCTATGTGATCAAAGCTTGTTCTCTTTAAAGCTTTGTAACATAGAAACAGGCAGGGCCTCAGTGGCGTGGGCCTGGCTGCCATATTGACTCCACGGACACCCTTGAATTAGATCAAAGTATAGGTGGGGGATACCAGTTGGAATGGAAGGGCTAAAAAGCCAAAGGAGGATAATAGTAAGGACTGATAAAAATCTATTTTATCATTTCAGATTTCTACCATCTCATTCAGACATAAGTGCAGGTTGCACCTGCTCACCCAAATTCAAAATGAGTTGAAATTATCCTGGGAAGATGGATTTGTAACATCCTTTCTGGGAATATTTTCTTAATTTTTTTCTCCATTTCAGTCTTTTCCTTCCTTTTTACTCTGACCTTATTAAGAGAATACATGGGAAAACAGAATAGATGTGAGATTATCTGGAACAGCTGGGGCAGCTCTTAGAAAATCAGTCCAGTGACACAGATAAATGAAAATCGCTCTGAGGAACTGAGGGAGGAGGTGTCTATTATTCACAAATGCCCATTCAGTCCAGAAGTATTAAATTTGTGTCAATTTATGTCATATAGGTAATGTACACAAAAGAGGTAAACGGAATGAAATTTGCGTAATGATGTAAATTGTCATGGATGTTATAAAATTAAGATGAAATTTACCTAAATGTAACTGCTTTGTGAGGACTACAGATGCAACTGAGTGGTCCATTCTTTCTGGGGGATGTCTAAACAGAAATTGTGTCTGTTGCACTCACATTTGCACTAAATGGGGATCCAGTACCTTTATTGTTTGGATACAAAACTAGAAGAATGTTATTTGGTTGGGTTCACATAAGGTGTTAAACACTAAACTTCAATTAACATACTTGTTATACTTATGTATACAGTTTTTATAATCTACCACAACCTTATTCTTAGCCTTTTATTTATGCTTATACTTATTCATTTATGTTATTTAATGCTATTCCCAAATCAGCAATGTGCAGTATGGCTTACTATGATAGCCTCATTTAGTCAGCAGGTTCTTACTGCAGAATTTATTCCTACCCTCATTCTGAAGTTAATTAAGATTAAGAGATAAAACTTGATTTAGTCAACTGGTTTATCGGCATCAATCTGTAGAGGAAAGACTAATGGTCTGTAGCTGCATATCAGGTCATACTGAGGAAAATCTGAAAGCGGGATCTTCCTAGATCAGACCAAACAGTTCTTCTAATATAGGGTATGTTTTTCTCAGTGGCCAGCCAGATGTTTTAGAGAAATTCACAAGCAGTTCTTCAACTGGTATTCTAAACTGCCACAGAATGTGGAGACTCAGTTTATCTCATCCTAGCATAACTGTAAAGGTGAATCACTTGTAAAACCTAGTGTATACAGTGGCCTCCCATCTCATCTGAGCTAATGGCTATTTTCTTTCCTCTTTGAACTTGGGAAAATCAAATTGGTAAAGTAGGTCTAGGAATCTGTAACAAGAACTATTATTGTACCCTTACTGAACTATACTCACTACAGTCAACTGTACTATATGTGATTGTGGCTGGCTTCAAATATAAGGAGCACAACTGGATTACCGTAAACCAGTCAAGACTCTCTTGGAACTGACCAAGACAAAGCATTAGAAATACTACTGAGTCCTAGCCATGAGCTCCAGCAGCTCTTGCTTTTAAAACATCCCATTGCTAATGCTTGATGACATGAGAAATCTCTCCCCAGAATGAATGTCTACTCAGGCTACTGATATGAGGAAAAACTACTTGGATAATTTCCCATATCTCTTGTTTTAAAGTTCCATTAAGTGCTATTAGCAAATTGACTACAGAAGAGTTCTCTCTCTCTCTCTCTCTCTCTCTCTCTCTCTCTCTCTCTCTCTCTCTCTCTCTCTCCCCCTCCCCCTCCCCCCCCATACATACTGTACGTGTGGTGGTTTTGTTGGAGGACAAGCTCCTGTATTCGTGTCAGTGCAAAATGTTGTTTGCAACAAGGCTGTGGACAGAGTCAAGAAGAGGAAGTTGTGGTCATCATTGCCCTCTATAAAGTTTCTCGGTTGATATTGACTGATTAATTGATTGATTTTGCACACAGTGAATTTTTTCATGGCTCGCCATTGTGTATTCATTGCCTTCTCAATTTCATTCATTCACAGTTAAACATGTCTCTGTGCGTCTTTGGAAACCCAACAGCTATTTCTGCTCCACTAATTTGCCTGCTTTCAGGACAAAAGAGATGGTTTTCCATCTTGAGAGAGAAGAGCATAGATTTTTTTTTGTGCTTTAATACTTAACAAAAAAAGTATCTTTGTTTTATTTTCTTCTTTTTCTTGTGGTTTCTACAAAACAGGTTGAGAAGTTGCTTAAGTTGATTATACCTTTGGATCAGGGGTGGGCTTCAAAAATTTTAGCAAGGGGTTCTCTGCCTGGTTGGGTGGGCGTGGCCATGGGTGGGCGTGGCCATGGTGGGCATGGCCATGGTGGGCGTGGCCTAGTCGGCCTCCTGCCCCAGGGGGGGGGGGGCGTTTTTGCCCTCCCCGGGCTCCGGAGGCTTTCCTCGAGCCTCCGGGAGGGCAAAAACGGCCTCCCCAGGCTCCGGAGGCCCTCTGGAGGCCGGAAACGAACTTCCCGAACTTCCGGTACGTCCATTTTTCACCCTCCCTCCACGCGCACCCTGCACTTACCTGCATCCAAAACGGGCCATGTGGGGACTCCTGGGGGGGGGGGGGTGGGCGGGGCCAGCCAGGAGTGGGATTTGGGGGTTCTCCGAACTGCACAGAATCTTAGCTAGAGGTTCTCCCGAACCCCTGCAAACCCACAGCAGCCCACCCCTGCTTTGGATCAAAGGGGCAGTGATTGGTTCTACACTACAGAAGATTGTTTATAAAATGTAGAAAACTGCTTTCTACTTTGCCAAACCATTGGGTCACCTAAATTGATACAGTCTAAACTTAATGGCAGTGGCTTCCTAGCAATTTTTTTTTTTGCAGGAGACCTTCCCTTGTTATATCTGGAGTTAAGTTAAACCTAACATTTTTAGATTGTACCCATTTTTTCAGAAGGGAGTTTTTCTTTTCATGAAAAATATTTGTTAAGAACAAACCAATGGCTTACTTAGTCCAGGAGAATGCATAGAAAACAAGGAAATAGAAAGGAACCAATTGCAGATAGTTTACTTCCTAGATAAAGTGGTGTTAAAAATACCATAAAGTATTATTAGAGCAAGTAGAAGAACAAGTTTTGCTAAACAATCAGCACAACTTTGGTCTAAGTCATACTAATGGATTTGGAATTCCATTAAAGCAGCATTTCTCACATTTGGCAATTTTAATAAGTGTGGATTTCAACTCCTAGAATTCTGGAAGTGTTCTTAGCTTTGTGGACAGTGAGTTGGCTATTTTGCAACATTTGCTGTGGGACAAATCGACAATACAAATCTGGATGGTGCCATTTTAAACTTCCTCTGGGCCACATTTGACTCCCAGTTTCAGATTTAGTGATCTGGTTTCCACAAACGTGAGACATTGAGAAATTAATGAGTTGTGAGAATATGTATAAAAAAAGAGCCAGAGTATTCTGCTAGCTAATCTCCTGGGAATTAAATTTAATCTGAACCAGACCAAATTATGCACAGGGTCAGACTAATGCTGATGGACCAATAGTGGGTTCTAAAACCCATTGCTACCGGTTCACGCGCGCAGAAGCGTCCTGGGCGGGTGGGCGGAGCTGCCTGCCGCCGCTACCAGTTCACAGAACCGGGCCGAACCAGGAACAACCCACCGCTGCATTGGACATCTTTTACAAATCTAATCTTCCAAGAAAAAAACAGCTGAAATATCAAGCTTATCCATCACAGAACTGATTCTCAAGCCTGTCACACAAAATATGTTTCTTAAGCACAGAGAGATTGCAAAGGGTATCATACATGGGGTTTATGTCACTCTGTAGCTATGTATACCTCTTTCTGGTATGGATGTATTTATCACATTATTTATTTAGTGTGTGGTTATCATATCTACAAGATGAGCATGCTAGTATTTTGGTTTCCCCCCTACTCCTATCACTGCAAATCTTCATACTTTCCCAACTCTTTATTTTTTTTTTTAAATCAGAAAACTCAAAATCTTGATTGTTTGCATCCTACTGAAGTTCTGCAGCCTTAATGAGTTGGGTTTCAGTCTTCGCTGCACAATTAATTTTAGCATGTGAGGTGGGGGCTCTGGGAGGGAATAAGAAAGTATTTCCAGAAGCATTGAAGAATGGCCTTATTCACTGAGAACAAGGTGTGCCAGTGTTCAAAGGGCACTGCTCAGGTTTTAAAATACCATGGCTGTAAGCAAAACCAACATAAAAAGTTGTCACTAGGAAACAGTTGAGCAGAAATAACAACACCCAAAACAGAAGGAAAAATACAGCCCAAGATATATTTTAAAGGGTGTATTTTAGGTTTCCTGTGTTGTTTCGATGCCATTTCAGGAACGGATGTAGCCATAGATAGGTGATTAGTTTCTAGGGAGCATTACAAGCGGGTGCTGTTTGTTGTGCAAGCCAACCCACAGAGTAACTAAAATACACAATTCCAGTTGTGGTGATGTGGCAATGAGCTTGGGTCTCCTTTCCCTCTCTCTCTTCCTTTTCCTTGGGGGGGGGACAAAATTTTGTGTTTGGAGATAATCTGCACTGAGAAAAATGTGTGTCTATTAATGTGTCAATTAGAAGCACTCCAGTGACATCAGTTTTAAAAAGAGGTTCTTCTTTATGGTTGGAAAAACCATACTTATGTTCAGCCTTCCCCAACCTGGCTGTCTTCCAGATGTGGGAACTCCACCTATCAACATTCCCAAACAGAATGGCCATGGTTAAGAAATCTGAACTTGGACAGCCACAAAGTTGGAGAACCTTTCCATAATGCATTGTTGTTTCATTGTGGCATATGATTGAAAGCCAAAGATATTTCACAGACATGAGCTCAGCTAGCCCATCCTTTCTCATTTTGATGTCCTCCGGGTGTCCTCTGGATGCAGTTTTACTGGTACAAGAATATAGTAAGACTGGTGATACTTGTGGTATTAGAACTGCTATGGACCTTGGACATTTCTCCCAATGTTCCCATTAGCTGTGGAGAGCCTGACCATTATAGAAATTGGGATGGGATTCATGGTCCAACATCATCTGTCCATCTTTAGTTTCACTGAGGGAGGAATCAAAACAGAAGCAAACCTTTGTTTTCTCTGGGATTAGCAGCATTTCTTTGGGTGGGTGAATGCTGCATTCCAATCCCATCCTTTTGAAGAATTGTGCTACTGTCAAACTCAAGGCCCGTGGACCAGATCCGGCCCACGAGGTGCTTAGATCTGGCCCGTGGGGCCGCCCTGGAAACAGCGAAGGATCGGCCCACAGTGCCTCTGCCAGTGAAAATGGAGCTCAGGAGGGCCACAGGCGGCTCTCCAGAGCTCCGTTTTCAGTGGCAGAGGGTTGCAGGAGGCCATCACAGCCGAAAACGGAGCTCGGGAGTCTGTTTTCGCTGGCAGAGTGCTCGGGCCACCACAGGCGCCCCTGACATGAGTGATGTCGAGCTGGCTGTGCCCACCCTGGCCCCCCGAGGTCAAACACAACCCTGATGCGGCCCTCAATGAAATCGAGTTTGACACCCCAGTGCTACAGGAAAAGTTACATAATCTCCCCCCCCCTTCTATTGCCATCAAATCTCACGTCATCCTATTTTGAACTGGAAAAAAATGGGGGAATTTGTGAGCTCTTTATTTCTTTAAAACATGCATACTATATTCTTTGGCTTGCAAGTCTCCCAGATACGTTTATAGAACAAACAAAGCAAGACAGTCCTCAGCTTCAGACTTGCATACTGAAAGGACATGGCACAAAAGGAAAAGGAGATGGGGAGGAAAAAGAAAAACAGGCATCAGTCCGTAAGTGTTCTTACCAGTGGCCTGCTGTGATGGAAACAGATGGTTTTGCTGATCTTTCTCACATAATGGTCGGCCCCTGTGACCTTTGAAGAGTAAGGGGCATCCCTGCTGGAAATAACAACAAGGACGATGTCCCTGTGGCTGCTGCTTGTGTTTTGACACTTCCCTTATTTAAATACTTCCTAGAAAGATGGTAACAATTATTATATTATTATAATTCTTTCTGAGATTTTCCTTTCACTGTAATCTTTTTGTTCCAGGGTGGGATTGAGTAAAGAGTTTGTATGATGATCAGAATCCTGGATATTAAACTACATTTAAAAACAAGGAGGAATTGTTGCAGGTAGGAGAGAAAGGTTGCAGGTAGGATAAATGCTATTCAGAAGCAGAGGTTTTCTAGGTCTGGAATGGAGGCTTTATGTTTGCTCTTGCAAAATGTTCTGGTCCTTCAGACCTTTTGGGATCTGACCCCAAAGAGCTAATTAGATGTTACAAAGGCCTTTCCGGAAACACGCATGAGCTTTTGCTCTGTTGAGCTGACGCGCTCTGTAATCTGAGCTAAGAACTCTGTCGTTCTGCCAGTAGCTGATGTCAATTCATGCTATTTAAAAAGCAAAGATCAGGACTGATGTCCAAATAATCCAGTTATTCAGCAGGGGTTATGGAATCAGGGCAGTGGTGAAATCCAATTTTTTTTTACTACCGGTTCTGTGGGCGTGGCTTGGTAGGCATGGTGTGGCTTGGTGGGCGTGGCTTGGTGGGCTTGGCAGGGGAAGAATACTGCAAAATCTCCATTCCCACCCCACTCCAGGGGAAGGATACTGCAAAATCTCCATTCCCACCCCACTCTGGGGCCAGCCAGAGGTGGTATTTGCCAGTTCTCCGAACTACTCAAAATTTCCGCTACCGGTTCTCCAGAACCTGTCAGAACCTGCTGGATTTCACCCCTGAATCAGGGGTGGGTTCCGGCTTACCTCGCTGCTGGTTTGCTTCCTCACGCGCCGCATGGGCGCATGCACAGTGCTAAAACCCCAGCTTCTGCGCATGCGCAGAAGCAAAAAACAAAATGGTGGTACCTATGGCGCCGCCGAGCCAGTTCGGGGGGGTGTCCAGCCGGTCATCGCTGCTGGTTCGGCAAGCAGGGGGAAATTCCCATTACCGGTTCTATAGAGCTGGTCCGAACCGGCAGGAACCCACCTCTGTATGGAATGTATTGAAATCAAAGAGAGAGGGAGGGAGGGAGGGAGGGAGAGGGAGAGGGGGAGAGAGAGAGAGAGAGAGAGAGAGAGAGAGAGAGAGAGAGAGAGAGAGAGAGAAAACAGACCAAGTTGGTACTGCGATGTTTATAAAAACAGTGCAGCATTTCACTTCACAATGCAACTGAATGCCTTAACTCTGTTCAAACCTTGCTTTTATTGCCAAGATGCACTTCTGAAATGTACAAGGACACCCTTCTCATACCAGTAGTCATTGCCCAAGCTGTTTTCTCACCACCATCACACATTCTTAATTATGTTTTAATTTCAAGAAAGAGAAGACTGATTGTGTGTGATAGTGCCTGAAGTGGAATGTGGATAAATAAATACACATTGGTTTTTTTCTCTTGAGAATAGAAAGAGGAAGAAAAATAACTCAATATTTGCATTCTAACAAAAGGCAGGGTAGTGTTATGAAAATCCCTGTAACGTATTCATCCCTGTAAAGATGCCCATAAATCTTTATTTGTAAATTTCAAATTAATGTTGTGGCACTAAAAATTAAAGTTGAGTGGCCTTCTGTGAAAAAGCACAAGTCTGGATGGCCACAGAAGGTCCAATATCTGATTTTTTTTAAATATAAAAAATGCTGTGTTTCAACAGTTAGATGGCCTAGACATTGGTATTTGAACATAGATTTTTTAAGTTTATTGTGTTTTACTAATCTAGATGAAACGTTAATATATATTGCTAGACCATGTATGATATACAGAATACCAGAGTTGGAAGGGACCTTGGGGGGTCTTCTAGTCCAACCCCCTGTTCAGGCAGGAGACTCTATACCCGTGATGGCGAACCTATGGCACGTGTGCCCAAAGTAGCACGTGGAGGCATGTCGCCTGGCACGCACGGCGTCACCCATTCCTCTTCTGGGTTTCCGATGCACACATGCGCACCGGCCAGCTAGTCTTCTGGTTACTGGTGCGCATGTGCGCACAATGATCAACTGGCCTTCACACGTGCGACAGTGCCAGAAATTGGAAGATCAGCCGGCCAGCTGATCATCGCGCATGTATGCGTGCCAGTAAGCAGAAGACTAGCTGGCCGGTGCGCATGCGTGCCCCGGGACATCCAGCCACTTGCCAGCCAGGAGCGCTGTCGCCAGTCACTCCCCTGCGCCCGCCCGCCTGGTCACCCCTACCACGAGGAAAGGCCCTGAAGCTGCGCTGCCCGAGATCCACGTGGGCTGCTGCAGGGGGAGGCCAGGCATGGCTGGGTGGACACTGCCTGGAGTGCGACGCTAGCAGGAGGATGAGGAGCCGCCGCTGCCTCTTAGCCAGCACGAAGGGCCTGCTTCCGCAACCTGCCGCCGCCCTCTCTGCCCCGCCGGCTGCTCCTGCCACTATCAGGGAAGCACTGCTGCCAGGGGCGAGGGGGTGGCGGCGGCAAGGACGGGCGGGCCGGGCCTTCCCTGTCTCCACACCTGAGTGGGCTTCTGCCCCAAGCCTCTGGTGGGGAGGGAGAGAAGCCCCACCCCAGTGTACCTGCCCCCCCATCCCCTTGCGCTTGGCGGTGGCTGTTCTCATATTGCCGTTTCCACGGCGGCTGCAGGAGCAGCAGGCGGGGGTTTCCCTCCCTCCCCGCCGGCGGCTTCTCCTGGCTGCGAGGGGTGAGAGGGCATGTTGGAACCCATCAGAAGAAAAGGAGCAGAGCTGCCAGCCATCCTGGGGCTTCCCTGTCTCCCCGCCCGAGTGGGCTTCTGCTGCAGCCCCAAGCCTCTGGTGGGGAGGGAGGGAGAAGCCCCCGCCTGCTGTTCCTGCAGCCGCCGTAGAAACGGCAATGTGAGAACAGCCATCATCAAGCGCGAGGGGGTAGGGGGGCAGGAACAGCGGGGTGGGGCTTCTCTCCCTCCCTGCCAGAGGCTTGGGGCCGCAGCAGAAGCCCGCTTGGGCGGGGAGACAGGGAAGCCCCAGGATGGCTGGCAGCTCTGCTCCTTTTCCTCTGATGGGTTCCAACGTGCCCTCTCGCCCCTCGCAGCCAGGAGAAGGAGAAGCCACCGGCGGGGAGGCGAACTCCCCCCAGGAGGACCGGAGGAGAGCGCCGTAAGCAGTAAGAGGTGCACTGGCCGGGAAGCGGTCATGCTCCCTTGTGGCGGAAGAGGGTTGCACCAACCCTTGCCGGTGCGAACGGCCATGCTGGATGCTGCCCGGAGCACGAGGCTGACAGGAGGAGGAATAGCAGCGGTGGCAGACCGTTTGCGCTGGCAAAGTTTGGTGCAGGGGGCTTTCCAGGCCCAAAATAGGCCGGGGGGATACGCGAGTGGTGCATGCATGGGGATATACGCATGCGCAGTGTGGGGCACATGCACGTGGGGAGCGTGGGGGGTCATGCACGCATGCGCAGGTGGGGCGTGCATTGCATTGTGGGTGCCGGCACACACACGTGCTATCGCACGCGCACACACACACTTTTGGCATGCAACCAGAAAAAGGTTCGCCATCACTGCTCTATACCATTTCAGACAAATGGTTGTCCAATCTCATCTTAAAAACTTCCAGTGTTGGAGCATTCACAACTTCTGGAGGCAAGTTGTTCCGCTTATTAATTAATTCGTTTCCATCCATTGCTTCTTGTTCTGCCTTTGGCACTTTGGAGAATAAGTTGACCCCCTCTTCTTTGTGGCAACCCCTGAAATATGGGATCACGGCTATCATGTCACCCCCCAGTGCCTAGTCCTTCTTTTAATTAAACTAGACATACCCAATTCCAGCAACTGTTCTTTATATGTTTTAGCCTCCAGTCCCCTAATTTTATTTGTTGTTCTTTGTACTCTTTCTAGAGTCTCAACATTTTTTTTTACATCGTAGCGACCAAAACTGAATATTCCAGTATTCCAAGTGTGGTCTTACCAAGGCATTATAAAGTGGTATTAGTATGTCATATGGTAAGTAAATAAATAAATGCTGATTGGCTTATATGCCTCTTAGTCACATCTGGGGCATCACCAGAAGGCTGGGAACACAGCCACATTTTCAACAACTTGTGGCACTTTTGTAGGATGGCATGCTGTTTCAGAGGTCAAGGGCTGCTTCAGACAAGGTATCTGTTTTCTGGAACAGCATCCTCGTGGAGCAGCTGCCCTACAAAGGTTCCTACAAGAGTAAGATTAAAATATAAAACAACAAAAATATATGCCAGTGAGGCTTTATCTGAGAATATTTCCAATGAAATGCAATGCGGTAAATATAAAAAAATTAAAAAACAATAACCGGCTGATCCAGACTATGGAAGTTGCAATTATTTCCCACTGAAATCTATAAGGCTTAAATTGTGGCTAATTTATAATCCAGCCTATTGTAAGCAATAACAAATATCAATAACTATGTTAATAAGCAGCATTGTGCATCGGATTTGGCCATATCCCAAACTGAACCGGGTTATTTTTATAACAATTCTAAAGCTCTGCCAGGAGCAATGTCTTTTCAAAAGAGGCAGTCATGAGGTTTTGCAAATATTTCTTGTTCAGAGGGCTGCATAGAGAGTCCCTGCACCTCCAAAAACAGATTTCACTTTTAGATTTGTATCTCTAAATAAAACAGCAAGGAGGGGAGAGGGAGTTAGAAGAGGTAAAATGTGGCATAACTATCAGGGCTACATTGGGGAAATGGTTATTTGGGACACGTCGATCAAGAGTTTTGAAGGTGGGATATTGAACTCCGCCCTTATCTTATTTTGTCTGCAAATGCCATCTCCTTCTATTCCAAAATAAGAGCTATAATGTTGTGGCCCGCCAGCTGCCAGTGTAGCTGGCGGCAGACTCGGACAGTGAGGAGGTTGGGGAGGAACTTGGGTCAGTCCTGGAGTCTGGGGAAGGCTCTGATGGGTGCTCTGCGTTGGAGGCCATCTGACATTTATCAGCTGCCTTCGGAGTCGGAGGTAAGTGGGGAAGAAGAACAGCTGGAGCCTGTTCCAGATGCGTGTATGTGCAGAGCTGTCAGGAGAAGGGAACAACTAAGGAACAGGGGTCGACTCGGAAGAAAAGGCACAAGTGGATGCTGAATGGCCCCTCCCATAGGGAATAAATAGGAGCAAAAGGGGAGTGGTGTTTGCAGGAGACAATTAATTCGCTTATTATTGTGAAGATTTGCTTATCTGAGTTCGTGGCTCACAGAGACTCTTTGCCAGGTATTTCATTTTACAGCGTTGAGACTGGAAGCTGTCGGCCTGGCAACTATCCAGGGACTGATAAGGTCTGTTTTTGCAATTAAACCTTGAAAGGCTTATTGCTGGGACTTTTCTGGATGTGAATGCCAGGAATTCACATTAACCAAATAAAAAGGGGTTTTTTTCGGGACAAGGAGTCTGTTTCGTGATTCTGTTAAGCCTGGGTCAGAACATATAAACATATTATTTATTTGGGGAGAATGTAATGGGCTGCAAGTAGTCTTTGACTTACAACCACAACGGAGTCCAAAATTTCTGTCATTAAGCAAGACAGCTGTTAGTTTTGCCCCATTTTTACGACCTTTCTTGCCACACAGTTGTTCAGAGAATCATTACAGTTGTTAAGTTAGTAACACGGTTGTTAAGAGAATCTGGCTTCCCCACTGACTTTGTTTTGTGACTTTGAAAGTCACAAAAGATGGTCACATGACCCCGGGACACTGCAACCGTCATAAATATGAGTCAGTTGCCAAGCATCTGAATTTTGACCACGTGACCATAGAGATGCTGCAAGTGTGAAAAGCGGTCATAAAACACTTTTTTTCAGTACCGTTGCAACTTTGAACAGTCACTAAATGAACTGTTCTAAGTCAAGGACTACCTGTAAATACCCGGAAACATACCAGTAACCAATGCAACTCATGCTGAAATAATGTATGGTGTGCTGTATATCTGGCACCACTTACTACTTGCAAAGCCACGTTCTGCATTAGTTGAAGCTCCCGAATGCTCTTCAGGGGCAGACATATCTAGATGGGTAACTCACGTTGTGCTTTATGCTAATATAGATTAGCAAAACACTTCTTTGTAGAGAGCTATTTTTCAGTTCTAGGAGACAATTGGATTATTTTAAAGTCCTCCTTCAACCCCAGAGCCCAGGATCTGACTTGACTTGTCCTCTCTCAATTCATCCTGATGTGGTTGAGTCTGAGAACACACTGTCGTCTTTTGTCCTAGCGAAGAAGAACAAGCCTAGGTTGTCCCTTGACCCTGCATAGCTCTCCCTCCCATCCTGGCATGGCACAGCACAGCACAGCACTGCCTGCTTTCACACAACAGAATGTCATTGACAAGAGAAGGGGCATGGCTTATTGTGAAAGAAAAGCAAATCATAAGGAGAAATAAGTAGGGTCTGTTGGTTATCAATATTTATTATTTGTTTCATAAGTGTTCAAAACCATTACAAAAGACAATAGAAGAAAAAGTGAGTGATATCCCAGCTGTGACTGCCAAGTTTACCATTTCTTTCCCAGATTAGAAAATACTTATAATCTGTATTTTCATTGTGATTTTTATTGTGTTTGCATAGATCGGTATATATTTTTATGGTTTTATTTTGATGTTGTAAGCCACCCAGAGTTGCCTTGCAGTGAGATGGGCAGCAACCAAATTTAATAAATAAACAAATTTGAGTTATTAACAGAGGAAATGGATTAAGAGATTCTATTAACTACAAATTTGAACCAAGGACTTAATTGAGATAAATTCAAAGGAGGCTCAGGGTCTCTGCAAATCATTAGATACTGAACAATAAAACCAGTGACAAAGTCGCATCTAGTTGCCAGAATGTTGACTGCACTATCAGGGCCATCTTGATTTTTTTTTTAACCACATCCTGCAGACACTCCTGATGGGATTGGTTAAATAGGCTTGTTTCTATGGTAATTCATGCAAGGTTTAATTTAAAACTATATTACACAGTTTCAGCATCACTGTAAATTTAAAAAATACCAAAACAAACAGGCATAAATATACACCTTCAAAATTCACCTTAATTTTGCATGGCATTCTATGTGTAAAAATTTCTGATGTACACTGATATTTGTTTTTGCTGCTGTTTTTCCAGATACATGGGTATATTGCCCTTCCCCTTTTTTTAGAGCAGAACTTAATTTATGCCGTTCAGAGTACTTCGGTGTCCAAAGAACAACTGTACGCCAATCACATATTAGTCTGAAAAGTAAGGATCAAATAATTCTTCCTACTCCTGGTTATTAATCATTTTTTAGTCATATAACCTGCTATGTATTAGCTCTCCTTTGCTGTTTGCAAAAACTAAGCAAGGTTAGACCTGGTTAATGCTTGGATAGGAAATCCCCCCCAAAATCCTAAATTTAAAGAAGACCCTGGAAGGAAGGATAAGGCACACCACAGCTGGACAGTTTCCCAGGTATTTTCTGTGCATGAAGATATATGTGTATGTCCATGAAGACATGGGTGCCATCTCGACTTTTTTGACCATACTTTGTAAATGTGTCTGATTTCTATCAATACTTTACAGCCTTTATTGTTTATTTATTTATTTATTTTATTTAATTTATTTATTTATTTGTCAAACATGTACAAGATAGCAGGTATAGGTATAAACATAAACATAATCAAAGTGAATACAGATAGATGAGGACAATAGGACAGTAGGACAGGGACGGTAAGCACACTGGTGCGCTTATGCACGCCCCTTACAGACCTCTTAGGAATGGGGTGAGGTCGACAGTAGACAGTCTAAGGTTAAAGTTTTTTGGGTTTGGGGAAGAAACCACAGAGTCAGGTAGTGAATTCCAGGCATTGATCCTTCTGTTGCTGAAGCCGTATTTTCTGCAATCGAGTTTGATTCAGTAGGGTTCCCCATACAGTACATACACTTTTTGAGATCATTACTAAAGCAAATTATTTTTGCCCAACTGAACGTGAATTGAGAGGAACAAAAGTAGGGGGGGGTTGC
>QLTV01004082.1:2443239-2479423 GCA_003457575.1 Thermophis baileyi | reverse complement strand
CGCTGGGGCTTCAGGAAGCTTCCCTGAAGCCTCCGGAGTGCAAAAAACAGCCCAACGGCAAACCGGAAGTGCGTTTTTCTGAACTTCCGGTTTTCCCGTTGGGCCGTTTTTTGCACTCCGGGGCTTCAGGACGCTTCCCTGAAGCCTCCGGAGGGCAAAACGGCCTTCCCCAAGGCCGAAAATCAGCTGGCCAGCGCGCACATGCCCGCTGGAGCTGACATAGGGCAACGCCTCGCGTGCCCTCTGATATGGCTCCGTGTGCCACCTGTGGCACACGTGCCATAGGTTCGCCATCACTGCTATAGTGCATGTTCATCTTAACTAGTATTTATATACTTGCTGACTAACCCCCCCCTATGCAAATCAAGATGCAAATATATAGAACTAATTGACTAGATATTTTGCAGTGTTAGAAAGGGTTTCTCAAGAAATGGCCGAGTCTGTGTTGTGATTATAGTCAAATGAAATGTGGTGGATATTTCATCTCCAACTATCTATCTTAGTGTAAAGAAATATCAGCTGCAGAGATGCAAATTCTAATGATGGCATACACTATTTTACTGCTATGGCTCTTGATAAATGATTGTTAATATGTGAGGCAACTACTGTTTAGGAACGAGAGGAATCATCTTTATTATGCATTTTGGGTAAAAGGACAAGAGGACCAGTTCAAAGAAGCGGGGGGGGGGGGGAACTTGCTGAAATGATTTAACCTCCAACTCCATCTGTAGGCAGTGACCTTTGCATAATTAGAGACTTGTTCTGCATGCAAAATTGAAGGAGAGTTCCTTTGAGTTGGTTGATTACAATCTTCCCTTTATGGACTCAGATTCCCAAAATGGGAATGTATGGGTGGTAGTTTGCACACTTTGAATATTTTGGAATCCAAAAGGTTCCAATTAATGAAATGTGAGAAAGTGAGGAGGGTACTAGAGAGAAGCCTGGCTATAGCTGTACTCTGCATCTTCATTCATAATAACTGATTCATACAAAAAAGTGTCCACTGGTCTCTGTGGTACTGTGCCCCTAAGTCAGGAGTGTCAAACTCAAGGATCTGGCCCGCGGGGTGCTTAGATCTGGCCCGCAGGGCCGCCCTGGAAACAGCAAAGCACAGCCCCCGGTGCCTCTGCCAGTGAAAACGGAGCTCAGGAGGGCTGTGCGCAGCCCCGTTTTCCCAGGCCACGTTTTCAGCCGCGACGGGCCTCCTGCAGCCCTCTGCCAGCAAAAACTGAGTTCCGTTTTTGCTGGCAGAGGACTGCAGGGGGCCATCGCGGCTGAAAACGGGGCCTGGAGGGGCACGCGCTGCCCACTCAAGCTCCATTTCCGCTGGCAGAGGACTGCAGGACGCCGTCATGGCCGAAAACGGAGCTCAGGAGCCCGTTTTCACTGGCAGAGCACTCGGGCCACCACAGGCGCCCCCAACACAAGTGATGTCAAGCTGGCCACGCCCACCCTGGCCACACCCCCCCTGACCCCCCCGAGGTCAAACACAACCCTGATGCGGCCCTCAATGAAATCGAGTTTGACTCCACTGCCCTAAGTAGTACTTGGGTCAGAATGTATAAGGAATGTCATTATTAAGCAGTGTTTATCTGCTGTTCTTATACATTGGCTGGGAATTTGAACTTCGAAGTCCAGGATGAAGAACAATTTTTGCAGCAATTTCTTTATTTGGCTTATCTGCTGCTCCATTCACATATGCATCTGGGCATCTTACATTCCTAAAGTCAGGAGTAAGATTAAGGCAATACAAGAAAACATCAAAATATAATCAATTATTCCTCCATGAGGAGCCTCCAATCACCAATTAACTGATGCTCTCCCTGCAGAACTTATATTCAGCCTATTAGAACTGAAGGCTTGCCGAAACAGCCATGTTTTAATTGCTTTTTGAAAACCCAAGACACTTGGGGTTAATCAGACCACAGGGGAATGCTGTTCCAGAGAAAGAGACAGGAAGTGAGAAGTCCTGTTCTTGTGGTGCATGCAGATGCCAGGGATAAAGAACCTAGAGGAAACCTTAGAAGTCACCGGGAATAACCGGTCCCATACATCTCCAGATCCTAAGCCAGACAGGGCTTTACAAATGACAACCAGCATTTTGAATTGCACCCAGAAACCAACTGGCAATAACTATAGCTCTAGTAAAGTTACTTGGGTAAGCCCATGACTGGGAGGAGAAAGAATTGCATCTTTCTCCGAGTGAGATACAGAGAGGCTTCTGGAGTGAACCACCAGGAGTTAGTACCACAGTCCTGGGTGACAGAAAGGGAAGTAGGTGGGATTAGTTAATCATGAAGGAACTAGTGAAGGGAGAGGTGCAAGGTAGGTTGGAATTATTAGCCTTTAGAGATAAGCCATGTCAGCAAACAGACGCCACACATTTGATTGGAATTATACTTTATTGTTATGTTATAGGGTACAGTTATAGAATCTTGGAAGGCCTGTGTTTTGCTTTCCATCCTTTTAGACCCAAGTGACTTATGGACCCACTGTTGGGCCTGACTCAAGAACAGCAGAACAATCCAGCCAATGTTTAGTTCTTTATTTGCTCATGTCATACAGACAGAATCTTGCCAGACTAAACCATACTACTCTAACTCTAATGGGTATACCTTGAAAGAGTCTAGGGAGTGGCTATCCTAAAGTTTTGCCTCCTTCTCTTATCCTGCTCAGGGCTGTGTTGTCTCTTGTCTCATCCCCATCCTTGGAGTGTGTTCTCTCCTTCCTGGGAAATTGCTGCTTCACTGTAGTCCGAACTACAGCCAGTCTGAACTATTTTCTAACACTTCCTCTGGAGCATAAAGCATGTTCTTGCTTTTCTAACGATTTCTTCATAGTTTCTCCAAGTTTATTGCTGTGTCTCTGTATAATAGATCAAGTCAGGAAACAACCACCATAAGAACTACTAGAATGCCAAGTTTGAAAAACACTTGAGAAAGAGAAAAACACTAATTTTTCAGCACTGGTGTGCTATAGGAGCCACTTCATCAACAAGATCTGCTTTAAGATTTAAGATAGGTCTTACCCAGGAGTTAAATCCCTCCATTATTAAAAAAAAATGGCAATAGATTTTAAATCCTCTTTTTCCTAAAAAAGAATTTGAACAACACTAGACTATTTGATGGAATGCAATATACCACTCGTTTCCCCAGTTCAAAATGCATGAGATCAACTGAAATAAATAATAGTAAATTTAACTGAGACCATTATCTCTTTATAGAACAAATATTACCGGTATGATACAACTCCATGATTCATTTCTGTTCTCATTTTGGACTTACGTTCAGGATTTATGATCCAGACATTAACTGCACTGTGTACCTCTGCTTTTGATTATGATTTCAGCTTTGATAAATTTAGCAAGCAGACCTGTCTTCTGCAGAAATAACTTCGATAAAAACCTTTCTATTTTCTTTTTAGTTATAATCATGAAACCTTGTTATTATGATTTTTAGTTTGATGTTTTCATTCATCTTTTCATCTATTTATTTATTTAATCAATTAATCAAATTTATATACTGCCCATCTCATGAGAAGTGACACTGGGTGGTATACAATAGTCAATAAAAAAACAACACATACATAAAAACAGACATTTAAAAATAGAAAATTCATCATTAAAATGGAGTTAATTAAAACTAAAAATATACTGTATACCAGAGGTCTCCAACCTTGGCCACTTTAAGCCTGGCGGACTTCCACTCCCAGAATTCCCCAGCCAGTTGGCTGGGGAATTCTGGGAGTTGAAGTCCGCCAGGGTTAAAGTGGCCAAGGTTGGAGACCCCTGCTGTATACAAACCCCAAACAGAGTGTGAGTGAGTGCATACATCTCAATAGTGGAGCCATCTAAACCAGTTTCTGGTTCCCTGCGATTTCAGGCCTAATCGCAAAACCAGGTCTTGAGGGACTTCCAGAACATCTCGTCCAACTGACCCTCCCATCTTCTCCTAATAGGGGTGATGTACATACAGAAAAAAAACTGTAAGCACAGTGGAACTGTAAAAAGAAAAGACCCATGTCCCACCCTTCTATCCATTCCACAGGCAAAAGCCTCCCCTGACCCACATACAGGTAATCCTAGACTTATACTATTCGTTTAGTGACTGTTCGAAGTTACAACGGCACCGGGAAAAAAACCCTATGGCCATTTTTCACACAACAGTTGCAGCTTCTCCATGGTCATGCGATCAAAATTTGGATGCTGGCATGTATTTATGATGGTTGCAGGGGTCATGTGATCACCTTTTGCGACCTTCTGACAAGCAAAGTCAATGGGGAAGCCAGATTCACTTAGCAACCATATTACTAAGTTAACAGCTGCAGTGATTGACTTAACAACTGTGGCAAAAAGTTTGTAAAATGGGGCAAAGCTCACTTAACAACTGTCTGTCTTAGCAAGGGAAATTTTGAGCTCAATTGTGGTTATAAATTGAGGACTACCTGTACAAAGTTATAAAAACCGCTTAAGACCTTTTCATGCTATGTAGGCTGAAATTGACAAAGCGTGTCTCCCCAGGAAGCCAGATAATACCTAGGAATCAATCAGGAAGCAAAATCCCCTCAAGATAGGGAAATCTCCTAATCACAATACTGCTCCCAATGCCAGACTTCTCACCCAAATCTTTGATGCCAGCAGAGGTGGGTTCCTGCCGGTTTGGACTGGTACTATAGAACTGGTAGTAAAAATAGGGACTGGTTCTCTGAACCGGCAGTAACAGCAGCCTGGCCACGCCCCCGAGCTGGTTCTTTCGGCGGTGCCATAGGCAGCGCCAGCTTCAGCATGCGCAGAAGCTTTGTTTTAGCACTGCGCATGCGTGAAGCGGCCACGTGCCCGTGCGGTGCACCACTGAGCGAACCAGCCGCGACGAAAACCGGAACCCACCTTTGGATGCCAGACCTCTCATAAAATTCCACACCTAGAAAAGATCAATGCACCCCACAGAACAAGAGAGAGAGAGATGGGGGGGGGGGGGTGGAGGGAAAGAGACAGATTTCCTCATTGGACTTTACACGTCTACAGGGCAAAACACTTCAATTGACAGATTTACACACCTCACGATCAAAGCCCATTATTAGCATAAATATTACTTCTCTCAACATTCCCAGTTTTGCCCACCTTTGAACTGCTGATCCTCAGTTTTGCCGTCCAGCTTTTTGAATAAAATTCTCTCTCTACATTGAGCAATTGTCCTGCATTCTTCATTGGGTAACTTGGCTCAGAATCGGTTTGAAATTTCTTTTAACAGAACTAACATGTTATATGAATGTGGACCAAAGATCAATCTATGACATTTTTTAAACTTGGCAAAATTAAGATGTGTGGATTTGAACTCCCAGAATTCCCCAGCCAGCATCTTAAAGTTGACATGTTTGAAAAACATTGATCTATGATTGTGGTAGAACATTTTGTTTTAAGCTTACTTACCTTAATTTAAACCAGCTTGTGCCATCCAATCACAGAAATTACACCAACTCTAGGGTTAAGTATCTCTTCCACCCTCCGATCACAAAGATGGGAGACTAGAGGAGCTCCAAAATAACTCTTTCCATGCCACTGTCTCCCTTCTTTTTTAAAAAAATCTTTTGCAGACACATAGGATAATTAAATGAGAGTTTGGAGAAAGGTTTACTTACATGTTCTATAGTCTAGATTTCCAAATCCATGTTTCTGAATAACCAAAATGATATTCATTTGGGATTGGATTACAAGGCAAACCATAAAGATGGGTTGAAGTATGGTGCTGATGAGGATTGTGATGATGACTTGCACAGATGAACTGAGTTCTTCAGCTCTGTGGATTTCTGCAAACAAGCCTTTTGTGGCATCACAGAGGTTCATCACAGGCACCAGTGAATTCCTTACAGCACTGCCATAAAACACATAAACAATGTTCAGAGTTCCTCCCTGCGGGAAAGGTGATAACCCTAAGCAGAGGCCTCATTTATTTTGTTGAAATGAAAGCCATTTTTTAAAACTACTGCAAGGATGCCAATAGCTGGGGAAAAGAAGCTTGGCCAAAGCTATTTGTAAATGTCATTGAAGAGGAGAACCCTTCAACAAAAGGCCTCCTTCACCACTTTAGGAAGTTGGCCTGAGTAATCCCAAAGCCCCACCTACGAGTTATTTAAAGTTCTTGCCGATAATCGACTGCAGCTGCGGGAGCTCTCCTAAATGACTGCTGTTGTGGAGCTGCTGGGAAAGTATTTGTTGCTTCAGTTACAAGGAGGAATGTCTGCAACTGTTAGAAATTGTGGTTCGGTGCTTCGTCACAGGAGGCCGTGGTGGGAGGGAGGGAGGGTTCACCCGTATGTAGAAAGACAGATTGAGATGTCTAGTTCAACCCATCCTGTGAAATATGAACATATTTTCCCCCTAACCCCTTTACAGAACAGAACAGCCAATCATTCTTTGTCGACCTGTATTATATAGGTCAAAATGAGAATTTTCGTGCTCGGTTTTTTTTTTTTTTTTGATAGACAAGAACCCATTTATCCCCTATAATGTTGCCAGGTTTTGCATCACAGCAATTATAATTCATAAAATGACAATAGTAAGTACAGGGCAAGAGTAAACACACTGATTTTTTTAAAATCACAATTACAAGTCTTGACAGGTAGTATTTTAAACTGAGGTTAACCCTCTTCATTTAGATGTAATACAGTATATTTCAGTGGTGAAATCCAAATTTTTTTACTACCGGTTCTGTGGGCGTGGCTTGGTGGGCATGGTGTGGCTTGGTGGGCGTGGCAGGGGAAGGATACTGCAAAATCTCCATTCCCTCCCCACTCCAGGGGAAGGATACTGCAAAATCCCCATTCCCTTCCCACTCCTGGGGCCAGCCAGAGGTGGTATTTGCTGGTTCTCCGAACTACTCAAAATTTCCGCTACCGGTTCTGCAGAACCTGTCAGAACCTGCTGGATTTCACCCCTGGTTTATTTCCTTTTTATTAATCAAACAAATCTTATTGATCCTGGGAAAGCTTAACTGATGGTCGGAAGATTACGGGTTTATTAAAATAAATAAATTTGATTTTGGATTATTTGATTACTTCCTGGATATTTAAGGGTCTTCCTCTTCTACTATTCAAAATTATACTCTGATGGTAATCATGGGGATGAGCCCTGCATTTGTGCCCAAGGTTGAAAGAGACCATCTCTGCTTTGAAGCCCAGGATGCTGATTAGTAAAATCCAGGATGCATGGCCTTGTTCTATTTTTTTTTAAATAAGTGTCTACTTTGTTAGGCACAAATTACACAAGAGGTTCTTATTTTATATCACTTTTTTTGCCAACTTCATTTCCATAGACGAGGCCATTCTGGACACGTCCCTATCAAAACAATAGAGAAATGGTAAATTTATCTGGTACTGAATGCCTACTCTCTCTATTTGAGGTCCAAATCTTGATCTACTGACCCAAAGTGATAATTGGATATAGACAAAATATTAACAATTTAATCTGTGTCTCCCCCCCCCCCTTTTACCTATCATTCCCTCTGCTCCTTATCTCTGAGTTTGCTAATCTGAGATCTCTTTCTTCTGCCTTTCTTCTGAAGCACACATTCACAGAACACACATTCTTGGAGTATCTTTGGAATAGGCTACAGCTAACTAGGTGCTAGGTTTTGCATATTTTTATAATGTATTTTCTGTAAACAGATCTCTTCACTAATCCTTTATCTGGGAAGATTCCTACTCTAAGAAGTGCTGATACATAGAAAGAAAATTTCTATCTCCAACATTCTTGAAGTATTTCCAAGAGGAATCCTGGAACTAATCATAAGAATATAAGTCTAAACGCCTTCAAATTCTTTTTTAAAAAAAATAAAAGACAGCTTTTTTCCAGCAAAATTTAGTTTTTGCATTCTTTGTGGTCTATGAAACAGCCTGAATATTTAAAACTCCAAAACGGAATACGTATGAGGTCTCTTTGCAATAATTCTGGTACTCTTTATCCTCATAAGCTTCAGTGGCTATCCTATTATTACCTTTCACATACTGATGTAGAAGAGGACCATTCTTCAACTTATTCCAATGTTAAAAAAAAGGTCAAACGAGTTAAAGAACGTTTATTTTTCTTGGATAGGAATATACCAGAAGAACTACATATACCAGAACCCTACATTTAGGCAAGAAAAACAAAATGCACAGGTACAGTATATGTGGTACCTTGCTCAACAGTAGTAACTGTGAGAGGGATCTTGGAGTCCTAGTGGACAACCATTTAAATATGAGCCAGCAGTGTGCAGCAGCTGCCAAAAAAGCCAACACAGTTCTAGGCTGCATAAACAGAGGGATAGAATAAAGATCACGTGAAGTGCTAATACCACTTTATAATGCCTTGGTAAGGCCACACTTGGAATACTGCATTCAGTTTTGGTCGCCACAATGTAAAAAGGATGTTGAGACTCTAGAAAGAGTGCAGAGAAGAGCAACAAAGATGATTAGGGGACTGGAGGCTAAAACATACGAAAAACAGTTGCAGGAACTGGGTATATCTAGGTTAATGAAAAGAAGGACTAGGGGAGACATGATAGCAGTGTTCCAAGATCTCAGGGGTTGCCACAAAAGAGAGGGAGTCAAACTATTCTCCAAAGCACCTGAGGGTAGAACAAGAAGCAATGGGTGGAAACTAACCAAGGAGAGAAGCAACTTAGGACTAAGGAGAAATTTCCTGACAGAACAATTAATCAGTGGAACAGCTTGCCTCCAGATGTTGTGAATGCTCCAACATTGGAAGTTTTTAAGAAGATGTTGGATAACCATTTATCTGAAGTGGTGTAGGGTTTCCTGCCTAAGCAGGGGGTTGGACTAGAAGACCTCCAAGGTCCCTTCCAACTCTGTTATTCTGTTCTATTCTAACTAGATTATTCTACATAATCAGTACTTTTAGTAGCTCAAAATCAGTCTCTCCAACTGTAATGTACTGAATTATATTTTGTGTGTACACTACATGGTTCTCTAAAATCCATTGATATACATTAATGATTATTTAGTGTAGATTTCCTCAAGCTTGGGCTATCTGAATGCACTGGGACTGGAGATTATAGAATACCCAACCAGGAAACGTCAGCCTACCAGAACTTTTCAACAAATGTGGAAGGGAGTGGGTTAGAGAAGATAACTTGCTTAGTTTCGTCTGGAACAGTGTGCAAAACCAGCTATTGGCATGTGTAAATTACTCCAAACTGTTGTCCTGGTAGTTTACCACCTAGGGCTTCCTGATCTAGAAAGGGTGCAACTAGTACACCAGGTGAAGCAGAGCATAGATCTTCCTGTGGATACTTCTGGCTGGATTCCAGTTCTTTTTGTAATCAGTCCTCAACAATCTACTTGTGTGCTTTTAACTAAAGCAAGATTCTGGCCAGTTAGTTTTGGATTTATCTGATACTACCGTATTTATTCAAACCTGAATGAAAAATAACTATTTTAATTTAGAAAGAAGAAGAGAAATGCAAATCTCTTGGGGTCAAATGTGAGAAACAGGAGGAAGATATATGAGTGATGCTCAGCTGTTTGTTTATTTTTTATTCCTTGCTTGTTTTATGCACAAGCGTGTGTTTACTCTGACAGTGAGTTATGGCACAGCTTTCTTAGCTGCAGCCTCATCCTAATAAAAAAGATAACTATGTAATAATTCAGCTTTTGGTTTTAATAAAATCTCATCCTTCTCCTTGGAAGCAGATAGGAAAACTTTCTATGTTTAACGATTAGCTGCTTTTCTCCATTTCCTCCTTATCGCTGGAATGAACAGCAGAATGTCTGTGCCAAAGAAATTAATGGCCAGAGTTTGTTTCAGTCAGGGCTACTTCCCTTACTCTAGTAGATTAATAATTTTGACTGCTGTCAGAAGAATAATTTGGGGTTCCAAATTGAGCCGGGGTTACACAAGAATAAATAAAAATGAGATCCAGACAGCTGTGAGGAAAGAAGAAATATTTATTCCTAAAAGCTTTGCTTTTAGGGGCAGGCTGCAGAGAAATGGGGTACAGTGGCAAAATTTTATAGGGGGAGTTTGTCCAGGGTGTGGAAGTGTCTATGTGCTGAGGTGTGTGTGTGTATTCTTGTGAACATACAGTTCTGCTGGGAGACTTAATTTCATTAACTCTGTGTTTGCAAACTTTATCTTTTGATATGTGGATTAGGTCTACTTATTTTGGGGTTTGAGGAAGTTTGCTAATTTGATTAACTTGGAGACACATTCTCAGACCATTATGGATTCTGTCAATATTTTAAGGGAAGATGGAAACCGTATAAATGATAAAATATATTTGGATAGAGAACTTCTCACACTGGTCTGGAAGAATCTGAAACCTGCTGCCTGCATTTTCCAGATGGACCAGTGTATGTGTTAGGTAAGTGCTGTTGGTGAATTATGGTTTTTTTTCTAGTATCTTTGAAATCCACAAAACATTTTGTTCATAATTTTATTTTTAAAACATGTACAGAATAAAGTACAAGATTTTGCAAAAGAAAAAAGGAAGATGATGATAAAAGTCAAGAACCCACAAATATTGGTAAGGGAAAATGAGATGGAGATAGAGGCTAAATTATTGAAGAAAAGCTGGACAACCATTTAAAAAGTTATACTCCTACCAAATTTAGTCAGCTTATCTTCCCACCACAATCTGTTCTACAAACATTAATGGAATAAGTTTTGGTGCATAAATAGAAGCCGAGATGTTTGCTTCTGTCTTATAACTGAAAACAGTGATAAGAGTGGAGTAGATTTTAAGGAATTTTATTCTCAAGAGAGAAGGAATGCTTTTTGTTACTTGTTGTTACTGCTTGATTCTTCAATTCCCTGTCTACCCTTTAACAAACTGGCTCTGAGGGACGGCAACCCTTAGCAGAAAGAATGTTTGTCATTCCAGGCTGGGAGAAAATGGAACAGAAGTCAGCAGAACACCACGGCAAAGCACTGCACAACACTTCATCAGAAGTACTTTTTCTAACTAACAAATTATCTTTGCCTTTTAATAACATTGTTGAATAACACAAAAAGTGCTACCAGACTTCTGATTTGTTGGTAGCCTAGACTAATGCTGCTCTTCTCCTACAATGTATGATGGAATATATTGGCCTGGATTCCCAGGAGGGAGAGGGTGCATTTAATGCTGTAAGCCGCCCAGAGTCACTTCGAAATGAGTAGGGTGGGAAATAAATTAATTAAATAAATAAATTAAATAAATAAATAAATAAATAAATAGATAAATAAATTCCAGAAGACTAAGAGACAACTTAATTCAGATAGTTTGTGTGAGAGAAAGAAAGTGAAGGCAGCCCCTCCCTAATAGTTCTCAGAGTACATGCTTTATATAGGAAGTAGTCTGCTTTAGTTTGGCAAGAGTCAGTCTGTAGGTGTAGAATAAAGAAATGTGATCGAAAGAATCACTATGTATTTTTCTTGATTTTTGGAGCCTGACACAATGTCTACAATGCAGAGCTTCCTCAGTTGGTGCTCTTTCCAGGCAGCATGACCAAAGCCTTACTAAGTCAAATTTTGGGACCAGAAAATTTACACATTTGGAAAGCATCACACTGGAGAAGGTGTCCATAAAACAGATGAGCTCTGTTATCTTAACATGAGCTGTGAGCAGAATTGAGGGTTATTTTATTAAATCTACACTTGCCAGTGATCAAAGTCCTCTGAGTTCATTGGCAAAAATGATCCCAAATGGACTGTTGGTGGAATATACCCTTCATATTTTTCATGAATGGGAGCAAAATCAATCACATGTTTAACAGCACATATCTATTCATCTTCCAACTGCCCCCATAATTTATCTTATTTCTTTGTAAGTATGCACAGGATTAGTTCAGAATAAGCAAGTTTCAGACTGCTCTGCTGAAGATGCACTGGTAGGTTTTTAGATAATGAAGGTCCACCCAGCTCTCATCCTTCATTGGTATGGTTCCATGTACTGTATATTAAACATGTTTAGAGCATGAGTGAAGTATAACAGAATAACAGAGTTGGAAGGGATCTTGGAGGTCTTCTAGTCCAACTCCCACAGGAGACCCTATACCATTTCAGACAAATGGCTGTCCAATCTCTTCTTAAAAGCCTCCAGTGTTGGAACACCCACAACTTCTGGAAGCAAGTTGTTCCATTGATTAATTGTTCTCACGGTCAGGAAATTTCCAGGTTGGTTCTCTTCTTGATTAGTTTCCATCCATTGCTTCTTGTCCTGCCTTCAGGTGATTTGGAGAATAGGTTGACTCCCTCATCTTTGTGGCAGTCCCTTAGATATTGGAGCACTGCTATTATGTCACCCCCTAGTCCTTCTTTTCATGAAATTAGAATATCCAATTCCTGCATTCAGGAATCTCAGAAATAAGCTTAGCAGTCATGATTTACATGCAGTACCAGTGCTTTAGGTAATACATATACCTGTGTTTTTTCAAATAATGCCTAGTAGGGCTACAGTGAGTTGCACAGAAAGTTCAGGAACCTCCTAATTATCTAAAATCTAAGATCAATTTATGTAGAATGTGAGAACAGGGCTCTATAACACAATGCTTAGATATGAAGGTATTTAACCTGAAAGCAAGCAAAGCAAGAACAGGGTAGTGATTTCAATGGGTTAAATGAAAATAAGACACTGGGAAATAAACTGGAAAGCAGAAGGGAAGGGAAGGGAAGGGAAGGGGAGGGGAGGGGAGGGGAGAGGAGAGGAGAGGAGAGGAGAGGAGAGAGGAGAGGAGAGGAGAGAGAGAGAGATGACTGTGCACCACTGAATCGTAAACACTGGATCCTAATGGCACAGAGGGAGGTTATGGATTTTATATGCCAGTTAAGTAGCCAATGTTCAAATACATTCAGCACTTCAGGTTTTAAAGAAATAAACAATGCAAGACAATGACAAAACTTCCTATCTTAGAATCATTTCTGAAAAACAAAATAAAATAGGCTAGAGATAGGTACTTAAACATGTTTCAGCTAGACATTAATTGATTCCTTTTATCCAGTAATGTGCAAAATGGAAAGATGAAGAGAAAGTGTTCCTTTTAAAGAGAAAATGGGCATTTACACAGACAAATCCTTAAAGAGAAAAAATAGCTAAAATAAAAAGATTAAACAGCATATAAATGACTCCAAAGTGGAAACATGGATTTAAAACATTTTTAGAGTGTTAATAAAAATAGTTCTTTTTAAAAAAAAAAATCTCTGAACAAAGAAACTAGCAGTTTAAACAATTTATTTTAGTCTCAGAAGATGAAATTGAATAGGTGGGTGAGACTTCATAATGTCATTTCCAATTGCTGATAAATTACAATTCACAGAAGATGTATTTTACTTTAGCTGCATGTTCAACAGAGTGATCCCCAGATAAGCTGGGGTGAATTTAAATGGGCACTGGCTTTGAAAACCATATGATCTGCCAACTGTAGGTTTCTTTTCCCAGATACTGCTATATCTTTAAAAAAAACAACCTTGCAGACTGATATCATGAGAAGATGGGTGCCAGGAGAAGATCCATTTAAATCCTATACTTGCCAGGCTTAGGATATTGGTTAGATGACTGGAATTTTGATTAGGCTAAAAGTAGACCTACCCATTAAACCAACTAAAACAACTGACTCAGATGGCAAATAATTCTTGTGTGTCACGTTAAGTAACCTTCTCCCCAAAGCTAGGCTGTAGATTTCAGACGACATAGAGAAGGTAAGGACAACTTTTGGGTGTCTGGCAGTAGCACTTTGGAGAGGGGATGCAGTGACAGCCACAAAGGGCCTTCCCCCACTGCTGAACCAAAGGCTCTCCTTTCTTGCATGAGTCAGCAGAAAACTCCCTAACTTGAAAACTGCTATTCCCTTTATTGATCCCTACACTACTCCAGCTTCTCTCTTTCAACTGACTGCTAATTTTGCCTCCAAGGTGATAAAGCCTAACTAATACTATATGCCTTGAAGTTACCCTTAGACCAGTGATGGCGAACCTTTTTTGGCTCAGGTGCCAAAAGGGTGCGTGCGCGCACGATAGCGTGCGCGTGCCCACACCCATAATGCAATGCCCTCCCCCGCGCATGCGCACAACCCCCACACATGCGCACAACCCCTGCTGCCTCCCGCGCATGAGCACAGGCCTCACTGAAGCCTCTGGACTTCCTGTAGGCCCATTGGGCTGTTTTTCGCTCTCCCCAGGGTTCAGGAAAGCCTCCTGAAGCCTGGGGATGGCGAAAAATGGCCCAACAGGCCAATCGGAAGTTTGGAAACGAAACGGAAGTGGAGCTGCCCTACTACTTACCTTCAGATAGTTGCAACCAGGCCTCGCACACCTCGGCCCATTTCTTTTGCAGCAAGGCTTTCCTGAAGGTCTCTGTAGCCGATAACAGAGCTCCAGATCAATCCAGAGCTCTGTTATCAGCTGCAGAGGCTGAAGGCCTCTCTAGCCGATAACAGAGCTCCAGATCGATCTGGAACTCTGTTATCGGCTGCAGAGGCCTTCAGGAAAGCCTTGCCGGCTGCAGAAGAAATGGGCCAAGGTGTGGGAGGCCTGGCTGCAACTGTCCAAAGCCGAAGAAGTTCCTGAAGACCTCTGACAGCAAAAAGGAGGCTGGGGGTGAGCACACAAATGAACTTCCGGTTGGGCGTTGGGCTGTTTTCGCCAATTAGCACGTCGAGGCTCTCTCTCACGCCGCCCCCTGAATGTCAGCTCCGGACCTGGAGGTACGCGGAGCTGACACCCCAGGCTTCAGGAGGCTTTCCTGAAGTTTGGGGAGAGCGGAAAAGGCCAAAAAGAAGGCCGAAAATCATCTGGCCAGCGCGCGCATGCGGCTGGAGCTGACATAGGGCAACGCCTCACGTGCCCTCAGATATGGCTCTGCGTGCCACCTGTGGCACGTGTGCCATAGGTTCGCCATCACTGCCTTAGACTGTGATGGACTAAGAGGGAAAATAATCCTCTAACACTAATATGGTGACTTAAGCCTGTTTCAATCATAGACTGGGGATGTGATGAAGACAACAACATGAAGACCCTGCAGCAGTGGTGAAATCCAATTTTTTTTACTACCGGTTCTGTGGGCGTGGCTTGGTGGGCGTGGTGTGGTGTGGCTTGGTGGGCATGGCTTGGTGGGTGTGGCAGGGGAAGGATATTGCAAAATCTCCATTCCCACCCCACTCCAGGGGAAGGATATTGCAAAATCTCCATTCCCACCCCACTCTGGGGCCAGCCAGAGGTCAAATTTGCCAGTTCTCTGAACTACTCAAAATTTCCGCTACCAGTTCTCCAGAACCTGTCAGAACCTGCTGGATTTCACCCCTGCCCTGCAGAAAAAAAGATGCTGTATATGTGGTTGCTCTGGTTGCGCTACGTGGGAGATGGCCCCGTTTCAGGGGGTGCTGAGATTTTTAGAGTTGTTTTAGTTTATTTGTTTTTGCAGGGAAAGGATTGTTTAAACTAAAATTTAGTACATTTGTTTTCAGCTGTTTTCTACAGAAAAATGATAGGAAATTGCATCTCCATGCCTGATCAATTTGTTGTTGAAATTTAACACAGAGTTCTAAACAATGAATTGCAAAAAAGTAGATGTGGAAGGATGGGTAGGAATTGCATGCATTTTGTCAGCCAACAAGTTGCTCATCCTGCAAAAGAAGGTACAGTATAGTTCTGTGGATACAAATGCATACATGCATACATGCCCATCACATCATTTTCATGTGGTTAAGCTACGGTTATGCAGGGCACAGATAGACTAAGAAATACTGAGAGCTAAAGAGACAAACATAAGATAAGATAAGGAAAAGAAAATGCAAATGCAAATAAAAGATGTGGGATGGCTACAGACTGAATGATATTCTTCTGGCTCTGCTGTTGGACTGCTGGAAGAATGAATTGGCTGAAGGCATTCTGTTTTTACGGTTGGTAGCAATGAAGCAGACCTCAGGGTGAAATTGCCTGCGAAGGACTGTGAAAGGAAGGTGTACACTGTGTAAGTGCTGCATGTCTATTTTATGTGCAGATATTGGTAAAGATCTGACTGAGGCTGCCACATTCTCCATGAATGCCAACCAAATATTCCAGAAAAGCTCACACTTATGGCATGAACACCAGATCTCTTTCCTTCTATGCTTCCTCAAGAACTAACACTATATAGCAGAGTTTCTTAACCTTGGCAGTGCAAAAATGTGTGTGGATTTCAACTTCCAAAATTCCCGCCAGCATGCCAAGGTTGAGAAAGGTTGTCACATTTGAGAAATACTTTATAGAATCACTATTCCAGAAGTTCTAATTATTTACAGAAAATTACTCAGTCTAAGACTCACTAAAACTTAGATTCATTGGTAATGATAAATGTCATTCCCTATATGAAATTTTTGCATTAATTTTATCTTCTAGTAGTGATGGTAGTATGGAATATCTCATTGCAGTTCTGAATGGCCACATATCTGACACAAGAAATGACAAGATTAAAAAACAACTGACAAAGTTCTCTGGATAGTCTGTCATTTACTTTAAGGTGGGCATTTTTGAACTTCAAAGACCAATGTCAAGATGAAGTAGCTAAGGCAGTGATGGCGAACCTTTTTTGGCTCGGGTGCCAAAAGGGTGCGCATGCGTGCGATAGCGTGCGCATGCGTGCCCACACCCATAATGCAATGCCCTCCCCCCGCGCATGCGCACAACCCCCATGCTGCTCCCCACACATGTGCACAACCCCCCGCGCTGCCCCCCGCGCATGCGCACAGGCCTCACTGAAGCCTCCGGACTTCCGGTAGGCCCGTTGGGCTGTTTTTCGCTCTCCCCAGGGTTCAGGAAAGCCGCCTGAAGCCTGGGGAGAGCGAAAAATGGCCAAACGGGCCAACCTGAAGTTCAGAAACGAACTTCCGGTTGGCCCGTTTTTCGCCGTCCCCAGGGTTCAGGCGGCTTTCCTGAAGCCTGGGGAGAGCGAAAACGGTCAAAAAGGAGGACGAAAATCAGCTAGCCAGCGCGTGCATGCGCGCTGGAGCTGACATAGGGCAACGCCTCACGTGCCCTCAGATATGGCTCCGCGTGCCACCTGTGGCACGCATGCCATAGGTTTGCCATCACTGAGCTAAGGTATAATGAATGAATTCTATATCTCTCATTGGCTTAAACAGAGAAACATGGGAGCCACAATGTACAGAATTTGCATCAGTTAAAGATTCTTAGTATTATATGCAACAATACCCAATCATACCCAGTTTGGTGTACTGATTAAGGTGCTGGCCTAGAAACCAGGAGATTGTGAGTTCTAATCCTGCCTTAGTATGAAAAGCAGCTGGGTGACTTTGGGCCAGCCACTCCCAGCCCAATCCGCCTCACAGGGTTATGTTGTTGTTGGGGGGGGGCATAGGAAGAGGAAAGAGCATTAGATATTCGCTGGCTTGACTTACTTATAAAGGCAGGATAAAATCTAATAAATAAATTTATATACAGCCACCACTAAAAATTACTGATTTTACCTTCCCGTTTAATTTCTCTTTATCTTCATTGTTTCCACTGTCTAAATTTATCCCAAAGTAATACTTCATGCTACTGTTGTACACAGTCCAGAAAATATTTGCCGTTATACATTTGTTGACCTCAAAGATATTACAGAATTGTCTTTTTTTCAGCTAGAGTAACTATTGGTTACTACTCAGATTCTAGAGGTAAATGCCCATCTTCTCCTTTATATTAGATAGAACAATGGTCACAACCATACCTTGTGGCAGTGAGTTCCCTAAATTACTTATATACTACCGTACTTTCTTCATCCACTCTTAAACTTAAGCTCATATTCACTAAGTACTAAGCACCGTAATCCCGTCCCGACCTATTCGATAATTGACTACAGTACAGTAGTCAATTATTGTAGACAGGATTTTGGCCGAGAGGGACGGACAAAGCCTCCGGTAGACGGCGCTAGACAACGCCTGTCTTTTCTTATGAAGGAAACATTGATTTAACAGGGCAGCAGCCCTTTAAGAACTTCCCCCTTTCCCTTTTAGTACTCTATGTTTACATAACAGACTGGAAGATACCATCGCGGTTTTTGACTGAAGGCGAGGGGAGCATGGAAGCACCGGAGAAAGCCGAGAGGAGGGGCCGTTCCACGCCTCCTTTCTGGGTAGGCGCTCTAGTTGGTCTCTCCTCATTCCCCCCTCGGGCAGTCGTGTCTGTCGCTGTTGGCTTGAGCGCAGAGAGGGGAAGCGAAGGGTCCGCGTCGGCGGGCGCACCAAGCAAAGGCAACCCGTAATTTCGGCCGGCCGCCCGACCGCTGGCTGGCTGGCTGGCTGGCTGGCTGCGCGACTATGAAGGAAAGGTCTCCAGCCAAACGTCCTGTTTGATGACTATTATTGCTATTCTTTTGGCGAATGCCGTTTTTGCCCCGCATGGGATTATAGCGACGACGACAACCGTGGCGGTGGCCCCATGTTTTCTCCTAGCCAGGAGGAGCACTGCGCGCCCAACAAGGAGCCCGTCAAATATGGAGAACTCATGGTTCTCGGGTAAGGCGGCGGCCAAGACTGGGGCGCTGCGCTGCGGTGTGTCGGGGCTCCGGCGGGGCATCCTCCCCCCCCCCGTTTTGAGGCTGAGGGGAAGCCGGCGGCGGAGTGGCGTCGCGGGAGAAGCGCGAGTGGGCAGGAGACCCCCCTCCCACCCCCCTTTTGCCTCCGGTGGGCAACTCCGCAGCCCGAGGGGCGCTAGTTACGAGCGGGCTCTGCCGGCGCTCTTTCGGGGTGGGCAGCTGTGGAGAGCCCCCCCCCCCCGAGAGTGAGGCGAGGCTGGGAGCTGCTCCGCCAGAGAGAGAGAGAGAGAGAGAGAGAGAGAGAGAGAGAGAGTTGCGTGGTGCGGGTGACCCCCGAGGCCTCGGGCCCACGGTCGGGGAGCAGGCGGGTGGGGGTGGGGGTGGTGCGGAGGTGTAATAAGCCTGAGGGAGGGCGAGGGGGGCCGGGGGAGCAAGAGGGCCTGGCAGCTCAGGTCACCGAGAGGGCTAAGGTGCGCGCCTAGATGCGTGGAAGGTCGGCCCTTCGGCTGACGAGCGGAGGAGAAGCGGGGCAAGAATTATTTCTCCCTCGGGAAAACATTCTGAAGCGGGAAGAGGGCTGGGGAGTCGGGTCTCCCCTCTCTCTCTCTCTCTCAGGGCCTCCGGGCAGCGGGGCGGGCGAGTGTTGGACGTAATGCGATGAAAGGATGTGCGAGAACGTTTTAATTAATACCCTCTCCTCCCCCTTACCCCCCCCTCCCAAAGAAGAACCCGAAAAGTTCGTTGAGGCGAGAGAAGGCGCGGATGATGGGCGGAAAGTATTCCGGGACGCACTTCGGTCTTGGGGGGGTGGGGGGAGTCTCTCGCCTTCCACTTTTTGGGAAGTGTTGACGGAAGCGGGGAGGGGTGGGGGGAAAGGAAACACAACTTGCCTGGTTAGAAGGCCTCCCCGCATGGGCAAAAAGAGTGCCAAGGAGTGCGGCGTTAATCGTGATAGAGGGGTGGGAGAAGTAGGGGATTAATGAGTGCAGGTGAGGAAAGAGGAAACTTTGTATTGAGAGAGAGAGAGAGAGAGAGAGAGAGAGAGAGAGAGAGAGAAATTGAAAGGAGCCGGGGTGAGGAAGGAGGGGCAGGCAAGTATTAGCATGTTTGTACTGTGGTCCCATGCTGAATGCTTAGCAGTGAGATTATTATAAACACTGATTATAGGGGGGGAAAGGCCCTGTTTCATTCGGACTGAGCAGATCCTACTTCTGCCTGTGGCTTATTCTCGCTCACCCAATATCTTTTCCCCATATTCTGCCTGAGATGAAAGATCTCAAAAGGGGTGAAATATGGTGATACAGAAGTGTAATGCTGGGGGGAGCCTGCTTAATTGGCTATCCATGGCATAGATTGGGATCAGGGATTGGCTCTTGTCAACCTCGTTGTCTTGGGTTTACCTTCTGTAGATCTTAGATATAGTTTGTACTGTATTGCAGGATACTGTATTTTTTGGGACTTAATAGCTGTTCCAAAATTAAGACTGTTTCTTCTTGAGTTTGGTGTCTGCTTGTTGGATGGCCAGTGTAATTCTTGGACTAGTGCTATAGGAGCATTCTGGATGGTAAAAGAGACCACTGGGCCTTCTGAAATGTGTACTGTTGGGAGGAGAGCAATCTGCAGTATTTTTTTTTTAATGAATTGCTTCTAAGTTGGATACTTCTTAGCATGCTTTTTAAAAACATACAGTGGAGAAGGTAAACTGACATTACCTATATGGTTTGGAAATGTCTGTAGTCTAACTCGGGTGCTTTTACAATTAATCTCATGCCATTCTAGAATGTATTAATTATAGTGATAATTGTTGTTTTACTTCTCTGGTATGCCTTGTGATAGAGAAGACTGGATGGTGTTGGTGAATATATGAAATAGTAAACATGTGCTTCAGCAGTGGGGGTTGGGGGTGGTGGAATCTATGTCACTAGTTTGGTGGTGTTCTCCATCCTTATTGTTTGAATGTGGAGTTTATGTCTGAGTGCCATAAAAATTGAATATAAGACATTTATTCTGTTTATTCACTCCCAGCAAACCTTATGTTTAGACATGTTAACTAAAAGTGCATAACATTTGCATGATCAAATACCGGTAAATAGAATATGAAAACTGACTTTCAAATAAAATTTACTGTGTAGAAGTTTTACTATGAAATAGCACTATTGAGTGCTTTATAGTAGCTGTTTGCTTATTTCATAAACAATATGGAAGGATTGGACTTGAAAGACGCATCAGTAGCAGAGACCTTTTTCTTAGCATTTTTTCTAAGCAAATCCTTATAGGTTTGTTTTTTTTAATAACACTGAATTTGACAGTATAAGAAAACTTGACAAAATCTGATTCCAAAGAAGTTGATTATTTTAAATATGTTTTTCTGACAATATAAGTGAAGTAAATATAAAGGCTCCATCAAATTGAATTCAACTCCTGATGACCATACAGGAACATCCATTTAGTTTTCTTGGCAATACCATGAAAGTGGTTTACTATTGTCATCTTTTTGTAAAATCCATTGATTTTAAGCTTATAAAGATCTTGAATTTGCTAGTGGTCTCCTCTCCAAGAACTAAACAGGTTTAATCTGACTTAGCTTTTTTAGGGATGAGGCACATTGGTGATGCTACCTCCTATAGTTGATTTCAGAAAATTATGAAAATATAACATGATTTCAAATATTTGAAAGGTATCAAACCTTTTCCACAAAAAACCTATTTGTAGAAAAGCTGTTTATCTAAACAATAATTATTGGAAATATCTAGTTTATGTCGCTACCAGCAAGAACAGTTTACTTGGAGAAGAGATATGCTGACAGCGTGGACCTCATCTGTGTTATTAAAGTTTTGTCATTTCTGGAACTCTGTTCAGCATGTAATCTTTAATTCAGCTAATTGTACTGTAGTTATTTGCTTTATGCAATTGGAAGCCTTGGAACAAATATTATAGATACAAGTTCAGGATAATTGAATGCAGCTTGAACCGTTTCCAAATATTTATTATTATTATTTCTTTCTTTCCTATGAACCAATTATATGTGCGGTAAGGCTTGTGGGGGAAAAAATTATTGCACTGTGAAATGGCAAATAGCTTTCCCCCACAAAATCTTGTAGGACTGAATTTATCCTTCCTTATGTTTTGAATATCTATATTTCTTGCCTCCCCCACCCTGCAATGTCTTTGTGGAAGCACTAGAGATTTTTAATGCTAAATGACTACTTTTGCTAGTTATTAAGGGTCATTAGAGAGGCACTTAATATGCATGAGTATTTCAGTTTGAGCAAGAGATATGTTTAATCTTATTCTGTCTGGATTGTAGCATGACACATTTAATAAAGCTAAAATTCTATTTAAAGCATGGAATACCAAGAATGAGAATTGAGACTGGAACAAAATCAGCTTACAATATGCAGAGAAACTGTAGATTTTATTTGTTGTTTTTATTCTAAACATCTATATCTCTTCTAAGACACCTTTTCAAGAAGCTTAATCACTCAGTAATTCCATAAATAGCATAATGCTACTTCTTCCCAGAGCTGGATCATTAGTAGAAAATAATCACAGAACAGCTTGAACATCTGTTCAGCATTTTTTAAAAAAGGCTAGAATAAGTAATTGTGTAATTGTCTGCTTTTTGTTGCCTTTGAGAATGAAGAACTCTAGGTAACAAGGTTGTGAATCAGATAATCACATTCATAAATGGCTAGAGATGTTGAATAGCTTATGTGTTAAAGATGTGACTATTTTAATTATATTGTGACAATTAAAAACCTATTGGCAGAAAAATGAGGTATTCAATCAATTTCTTCTATGAATTTCTCTTTATTGTCAAAGATTGATTGTGATGGAAATGGCTTAAATAAAAAAGAAATAAAACTGAATCAAATCATCATTTCCTAAATCAAAGAAAGTTGGGCTGTAACAGAGGAAGCACCACCAGAACAATTTTGGATGATATTAATTAATTGAATAAAGAAAATCTCCAAGAAAAAGGAAGTGATTACAGTATATGCCATGAAACACGAGTTTTTTAAGAAAAATATAATGTCATTTCAGATTATGTGATAAAACCATTAATATTTCCTACCATAAAACTGACCCTCGTATCGAATGATCTAGTATTACCACAGCAATGGAACTTGAAGCAAAAAAGAAAAAGAAAAGAATATAAAGCGAACTGGGAGGCGGTGTTGAGTAATACATGATTTGCTAGTTAGGAAGACTTCAAGAAGTGGTAAAAGGTGTTAAACTTAGACAGCCAGCTATTCCAAATTTGGAGAAGTATACCAATATCACAGGAAAATATTCATTGATAAAGATATTAGAGACAAGAATATTGTATACTTCGGGATGGGAGAGAATGTGGTAATATATCATGTTAATCTGAAAAATATTTATCAGATATGAGATTTGAACAATTATTTATTATTATTATTATTTATTAAATTTGTATGCCGCCCAACTCCCAAGGGAGTTAAATAATGGATTAAAAAGACTAAAAGAAAAAAAATCTGCTGAAGCTATTTGAGCTATCCCTAAAATCCTAGATTTGTCTTATTTTACATTTAGATAGATACACTAAGCAGATTCATTTTTCAGCAAGGCTTGTAATGTATCAATGAATTAATGTTATGAATTATTTGTGCCTTTACAATTTTGTCTATTTTAACTAGTATTGTTTTTAGTTTTTTTAAAACCTTTTTTTGCTTCAATTAATGTTTTTTTAAAAATGAAGTCCACAAGAAAATTGTTTCAAAGAAAGAATGTTGTAGAAAGTTGTCAGTAACTGAAAAGTTTAAAATAGTGACATAAAATGCAGTTTTGTAAGATGCTTAGCATTTTATCCTGATCTGTGTCAAAATAGCAATACCTGTACAAATGTAAACTTGAAGGAAAATCAACTGTGTTAGAAAGTGCTTATTGCAACCATTATTTTTTTCTGCTGATTTGTCTGCAATTTAGCTTATTTTGTAAAGTATTAATGCATTTTAGTAATAAAATTATTTAGCAATAATTTTTTGTAAGGATAAATTATACACCTATTCAAGTCTGCAGATTATTATTACCTGGTATATTTTTAAAACTAATTAATGTAGCAATAAAATATGTATATGTATACTTTTGGACAGACAAGTTGAATTGTCTGAGAAGGAAGATTTGTGTGATTAGAAAGGATTAATGTGGTTTGCAATTTGCATGGTTAGAAAGGTACTCTGTTTTTTAAAACCTTTTAGATTGTACATGTGTAAGTACTGGAAATACATAGTGACTATATCTGGATTTTTTTAAAACCATGGTTGATTGATTATGTCATCATTAAGATAATACTAAATCTATGATTTAAAGATAACTAACTGAGTTTATAAAATGTGATTTGTTTGGTTTTGGCTTAATATTTTTTTGTTTATTAAATTTATTTGCTGCCCATCTCACCATGAGGTAATTCGTGGTATTTTGTGAATCAAGCTTGTGCGAGTTATAAATTATGATGTAGGAGATGACCAGGCTAAGGGTGAGGGAATGGGTCAAGCGTGTCACCAGTCTTGAGTCCCTTCGTGCACACAAGAGATCTAAGCCCGGCCCACTTTGAATTCCGTTGACTCTTATCTACCGCCAATTTGCTTTGACTGTTAGTAGTTCATATTCTTGTGGAAAGCATTAGCATGCATTAAACTGGTATTCATTTGGACCGCCTTGGCTCCTGATTTCTTGTGCCTGACATATGAGTTATAAATTATAGTTATAAATTATAGTTTTTCACTTAGCATTTTATGCCAACCCAGTCATTTGTGGTTTTATACTACAAACAATAGTTAAACTGGAACTATAATATATAAACTTTGTCACAATTTCAGTAAGGAGACAATGAGAAAAAAACTCATCCCTATTCTGGCAGTCACATCACCTATATTATCACGACTACATAAAAATGTTAGTTTAGGATTGGGTATGTATTCTGTAGGGAACGGTAAAGTACAGGTTAAAAGAAAAGGATTGAAACTTGAGAACATAGCAACACAGTCAAAGAATACCAATTACTTGGACTGTAAAGTCCAGAATCAGATGAATTTCATCCTAGGGTAGTGAAGGAATTTGCTGATACTGAAGAACATATGAAGTGCTAGTCACATATGGACTGGCATTTTTTGGGGGGGGAGGGATGCTTATGGAATAACGGTGCTTTGTACAATTTATATGAAATATATTTTAATCCTGATCCTTGCACACTAAAGTGATTTACTGGACTATATAAATGCCAACCAATAGCTTATCTCTGGTATAAATCAATATTTAAAATAGACCATATTCCCTTTTGGTACATTGTAAAACAGCTAAAGTACTGACAATGGCCTTTTGCCCTGAAATTGTTCTCATCCTGTGGGCCTATTTAAATATTTAGATAATGCACACTTTGCAGACTGCTCAACAACTCAATAGCCATTACCCATGTTCTACCCTCTTCAAATAATTGATTTTTCACAGAAGATGCAGTATATTAAAGGGGTATTTGAGAAGCTTATCCTTTGGATGGACTTTGTCCTCTGGCATAACATTTGATGCAAAGCCAATGTACTCCAAGAGAATTTAAAATTTGTAAAATTTGCTTTCTATATTCTGTAGCACATAGGAAATGACCATGTTTTATTTGTACCAGGATGCTCCTTTCAGGAGTATTAGATATGTTTGCTACCTTGAGTTATTTATAAAAAAAATAAAGGCTGGATAAAAAAAATCTACAACCCCCCCCCTCCCCAGTAATACAAAGCTGTCAGTACAGTAACTATAATGTACCCTCTAGACTCCAGAAAAAAACTTCAGTGGTAACAGTTGTGAAATATTTAGAAGAGTACATAAATTTGTGATATTTTGACACAATACCACAGTACTATCAGAGCTTCATTTAAATCTTAATGCAGTTGTATGTAAAAGTTTAGGCAGCTCTTAAATTGTACAATGTGCTTCAATGAATCTTTACTTGAACAAAAGCTGACCCTATCTGCATAAGGTTCAACAGGATATCTTTCTGCTTATTAGAATCATAGAATTGGAAGGAATCTTAGAGATATTCTAGTCCAACCCTCTGCTATTTAAGTACAATTATTTTCAGATTGAAAATAAGAAAACAGTCAATATGACAGATGCAGAAATGGGGCGTTGGTCTTACCTGATACACCTCTTCTCATGGGGTGGAGATAGCATCCAGGAATGGGTTGACCTCGTCTACTCGCTGATTGGACTGAGTCTGTCAGAACTGTTAAGACACTCCTCTGTTGCTAGGGCTTCCCAGCTTTTGGTGAAGGTGAAGTGACAGACTCGACGTGTTTTGTTGTCAGGTGCGTTGCTCACGGATAGATGGCCAGGCTGTCTTCAGGGTGGGACTGGATGCTATCTCCACCCCATGAGAAGAGGCGTATCAGGTAAGACCAATAACCTTTCTCCATAGTGGCTGGAGATAGCATCCAGGAATGGGACATACCAAAGCTGGCTTGTCCTCACGGGTGGGCTGCAGCTTGGTCTGAGCTCCCCCGGTCCGTGACAACGCTCTGCAGTACCCGTCATCCAAACGCTGCCTCTGTGGAAGCGAATCTGTCCAGTTTATAGTTCTTAATAAAGGTGGCCGTTCTACAGATCTCCTCTAGAGAGGCCTGCGTTGCCCATGCCGCCATCGTGGCTGCGCTCCTGGTGGAGTGTGCTGTAATGCGCCCAGCAGCTGGGATGTCCTGAAGCTGGTATGCTTTCGCTATGCACGCTCTTAGCCATCTACCTATCGTAGAAGCTGACACCTTCCTGCCCAAAGAAGTGGGTTGGAAGGATAAGAATAGAGATTACAACTTCCTAAATACGGATGTCCTTTTTATGTATATCTTGAGAGCCCTCCTGACGTCCAAGGTGTGCCACTTCAGCTCCAGGGTGTGAACAGGAGCCGGACAGCAGTTCAGCAGGATCAGTTCCTGCGCCCTGTGGAACCATGAGCACACCCTGGGAACAAAGGAGGGATCCGGTCTTAGCACTACTCTGTTGGAGTGAAAAATGCAGAGGTCCTCCCTCACTGAGAGAGCCTGTAGCTCCGAAATCCTCCTGGCAGATGTAATTGCCACGAGGAATGCCACCTTGAACGTAAGATATTGTAGGGTGGCTGAACGCAATGGCTCGAATGGAGGTCTGGTGAGTGCACTCAAAACCTTGGACAGGTCCCAGGTGGGGTACCTGTGCACCACCAGGGGCCTCAGGTTAGTGGCACCCTTTAAGAAGCGGCACACTGTGGGGTGCTGAGTCAAGGACTGAAGCTTCCCACATGAGAGCACCGATGCAAGTTCTGCTACCTATCTCTTGATGGTGAGATAACCCCCTGTCCAAGCCATCCTGGAGGTACTCCAGGATTTGGGCCACTGTCACCTTTGTGGGGAGGAGACCCGTCTTATCACACCAGGTGCAAAAGTTCCGCCAGGTGGAATTATAGATGTGTACCGTGGAAGGCCTCCTGGAAGCCTGGATGGTCTTGATGACCCTGGAGGAAAGATTGTCCTCCCTCAGAACACTCCACTCAATCGCCAGGCGGTCAGATGTAGCCACCGTGGTCTGGGTGAACCAGTGCCCCCTGACTGAGTGAAACCTTGTCCTGAGGGATCCTCCAAGGTCGAGCCACCGACAGGCTCACCAGGTCGGCAAACCACAGACGTCTGGGCCAGTGTGGGGCAAGGAGCAGGATCTCCACCCTCTCTGTTATCACCTTCCGAATTACCTTCGGGATCAGAAGAAGCAGTGGGAAGGCATAGAGTAGTCCCGGAGGCCAAGAATATCGGAGGGCGTCGACCCCTTCCACCCCTGGAGCCGGAAACCTGGCGTAAAAGCGTGGCAGTTGGGCATTGGCTGGGGTGGCAAACAGATCTGCCACTGGGGTGCCGAATTGGTCCGAAAGTTCCCGAAACAATGACGGGTGCAGGCGCCACTCCACGTGGTCGACTGAGGTGTTGCTGAGCCAGTCCGCCTGCACGTTTGTCACCCCAGATATATGCCCTGCCACTATGGATATCAGGTGCCTTTCTGCCCAGAGGCCTAGCCGTCTCGCCTCCTGCATTAGGAACTTGGATCGTGCCCCCCTAACAGTTTATGTGGGCTTTGGCGGCCACATTGTCTGTCAGTACTAGGATGTGCTTGCCAGCGACTGTCTGCTGGAAGTGGCGGAGGACCAGATGGATCGCCCTTAGCTCCAGCCAGTTGATGTTTTGTGCTCAGTCCCTCTGGTTCCACTGTCCCTGTGCCATCTGCGAAGAAAGGTGCACCCCCCCAGCCGAAGAGGCTGGTGTCCATAGTAAGAGTCAGTCGCTCGGGCTCTTTGAAGCAACAACCCTTGGCTAGGGCTGGGGACATCCACCAGGTTAATGACTGTCTGACTTCCAAAGGAACCAGGACCTTGGCCGGTGAGCCGCTCCTGCCTGTCCTCTGAAATGGTAAGAGAAACCATTGGAGGTCTCTGGCATGCAGGCATGCCCAGGGAACGATGGCAATACTGGACACTATCTTGCCCAGGAGCTGAGAGCAGGGCCAATGGAACAGTCCGCTCCCTCTTGACCAGACGAACTAGGTCTCTGAGGCTGGTCTGTCGCTCCTTGGACAGGTAAACCCTGCATGCCACCATATCGATAATTGCCCACAAATGTAGCAGACTGTTCATGGGAGAGAGATGGCTCTTCTCTAAATTAATAGAGAACCCATGGTGTTGCAGGGTCTGGATGGTTGACCCTAAGGTCCTCCCTCGCCTGAGAAGCCAAGGAAGACTGAATCAAAATATCATCCAAATAGCATTGGACACACACGGGTAGAGCCCGGAGGTGGGCCGCCACAGCTGCTAAAACTTTGGTGAACGCATGAGGCGCCGAAGAGAGGCCGAAAGGAAGGGCTCTATATTGATAGTGACAGCCATCATAGTGGAACCGGAGGTATTGCCGGTGGGCTGGCAATATGGGGATATGAAGCCGAGGTGGCGCAGTGGTTAGAGTGCAGCACTGCAGGCTACTTCAGCTGACTGCTAGCTGCAGTTCGGCGGTTCAAATCTCACCGGCTCAAGGTTGACTCAGCCTTCCATCCTTCTGAGGTGGGTAAAATGAGGACCCAGATTGTTGGGGGCAATATGCTAACTCTGTAAACCGCTTAGAGAGGGCTGTAAAGCACTATGAAGCGGTATATAAGTCTAAGTGCTATTGCTATTGCTATTGCTATGAAGGTAAGCCTCCGTTAAATCGATGGACGTGAGGAAGTCGCCCTCCCTCACGCCCCCCAGGATGGTGTGTAGGGAGTGCATTTTAAACCGTCTGTATTTTGAAAGACGGTTCAGACACTTGAGGTCTAGAATAGCTCTTCACCCCCCCCCCCCGAGGTCTTGGGGATCACAAATAGTATTGAATAGAACCCCTGCCCCTGTTGACCCTCAGGCACCTGCTGGATAGCTCGAATTTCCAGCAGGTGCTGAATAGCCGAATGCATGAGGGCTCTCTTTGCACGGTCTTTTGAAAGCGGGCAATGGATGAAGAACCTCGGGGTGTGGAAAGGAATTCCAGGGAAAGCCCAGACCTCACAGTCCCTGACCCACGCGTCTGAAGTAATTTCCTCCCATCGGTCTGCAAAAAGAGCCAGCCGGCCCCCGATGGGAGGATCAGACGTGCAGGCTTTAGGGGCGTCGGGAGAAGCGCCCTCCTCCGCCACAAAAGGGCCGCTTGGACTGTCTACCTCTCTGCGACCTGTCGGCCTGCTGCCTCTGTCTTGGTGGGTAACCCCCCTGGGGCCTGGAAAAGCCAGATCCGGGATCTGTGGCCCTAAAGGAAGATGCCCTTCGATTGTAAGGTGTGGGACGAAAAAAATCCTTCCTAGCCACGGAAGGCAAGACCTTCTGCTTATCCCTGGACTCCACCAGAATGGGTTCCAGGGATTCGCCGAACAGGTGTTCCCTCCCTGAAGGTAGCTGATGCTAGACGCCATTTGTGATGAGCGTCAACCTGCCACTGGCGAAGCCAGAGCAAGCGTCGGGCAGCTACTGAGGCGGCCATGGATTTTGAGGCGAATCTGGCAGCATTGAGCATGGCATCCGCCGAAAACTGGGCCGCCGCTACCAATTTGTTGATGTCTTGGTGGGCCCTGGAATCGGTCGCCGGGATCCTCTCCTGGAGTTGACGGAGCCAAAGAATGGAAGCCTAGTTGAAGAAGGATGCGGACGTTGACGCTCAAACCGCCCACGCGGCTGCCTGGTACCTCCTCTGAAGGGTAAGATCCACCCTCCTGTCCTCCGGCTTCAGAGCCTCCTCAGATGCCCCTGGTATGGTGGAAGCTGAATATAATGCCGCCACCAGCACGTCTACTGTCGGGAGCTGAATTGCTCTGGCGAGCTCAGGGCCTACATTATAAAATCGCCTATCGTTTGAAGTAGGCAACGGACCCGAGGCAGGGGCAGACCGCTGACGCTGCACAACATCCACAAATAGCCTTGAAGATGGAATGACCTCCGCCTGCGCCGTAGGCTCAGAGAAAAGGGGGTCCGCCTGATTGTCAAAGGCATCTGGCGCTGGGTCAGTGGCCTGGCCCCCGAGTCTGGCCGGATTTTTAGCTTTGAATAGAAGCAATTTGAAAACGCCAGGCTGGAATAAGCCGGAGAAGGCTGGTTGTTCTGGAGCTAGCCCTTTGTCCTCCGAAAGGTCCGTCTCCCTTTGACCACCCTCCTCAGAGAGCGGGGACTGGCTCAGTTGAGAGGGCGTGGGAGAGTAGGGCTCAGGTAATGCGTGAAAATCATCCTGTTCCAACTGGAGCTCAGAAGCTTCCAAGGATGCCCGTCTCGAATGCTGTTGGAGCACAGCGGCGATGCCTTTTTTATTGCATCTGCTATGATGGACTGCAAACTAGGCTGGACCATGATGTCTGCCTCCAACTCTGGTCTAAGGCCTGCCGCTGTAGGAGTAAATGTGGCCTCTGGCACCACCCTGGTTGGCTGATGAGGCTGCTCCCTAATGGTACCTGGGGCATTAAGATCTGACAAGGATCCCCAAAGTCCTGCAGTGCTGTTAGTAAAGGCCATGTTTGGGGGGGGGGGAATCCTGTCCAGCTGCCCTCTCTGGAGAAAAAGACATCAAGTCCCTGTTATGAGGTCTGCTTGGCTCCCCAGCCTTGGATGACCCCTGAGCCTTGTGCTTGCTGGCTCGATCACAAAGGCGATCCAGAGCCTTGCCTCTCCTCTTTTCGAATTTCTGAGCAGCCTTGGAGCCCTCACGAGGCTTCCTCTCTTTTGCAGCGGCTTTGGAGCTGCGCTTTCTTTTGGCTGCAGGAGATGACAGTTCTGATTGAACAAGAACGGCCACAGGCGGCGCTATAGAGCCTCTCTGAATTCCCGCTCTGTGGCCAATGGCTGCCGATTCCTCCATTTTGACAGGCAGCTTCTAGAGAGACTAAGTTTCCTCAGAACTTTCCCTGGCTGTCAAATTAGCCAGCAGCTAGAGCCGAAGCTCTTGCCGCTGAAAACGGATTCAGCGACTCAACCAGATGGAAGGGAGTCAGCTGAACAAAACACTCACAAATTTTCAAATTCAGGATCACAGGTGGAAGTAATAACAGCAATCCAAAGGAAAAGAATTGACACATCTATCCTCACTGAGGGACTGAGTCAAAAGCTGGGAAGCCCTAGCAACAGAGGAGTATCTTAACAGTTCTGACAGACTCAGTCCAATCAGCGAGTAGATGAGGTCAACCCATTCCTGGATGCTATCTCCACCCTCTATGAAGAAGTGTACATTCTTTTAGACCATACCTTATAGCTCCTACTGTGACAGAAACAACAATTTCTAAACATCTCCTGTAGCCAGCCAAGATTTTCTACTCTTGCTTTTGAAATTTTTTCTCACCTCTCCTTGCACATCTTTTCTAGGTTAAAAATATTCTCTGCAAGATTTTAAGTAGTATTCAATTGTGGGGATTTTGAGGGCTTTTCCAAAACCTTTATCTTTTTTCAAATAATCATGGTTGATTTGGAGGTATATTTAGATTGTTGTCTTGCTGATATACAGAACATAAGAATGTGGTGGGCTATCTATAGTGTGAAAGAAATAATCATAGTGTATTGGATAATGTAATAAGAAATACATCTTTGGTCTGGTCAGTGCCACCAGAAACAACCTAAGAGTTTTGAGACAGATAATCCCTATAAAGCAGTGGTTTTCAACCTTTCTAATGCCGCGACCCCCCCCGCCGCTGCAACCCCCCCCCCTGCCGTGGCCCCCCTGTGCTCCCGGTTCGGGCTTGCCTGCGGGTCGCCGGACAGCTGATAGCGAAGGAAGCGGGAGACTTCACCCGGACGCCGCCATTTGGGTTCTTTTACCCTCTGCGCATGCGCAAAGCGTTCTGTGCATGCGCAAAGGGTAAAAGAACCCAAATGACGGCGTCCAGGCGGGTGGGCAAAGTCTCCCGCTTCTGTCGCTACCGGCTGTCCGGTGACCCACAGGCACGGCCGAACCGGGAGCATTTCACCCCTACGAGTGACGGTGGCACCAAGATGGCGGGCTAACGTGCGTGGCGACCTCTGTGAAATGGTCGTTCGACCCCGAAAGGGGTTGCGACCCACAGGTTGAGAACCGCTGCTATAAAGAGAATAAAATGCAGGTGCATCTTGACTGTAAAGTGATCATTGCAGTTATGATTTCAGAATATCATCCATTTTGCTTATATCTAAATTTTTAATTGCAGCAAAGCAGTTATAAACATTATGGCTCATTACTTTTTAACTCTTACAGTACTGCAACTGTAAATGTCCACTTGACATCTTTGATTGGCCTTTATGAGGCAATTAGATTTGAAAGTGTGTTTAATAATGAGCACTTTTCCCCTTACTTTTGCCATTTTGGAAAAGAGGTCGCCTCTCTTCTCTCCATGGTGCAATTCTTGTCTGGGATGGAGTGGTGGAATAGCTTTCTCTTTCTGTAGTTGGGTAACAAAGTCATAAAATGATTGTTGTTTTCCTAATAGATGGGGATCAGAGGGAAACATTTTATATTGCAGTAAATATAAAAGATTTGGTACATAATAATGTTCATGGATGAAATTGTTGGTGGTTGTAAAATTGTATCTCTAATTGTCTATAAAAAGTTTGACAGATGACAGTCATTCTACACAGATATAATGTATATTTCAGAAAACAAATAATGATTTTTTTCTTATTACCATCTGTTCTACTCAGTTCCACTGTCTGTTTCACTGTAGAACAAAGGAAGTGTTCAACACTATTTCCATTTTTTTAAAAGGTGAAATAACACAAATCTTTCTAGATAAGGTTTCAGATTGATGTAGTTCAATTCATGTCTGTTTTGAAAAAGTAATCCTGAATTCATTGGGACGTATTCCTAGGTAGTTTTTTGTACTGTATGTTATTTGGAAGTGTGGACAGTCCCTAACTTGCTTTTATTCATTTTGCTTTACTTTCTTTGAACAGTATTCTACCTTGATGTACTTTTACCAGGAGATGAATGTGAAATGAGAATGTTTAATATTATTTTAGTAGTTTAATGCTTTTGAACTGTGACTTAAATTTTTGGAAGAGATCTAAGAATGAACAAGCATATTTTTGCCTCTAGGAAGAATATGGCAGTATTGTTCTTGCTTTTTTTTTTTTGGCTTGAGGAATCTTAAAGATGTTTTGTAGCCCTGAGGCTAGAAAGGAAATGTCTAGAGAGAGATTTGGTTTTGCTGAAATTTGAGTTGGTCCAGCCCCTCCCTAAAACATAAATGAAGAGCAAGCACAATTAAATAACATAATGGGTGAGGTAATATTGTTAATATGTCTAACTCCTTGTTTCTGAATAAAAATGTATAATTTGTACTGTGTGATCCATGAACTTATAATCACAATTTGGACTGGAACTTCTGTTGCTAAACAATGCAGTTGTTAGGTGACTCATGCCTGATTTTATGACTTTTTTTGCCATGGTCATTAAGGGAACCACCATGATCGTTAAACAAATCATGTGTTTATTAAACAAATCCAGCTTCCCCTATTGGCTTTGCTTGTCAGAGGGCCCATTGGAAGACAAATAGCAATCACCTATCCCCAGGACGCTGCAACTGTTGTAAATCTTTGAGGGAGATGGGCAGTTTAGAAATATGAATGAATGAATGAATGAAATACATGCCAGTTGCCAAGCGTCTGAATATTAATTCCATGACTGCAGGAATGCTGCAGTAATTATAAGTGCAAGGACTGGTTATAATCACTTTTTTAGTTTTGTCGTAACTTCGAATGGTTGTTAAATGAATGGTCATAAGTTGATGACTACCTGTACTGAGAATGAATTCTAAGCCCACCTTAGCCATGAAAGCCAGCTGGGTTACTTTGGGCCAGTCACACTCTCTCGGCCCAACCCATCTTACACAGTTGTTGCTGTGGAGAAAATAGGAGGAGGAACGAATATTATATAAGTTTGCCACTGTCAGTTATTTATAAAAATAATACAGGTGGGATAAAAATAAATAAAAATAGTTCCCTCTAGTGTCCATTTTTTTTTCATTTTTAAAAAAATCAAAGCAAAAGCATTTTCCCATGAGAAGGATTGCTTTTAATTAATTCCACAATCTTATTTCAAATTTATCTGGATCCTTAGTCAGTTCATTAATAACTTTCTAAAATCAAAGTTTAATTTTGCTGTTTATTCCATTTTTAAAAAGTTCTTAAACTGAACACTTCTTTCGCTAAGAATTTAAGAACATTTATCTGGTGTTGGAAAACCTGTTGTTCCAAACATTCCTTATAGCTGAAAAGCAGTCAACAAGCAATTTCCGAAAGTGATTAGAAAAGGAAATATGCAAACTTAGTGACCACTATGGTCTCCTCATGAGAAGCAGCTATCTGGAGTATTTGTGGGCGATCTTAAGTCCTCTCCTTATCAGGAGAGAAATTATCAGAGTCAGTCTGTTTGCTGGCTTTTTATTCCATCATAATCAGCTCCACTTTTCACAGAGCTGTCTTTGATATTTATTCCCTGAAAGTCTTTATCTTATAGGTCTCAAGACCAAGGACAGAATGTATGCAGAAATGAGCTCTCTTCCTTGCAAGCAGTATATATTCCTCCCTTCTATCTTGACTGGGAGATCTATACAATTATGACTAGTCTCAGATATTCAGTTTCTAGGAATGTTGTGGCCATATAGTTTCAGATGTATCTGTTTGATCCAGATTTTCTAAAGCCATAGCTATCAGCTTTTAACCAAGATTTGGTATTGAAATAGCTTTGGTTGCCATAACGGATAATTTGTGCCAGCATTAGTAATATTATCAGATGTTATGTAACCTTCTCTAAACAGATATTATAAGATGAATAATTAAATGTAATGTCATTTATCATCTGACCACTAGGGTCACTGTCAATATTTTTTACATGAGAAAGTCAGACAAGGTCTTGCATAGTTAGCAAAATCTTTACCAACCTTCAAACTCATAGTTGCATAAACCTCATTGAAGGAGGTTGGCAAAACCTTATTACAGGCCTTCTTGAAATAAACCTTATTTCAATGTTACTAGATCCCTAACAGCATTGGCCTAAATAACTCAATTTATGTCTTATAACTTCAAAGGGATAACTATCTTGAATGAGGGTTCTTTCTGTTTTACACAAGAGGCATAATAAAAGTAATCAAACCAGACAGATGCACAGATCCTCATAACTTGAGTGCCTGGGAGAACAAACAGGTCTTCAAAGCCTTATGAGAGGCAGGCAGGATCAGGGCCATCTGGATCTCAGGGGTAATACTATTCTATAGGAAGGTGCATCAATAGAGAAAACTCATCTCCTGGCTTTCATAAGATAAATTTTTTAAGAGACAGGACTTGGGGCATGCTGGCATTGTCTGATCTTATTGAACAGACAGAGATAATTACATTGGACATGATCTGATATAGCTAGAGTTCCTACTTATTACGGTAACCTGTTCAACTAAGATACCAGGAAATGTGGAACTGAACACAAAAGTACATTTTTATCCTAAAAAATTTATCAGTTACTATACAACTACTTAATTAAACTTCTGATGTTCAAGCTTGCAATATTTTCCATTCTGTACTAGAATTGGATTTAGATGGAGCTGTTTTGTGATTTAATAAAGGATTGACAATTTTATTAAATCTCCAGCCATAGTTTTGCAATACGTAACCAAACTAAAACTATGACTGCTAAGTGAGTGATGCCATGGATGTCTTGTTTCAGTGCCTGGAGGCTGTAAGGATCTGGATGAAGTGCAGGGGACTTTGCCTCAACCCAAGCAAAACAGGATGGCTTTGGTTATTTGGGTCTTCTGGTGATAAATTATTTTCACCAATAGTCCCTGATAAGGTGACACTGCCCCAGATAGGCCCCATGTGTTATCTGGAGAACTCACAGCTCCTGCTAGAAGAGCAGGTGGCAGCAATGGCCAGGAGGGTCTTTGAATACCTTAGGACAGTGATGGCGAACCTATGGCACATGTGCCACAGGTGGCACGCGGAGCCATATCAGAGGGCACGCGAGGCGTTGCCCTATGTCAGCTCCAGCGCGCGCGCATGTGCGCGCTGGCCAGCTGAATTTTGGCCTTGGGGAAGGCCGTTTTGCCCTCCGGAGGCTTCAGGGAAGCTTCCTGAAGCCCCGGAGTGCGAAAAATGGCCCAACAGGCAAACCGGAAGTTCGGAAAAACGCACTTCCGGTTTGCCGTTG
>QLTV01004082.1:2415816-2443217 GCA_003457575.1 Thermophis baileyi | reverse complement strand
CCACTCGGAAGTTCAGAAACACGCATTTCCTGTTTGCCGTTGGGCTGTTTTTTGCACTCCGGAGGCTTCAGGGAAGCTTCCTGAAGCCCCAGAGTGCGAAAAACAGCCCAACGGGCAAACCGGAAGTCCGTTTTTCCGAACTTCCGGTTTGCCCGTTTTTCGCACTCCGGGGCTTCAGTGAGGCCTTTGCGCATGCGTGGGGGGCGGGGGGGTTGTGCGCATGCACAGGGGGCAGCGTGGGGGGATTGTGTGCATGCGTGGGGGGGAGGGAATGGGTGTGGGTACATGCGCGCTTGCTAGCGCGCGCGCACACCCCCTTTTGGCACGCGAACCAAAAAACGTTCGCCATCACTGCCTTAGGATGTTCCTGGATTGGTAGGCTTTGCTCATAGACACACTCATTTGGATTACTGCAATGCAGTCTACATGGGGCTGCCCTTGAAAGAGCATTCAGAAGCTTCAACTGGTGCAGAATGTGACTGTGTAGTAAAGCGTGTCAGATATTTGGCACATGTAACACCATTGCTTTGTGAACTGAATTGGTTATCAGTGTGTTTCTGAGTGCAATTCAAGGTACTAGTTTCTTTAAAGCCCTTCATGGTTTGGGAATGGGTTACCTTAGGAACTGTCTTCTCCCAATCATTTCTACCCATCCAATTTGGTCAGGCAGGTTGGGCATGTCATCCTGTTAGCCGAGGAATGTCAGATGGTGGGAGTCAGGAGAAGTGCTCTCTGTCCTGTAGCTCTTGCCCTCTGATATATTCTCCCTTCAGAAATCAGGATGATCCTGACCCTGTTGGCCTTTTGCGAGACTGCTTTAATTATTTTAATGTTTTATGATGTACTGTCCAGAGTCACTTGTTGAGATGGGTGGTGATATAAATCAAATTAAAAAAATCCTTCTGAATCACTTGCTTTTTTCCCCATCAAAAATGTTGAGCACTCTTTAGTAAGAGTTATCCCTGTATCTATCAGAATTTTCATTTGTGTATACTTGATCAACCTAACTCCTAGATGAGATGCTTTTGTGGAAAAATACGATTTTCCTATCCTTCAGCTTTTGGTTGCCTTCACCTTCTGCTTCCGTTTATCATTGCCACAGATAATAGTTTTTTTTTTCTTAGTCTATCATCTCTCCATTTCACATGCCCCAAATAATGTGTGGATTATTTGAGTTTAGTTCTGTGGATTATCAGCTTGAGGAATAGCCAAACTAATTTATTGTCCATAATACTCTACTCATACACATTAACTTTAAGACATCTGTATTCTTTATACTGGAAAGAGCATTCTTTTCATTACTCTGTACTTTAATCTGATATTAAATATCCTTACACTATTCTTCATGACCTTGCCTCACTTTGATATGACCCTCCTTTCTTCAGCACACTGACCTCCTTTGTGTATTCTTAAGTCTAAGAAAATTGAATTAACAATTGTTTTTGCCTAAAAAGTCAATCACTATTGCCTTTGTAATATTCAACACTAACCTTGATTTTTTGCTTTCCATTTTACTTTCAGAATGAGTCTTCTTCACTTTCAGATAATGCAATAGTGTTGTCTGCTTATCTCAAGTTGTTACTGTTTTTTGTTCATTGTAGTGGTTCCTCAGGAGAAGAATATTATATTGTGGCATGTGCATTAGTGTCTTCCATATTCTAGCATGAACTTCACAACCAAAAGTCTTGCTATTGTCAGTAAACCAATAAATCACTTTCTTGTGTCCTATTGCTCTTCCCATTAGCCATACCAGCAATCCTGTTTCTTCCTTTGTGAATAACTGTTTCTTTGTATGGGTGGGGCATGATGTGTGTTTAAGTGTTCATACAAAATTTCTTTCAAGATTGAATATTGGAATTTTATTCTGCAGCTAGGTTAACATTTAGTTATTATAGTAGGATTTTAAGTGTAACTATTAACCTTGGAATAAAGTATTATAATCTGTTAGGACAAACTGTTCTTTGGATAGTGAAACCATTATTGTTTGAAAAGATCCAGTGCTATAAAAAAGATCAAAGCTGTTCTTTGTGAAGAAGTAATTAAGCTCTCTCTCTCTAAATATGGAGAAAGGCAAATCTCCAATGTTACTATCAGAGGTGTTCCATCAAACTCACTATCCAGAGCAGGGTTGTCAAACTCGCGGCCCGAATGCGTCACACACTGGCCACACCCATGCCTGGTTTAGCGAAGGGGAAAAAAGTTGCGATACGTCACGTGACGCCACCATGCCGACGCAAGTTTAACATCCCTGAGCCAGAGGATGACCTGAACTTTAGCATGCACATACAAAATTATTCATTACGTCTTATTCTAATAAGAGATAAGCACCAATACTTCACCACCTTGTCTTGATATATTGTAGGTTAGATTACATGTAACTCAGAATTAAACTACTGAGTCCTTGGGAAGAAACAATACCTTAAATAAGTAACCAAGAAGAAGGAAGCCACACCTCCAACAAAACAGGATAAGCAAACCTTACTCTCACTCATACTGAAGTAGTTACCTAGTCTGCAAGGAAACAACCAAGCTCAAAGAGCAAGAAAAACCTTGGGAGTCCCTTGGGAGTCCCTTGGGAGTCCCTTGGGAGTCCCTTGGGAGTCCCTTGGGAGTTGGGCGGCATACAAATTTAATAAATAATAAAATAATAACCCAACAAGAATGTATACAATATTATTCAGCAGCAAGTTTAATCCCCTCTCCTCTGAAGAATCCCAGCAATGGAAATGGTTGGCTATTGTCTTCTTTCAGGATGGAGTCTTTAGCCCTGAGATTTTCTGCTAAGGATTAACGGTCTGATCCAGCTTTGATTTTTCAGTTGAATAAAGGTCCTATTAACAAACCTGTAAATATTTGCTGGATTTATTTATTTATTGCATTTATATTTGCAATGAGTATTAACTCATTGACTCATTAACTCATTAATTGACTAAGTCAATTAATAGTCACTTATTGTGAGATGGGTTGCATGGTAAAAGCCTACAAAGTAAATGCCCAGTTTATTATGCACATTGCTCCAAATCTGTGTGGCATAGTTCTGAGACTGTCACCAAGAAAAACTAATTAGCATTTCAGATTAGTTGTATAAGAAGAAATGGAATTATGATTATAATTATCAGGAAGCAGATATATGTTGATATAAGCACTGATGATGTTACATAGTTGGGTACAGGGGTGGGTTCTAACTTACCTCGCTGCTGGTTCGCTTCCTCCTGCGCCGCGTGGGTGCACCGCATGGGCACGCCGCATGGGCACGCATGCGTGCGCATGCGCAGTGCGGAAAAATTGAACCCCCCCAAAAGCCGAAAACAAGATGGCAACGCATGCGCTGTCACTACGTTCATATTTATTTGTCAGCTGGACTCTTATTCTGAAACGACACCGTACACTGATATGCAGTTCTCATGTGATACCTGTACTGCGCATGTGTTACATTTTTCTTTGTTTTAAAAAGTCTGTTGTGCAGTAACTAGCATAATCAGGGGTGGGTTCTAACTTACCTCGCTGCCGGTTTGCTTCCTCTTGCGCCCCGTGGCCGCGCCGTGTGGCCGCGTGCATGCATGCACAGTGCTGAAAAATCCAAAAAAATCCCCCCCCCAAAAAAGCCGAAAACAAGATGGCCCCACATGCGCAGTGCCGGAAACCTCGGCTTCTGCGCATGCGCAGAAGAAAAAAAACCAGGAAAAAAATTCAAATAAAATAAAATAAAAAGATGGCGCCCACAGACTGGCACCGACTGAACCGGATCCGTGATGTCACTGTGACGTCACCAGCGGGTCGCTACCGGTTCAGGCGACCTGGTCCGAACCGGGAGGAACCCACCTCTGATTGGGTAATGAAATGTCTGCAAGCAAATAACAAAGCTCAGAGAATAAAAAAGAACTTCACAAAGCAGATATATATCTGTAAAGTCAATAGGCAGTTAACCACCTCGAGTTCAGTTGCATTTGGTTTAAAGAGTTCCTTATTTTCCCCCCTTCAAATCTGAAGTGCTACCTAGCTCTACTAATATCTTTGAGCTTATATAACTTTTGTATATTTTACAGGAGGTCTTCACTTAATGAACACTCATTCAGGGATTCCTTGAACTGATGGTGGTGCTGAATTAGTGGTTGTCATGATGAATCTTTGTACTTAGGTTGGTCACAATGTCCCCATGGTCACATGACTTACAATTGTAATATTGCAGCATCCCGCAGTCACATGATCGCCATTTACAACCTTCTTTGTCAGATTCCTACAAGCAAAGTCAGTGGGGAAACCAGCATGAGGTCACAGATGGTGACTACATGACGTCCTTGCTTAATGGCTGCAATGATTCGCATAATGACAGCAACTGGAAGTGCTGGAATTATTGTTGCTAGGATCCCGGTCATGTTGCCATTCTGCTTTACATCACTTAGCAATGGAAAATCCAGTCCCAATTACTGTCACTAAGTGAGGACTACCTGTAACAAATTTGAAAATCCAATTAAATGAGAAAATCCAATTTAAATACAAATATTTCTTAATTCATTCTGCTTTGATCACTTAATAACTCTGGGCTATGCCTTCTAAGAATCAGGATAAATGTCCTGACTTGAGACTTGTTTAGATTTCTATCAAAGGATTTGATGCTAGAAACAAAGGAGAGATACTGTTTTGTACTTTTGAAGCTGTTATGCTGCATATGCTTTGTTACCAACAACAGAGATGACACAGAGATGATAGAATTTCATCATGGATTATTTTCTTGGTAGAGCTTTAAGTTGGCTATTTCAAAGAATCACATGTATTGGCAAGGATATGCAGTATACAGTTCAATTATTTCTCAGAGGATTTCCCTAAAATCCAGTCAGTTGAAGAATATAGTCTACTCTCCTAATTTTAATTATTTATGAAGGCACAAGTATATATAAAGCATTCAAATTTCTTTTGTTCCTACCAGTAGTAGACCTTTAAGTCTGTCTATGCCAGCCAGACTATCTTTCAGTACATAGAATACAAATTAAATAGAAGTCCTGAGCCAAGATCTCCAAAAATATCAAGCAAAACACAAGGCACCAAAACATAGTGTCTAGACATCCATATCTGAAATCCTTCAATAATAAAAAACGTTCATTGATCATCACCAAGAAGGAAGCATTTCTTAGTGCTGAATTCAGAATATCTGTAGGCCACAGGCATTGCAAATCTGTCACAAACGATTGAAACATGCAGATACAATTGTGGTAGATTATTTTACTTTTTTGTTCTTATGCAACTCTTTAGCTGAAGTTTACAGTATGTGAACTCATAGTTCTCACAAAACTTACAGCTTATATTTACTCATGCCTTGGTCATTTCCTCATTGGATTATTACAATATATCCATATGAGGCAGTCCTTAAAGACTATCTGGAAATTACATCTGGTTCTAAATATTGCAGTGCATGCACTTCTGGGCAGTCCACAGTTTACTCATATTACATTGCTGCTGCAAGAGCTGTCAATCAATCAGAATAGAGCTGTAAGGAACCTTGGAGGTCTTCTAGTCCAACCCCCTGCTCAAGCAGGAGACCCTATACAAGTGATGGCTAACCTTTTCCGGACGGAGTGCCCAAAGCGTGCGCGCAAATGTGCGTGTGTGCGCCCGAACCCCAAAAATGCAATGCACGCTTGCCCCGGTGCATGTGCGTGTGACCCCCCTGCATGTGCCCCACCCCCTGTGCATGCACACATGACCCCCCGCGCCCCATCCCCCACACATGCACGCCAGAGATCCGACCAGCTGGCCGGTGGGAGGCTTGCGCGCATGCGCGGCGGAGCTGAACTGGGGCGACAACTCGCGTACCCACAGAGAGGGCGCTTGCGTGCCATAGGTTCGCCATCACAGCCCTATACAATATGAGACAAGTGGCTATCCAGTCTCTTCTTAAAAACCTCCAGTGATGAAGCACCCACAACCTCTGAAGGCAAGCTGTTCCACTGGTTAATTGTCCTTGCTGTTAGGAAGTTTCTCCTTAATTCCTTCTCCTTCTCTCCTTGGTTAGTTTCCATCCATTGTTTCTTGTCTTGCCTTCTGGTGCTTTGGAAAATAAGTTGACCCCCTCTTCTTTCTGGCAGCCCCTCAAATACTGGAATATTGCTATCATGTCACCCTTAGTCTTTTTCTCTAAACTAGCCATACTCCGTTTCTGCAACGGTTCTTCATATGTTTTAGTCTCCAGACCTTTAATCATCTGTTGGATAGGGCCCATTGTTCAAATGGAAGCAGTATGGCTTCCATTTCCCCCCAGTGCAATTCAAGAGGGATTATTAACTTTAAAGCCCTAAATGATTATTACCTTTAAAGCCCTATATGACTTGCGGGACCACGTCTCTCTGAGGGTATCCCATTCCACCCATTCCCCCTGGTTAGATATGATAGGCATATTCCAGGTCCCTTCCTTTAAATGATGTCATTTGGCAATGTGCCTTCTCCATATCTCTCACTGCCCACTAGAATACCCTTCCTCCTGGAGATCCAGCAGAGCTCTATTCCCCTGGTCTTCTGGAAGGCGTTCAATAGCTGGGTCTTTCTACAAGTGTTAGGAAGGAATGATATTGGAGCGCAGAAGGTGGAATGCTGATGTCTGAGAAAGTATTGTCTTAGGGTGCCAGGAATTGTTATTGTAATTGTTGGGAGTTTTGATATTTTTTATTGTTTTGTGAAGTGCTCAGAGTTATGGTTCACAATATAAGCAGCTACAGTATATAAACATTTTTAAATAAAGTTGAATGCTTACGGGGACTTTGGGAGACATTAGAAACTGAAGTATGCAACTTATGGTCAGATAATTTATCTGAAATTGTTTCATTTGTTAACTTTTAGGTAATGTGTTATAGATTTGGCTGGTTAAACAATCTGGTGGTCTTTTATTTATCAGAGATAGCTGAGAGTTGCTGCCCCTGTATACGTGTCTACAAAGACTTTAAATTTTTATTTCACTACATGCTCAGCAAATGGAAATAACAAACACATATCTTTTTCATAGGTACAATGGCTGCCTCCCTAATGGTGACCGGGGTCGTAGGAAAAGCAGATTTGCTCTCTATAAAAGACCTAAAGCAAATGGCGTCAAACCTAGCACTGTTCATGTGATTTCAACACCTCAAGCATCTAAGGTATTGTCAATAATTCTCAGAGCTTGGGCCTCAATGCTAAGTTTTGCCGAGCAGCAATGATTGAATGTGTTGGTAACTATATATATATAGTGGTTATCCCTTTCTGGTGCTAGAAGGTATTTTTTGCATAGAGCATACTTTATTGGGTCTTTAAGTACAATGATGTTTGCATTCAGAATTCCTTCATCTGGGCTAATAAGTAGATGTTGACAAAATGTTTCAAATCTACAATTTCTGAGCTTGAATGTTCTTTAAGCTCTGATATTCTATTTCTAATTCACACTAGCTGTTTGATGTTACTGGAAATATACAGTCCTATACTAATTTTCCAAAGGTTGTCCATACTCAAAGAAGTAGTATTTCCAACCCCCCCCCCACACACACACACACATAACTATTAGAAGGGATTTAGGGCATTTTGAGTCTTAGAACAACTCTAGAATATTTTTTCCAAAATGACAAAAAAAAATTATCCCACCATGTTGAAACTTTAAAACCTCAGACTGGAATGCATTTCAAAATTTAATCCATAGCCATGGATTCATAGATGCATGGACAATTATGAATCTTGCAATAAAAGCACATACATTTTATTCAGGTAGACATGAATCCCACTCTAGGATAAACTACATATGAATATTTAGACCTTTTCAAATTTTTTGCAATACGCTGAAACTGCACCCATACTGCTTCAGATCACGTTCCAGTGATTATTATGCTCAAATTGGAAGAGATTATTCATTTACTTAGAATTCATGTTTTAATCCTATAATGCAGTGATGGCTAACCTTTTTGCTGTCGCATACCAAAAGCGGGAACGCGGGGGGGTCATGCGCATGCGTGCCCACACCCATAATTCAATGCGCCCCATCCCGCCCCTGCGCATGCGCGCGCGACCCCCCTGCGCTCCCCCCGCTTTTGGCACGCGATGGCATGGTGGGCCCGGTAGGCCCGTTTTTCGCCCTCCCCAGGCTCCAGAGGCTTTCTAGGAGCCTGGGGAGGGCAAAAACGGCCTTCCCCACCCCCCCGGAGGCCCTCCGGAGGCCAGAAATGGCCCGTTTCCCGACTTCCAGTGGGACTGGAAGGCCCGTTTTTCGCTCTCCCCAGGCTCCAGTGGCTTTCTAGGAGCCTGGGGAGGGCGAAAACGGCCTTCCCCCCACCAGAGGCCGGAAACGGCCTGTTTCCCTGGGGAGGGTGAAAACGGTCTCCCCCACTCCCCCAGCTCAAGATACATTTTTTCCCTTTGCATTCAAAACAGCTATTCCAGACAAAGGGAGATTTACTTTCTGGCACAAATAGTCTCAATTCCATAATGTAGAGATTAAAGACATGTAGAGTCCCCAGCTGCTATGGGGCTTGACTCTTTTGTATAGGAGCAGAGCATAAATGAACTGACAATTTCTCCAGATGTCTCTAAAAATTTTCTGTCCAACAGTCTATCAATTTTTGTTACTACCTGTGACACAGCCCTAGAGGAGGACTTAATATTAGTAATGATTTACAAAATTGATATTCCACCCAATTCTCAATGACCCTGGGTGGCTCACAACAATAAAAAAAAATTACAATTAAATCAATCACAGGTAAAAGGTTAAGATAAAAGATGACAAACTCAGTGATACGAGGGGGCTCACTCTCTCTCATCAAAGACCTGGGTGAAGAGCCAGATGTTTTTGGCTCTTCTGAACAACAGCCATCCAGATCTTGGAGGGTACTTAGTTCTAGTTGGCAGATGCTGCTACAGAGAAGGTGAAGAAGGTGCTGCCTCCTGCAGCACTCTGCCAGCCAAAACGGGCCATGGAAATTGATGTATCTTCTAATGAGCTTCTATTTAGAAAATGATTTGAAAGATGATATAGACACCTTGCTCTATTGGGGCCTAGTCAGTTTTGACACAACTGTATTTATGTCATGCTGCTGCCAAATGATTTAGACACCGTCTTGGAGGAGAAAAAAGAACAAATGTGAAATGAATCAAATGTGAAAAATTAGATCAGCTTCAGGAGGCAGAGTCTCAAGGTTTAGATACAATACTTATCTCAGTAGTTCAAAGCTTAGCATCTGGTTCTCCTTATCTGGATTTAGAAGCTATGCAGAGTTAAGCCTGGTTAATATTTGGGTGGAAATATGGGGGGGGGGAAATAACCCAATCTTGGAGGGTATCTAGTTCTGGTTGGCAAATGCTGCTAAAGAGAAAGTGAAGAAGGTGCTGCCTCCTGCAGCACTCTACCAGTCAAAACGGGTCATGCCCCCCCCCATGCGGCCCGTTTTCGGCCTCCATGGCCTCCTGCAGCACTCTGCCGGCTGAAAATGGGGCGCGGGGGGCCTCGCGAAGCCCCTGTGTGGCCCCTTTTTGGCCTCCATGGCCTCCTGTCAACCCTGAAGCTGACCTGGCCGAAGCCATATCCCTCGCTCCAATTTGGCAACACTGAAGCTCCAAGATGGCTTCGGCCAGGTCAGCAGGTCAACCTTGACACTTGCAGCAGGTTTTGGCTGGCAGACGCACCGTGGGCTGGTCCTTTGATATTTCCAGGCCGGCCCGTGGGCCAGATCTAAGCAGCCCGTGGGCCGGATTTGGCCCGCAGGCCTTGAGTTTGACACCCCTGTCTTATCACTTGTATTATTCAATCTAGTTATAGAAGTACACACACACACACACACACACACACACACACACACACACACACACACACACAAATACAAACACACACACACACTTCTTCCCAATGTTGGAGAGATTCTAAAAAACAATCCCCTTTTTTTTCACTTGTGGTCATGTGATAAAACTACATCCTTTTGGTGTAAAATTTTTGGGGATAAGTAACATTACTAAACAAACAATTGATGTCCCCAAGTTGGCTTATTGCATTTATTTTTAAGCCTAAGGTTTCGTCTTGTAAATAAAGAACTTATCTGTGTAATTTTAGCAGTCAAAACAATAATTGCACAACATTGGAAAACTAGATAACATTTGAGATTTGAATTAACAAGGTCTCTTCAATTACCACATTAGAGCTGATTTTCTTTATCACAGATAAAGTTAAAATAAGTAGTGAGACATCAGAAGCAGTGCAACAGTTTTATCAAATTGGGATGGATTTTATGATTTATCTCAATAACAACAGACCAGTATATAGTATACTTTACATATATGATACATTTGTATATGCAGTATCTGTCTCTTTATTTACATTGTAGTAATACTTTTTTGTATTTTCTGTATCTTTTTTTCTTTAAATGCACCTTGGATTTATAATGCAGTTACCTGATACTGTTTCTAATCACAGTTTAATAAATATAATGGGAAAACTTGAAGGTGTTTTTATCCTTTTAAAATTACTGTGTAAGATATGGCTTTTGGGTGTCTGCCCAGAAAACAGTGATAAAATGAGTTACAACTAGTGCTCTTTCTGAAATGCATAAATACTTCTGAAATCTTTAGCATAAATACTTCTGAAATCTTTACTTTATATTGCTTTTCTGGTGGCTTAAGGAGCTGTAACCTAAACCAAAAGAACTAAATGTACTTTTGCATGTTCTATAGTAGCATGGTTTCCAAACACAGAACAAAACTGTTCCCTTCTTTGAATAAAATCCATGTTAGAATAAAAACTTGTATATTTTAGAGACAGTTTCTTAGTACTGAATTGTTATTCTTCTGTAAACTAAATGTAAATTCCTATTGATTTGTTTTATTGAATAAGATCTGTTTGGGGTATGTTTAGTATACCATGGAAGTTATGTGATATAATCAACTGCACTGTACAGGTAGTCCTTGATTTACAACAGTTCATTTAGTGACTGTTCAAAGTTACAACGGCACTGAAAAAAGTGACTTATGACTGTTTTTTACACTTATGACTGTTGCAGCATCCCCATGGTCACGTGATCAAAATTCAGATGCTTGGCAACTGGTTCATATTTATGTTGGTTGTGGTGTTCCAGGATCATGGGATCACCTTTGTAACCTTTTGACAAGCAAAGTCAATGGGCAACCAGATTCACTTAATAACCGTGTTACTAACTTAACAATTGCAGAGATTCACTTAACAACTATGGGAAGAAAGGTCATAAAATGGAACAAAATTCACTTAACTGTCTCACTTAAAAATAGAAATTTTGGGCTCAATTGTAGTTATAAGTCGAGGACTACCTGTAGTTGGCTGTCTCATTTTCCAGACATATCTTTTCTCCTGAAACTTAAGCAAGGATCTCTAATAGCATGATTCCTTTGTGTTTCTTGACTGTATATTTGAAAAAGTGCCTGGACAAGTAGATAGTTAACTGTTTCTAATTAGTTTCATGTATGTCCCCTTACACTTCTTGATTTTTCTGATTATTTTCAGGACTAGATCGGGAAACTCTTTTGTTTGGTTTCTCCCCCCAATTTCAATTTTTTCAGGGTTTTTGAGGGGAGGGGGTCATGCTTTTGTAACCCAGTTCTAAAACTAGAATTTCTTTATGTCAAGGTATTTAAAATTTAACAGGCCTCATAGAGTCATTGCTTTAATGGTAAACTATAATGTGATGTCTGTTTTTGATTGAATGTGGTGTGTGATAAAATAGCAGTAAACCATAGCTAGTAAACTGTTGACTTATAAATCTTGATTTATTTTAGTATGTATGAATCTACTATCATAGTTCATTTTTATGTGTTTCTCCTCTTCACTAATTTCTTCTAGGTATTCAGAAAAAAAGTGATAAGAATATGGAATAGGCTAAGCAAGCTATAACTGCTTTGTCTGCAACTTTGGTTTGTTCAACAAACTATGCTTAAAATGAAATCTGACTAAGTATTATATAATTATCACAACAATCAGAATGTTCTCTAATTAGTTAGATTTACACAGGCAAAATACCCAGTGATCTCGTTAAACCCTTCAGACTAGATCAGACTAGGATACGAACATCATGTAGATCAGTACTACTTTTATTGTAAAGTTTCAGTAACAGAATCTTTCACTTTACCTTCCCTCCCTTTATCTTTGGGCATACTAGGGCAGAACCTCTTAGACTTTCACTCACATCACATTGTTGGCCAGGCTTAACTAACCATTGCTTTGGCAGTGGCTTTTTCTCGTGCCTCTGCCCTCTACACAGCCTGCCCATTGCATTCTCCATAGTGGGTGGAGATAGCATCCAGGAATGGGTTGACCTCGTCTGTTCAGTTGATTGGACTGAGTCTGTCAGAGTTGAAATGCCACGCCTCTGTTGCTAGGGCTTCCCAGCTTTCGACTCAGTCCTTCAGTCTGGACAGATGTGTCGAGAGTTTCTCCTAGGTTTATATTATTCCTGGATGCTTCTTCACCAACTGAATTTTCACAACCGTGAGTTTGACCAGCTGACTCCCCTCTAGGGTGGTTGAGTCGCTGGGATATCTCCAGCGACCAGGGCTTCGGCTTCAGTCGCTGGATAGGCTCCCCTGCTGCTAGGTTAGCAAGGACTCCTGTCAATCTTGCAGCTAACCTAATCTGAGGTTCCGTGGAGCAGGAGAGGCTCCGGAACGACTGTGGAGCTTCGCACTCCCGTTACACAGCACTAGAGCTTCGTGTTCCCATGGACGGGGGAAGAGGCGATTTGTGGAGCTTCACACTCCCGCTTTGTGGGCGAGTCGGGCGGCCATTACAGGAGTTCCACGCTCCAGGAAGAGGCTTGGCGAAGCCACCCGGCTATTATAATATCTGCACTAAGCGCCAGTGGAGCTCCGCGCTCCCGATCAGCCAGACGAATAATCCCTGGCTATCACCCATCGCCCCTCCGCAACAGGCACCGCAGCATTCAGAGGAGCTTCGTGCTCCAACTCAGAGCCAACAGCCGACAGGGTGGAGAGCTATTCCAGCCGCCATTAATTGAGCAGCACTCAGCAGCACTCAGAGCGACAGCCGCCATTAATTGAGCAGGAGCTACACGCTCCATAGATAGCCGCCAGCCATTGCAGGAGCTTAGCGGTCCATTTATAACTGCTAACGGCCTCGCCTCAGCTGAGATTGGTGCTCTGGGGCTCAATACCACCTTTTTGGCCGAGCCAGGGCTCTCCCTACAAGCCCATATATTTATAGCTCTGAGTCTCAACGGAAATTAGAAAGGGTGCCAAATTAAAGGAGTCCAAAATGGCGGACGGAGTGGCAGTTGACAGCTGCGCTGAGGCAGCTGTCACAAAAGCCCACAGAACCACAGAGCAGAAAACTCATGGCAGGGCTTCTCAGCCTAAGAAACCATCCAAGGCTGAGCTAAAAGATCAAAGGTGAAGAGACCAGGCCCTTCAAAAGATCTGTGAGAGGGCGAACAAGGATAGAGGCCATGCCTCAGATAGGCAAAGTGAGTCCTGTGTTTCTGACAGGCTAAGCTTACATGAACTGCCACCAGAGGGAGATGTAGATCAACTTTTCCTTCAAAACTTCCCTCTACCTATCTCTAATGCAGGGCTATGGGGACCTTCCTCAGACCTGCCAAACCCAGCATTGGGCAGCGAGAGGACCAGTAAAAGGTCCAAAACAGCTCCTTCGGCCACCTTCACCCCAATGGCCGCAAGCCTGCGCCCAGAGATAGGCAAAGAGATCTCACTACCTGATAATATTCAGGACATTATCGCAGAAGCCATCAAACAGGGCATTTCTGCTGGACTGCAGCAGCCCAAAGGGGCTTTTTCCGAAGTCTCTGCCTTCTCAGCCAATCGCTTAGAATTGTGTCATGAGGGATCTCCTCCACTACAAGACCCAGGTTCCCTGGCTTCTTCTCAGGATAGCCATCCATCGCTTTCAGAGGAAGTAGAGCAAAGGGAATTAGACCTATCAGAGGATGAAGGCCTAGTACCTGACCAGCCCGCCTTTACCGGGCTCTTTCTTCCTAGCCTTTTCAAATCCCTTCTTTTCAAGGCTACAAATACGGCTTGTCTAGGGTCACACAGTGAAGGGACTGAACCACCAGCTCCCCAGAACTTAGCTGATCCACTCTTTTCGGAACCGAGCAAGGAAGCAGATGTCATCCCTTCGCCACAGTTATTCATAGATGTGGTCCAGCGCCAGTGGGCGGCTCCGGGGACGGCCCCGATTCCTTCGTTGACCGACAAACGGTTCTTCAATGTAGGCCCAGAATTAGCTAAAGTGCTCCAGACTCCATCTGTGGACGCACCTGTGGCCGCCTTGATGTCGTCCTCCAACTTACCGGGAGACCCTGAGGAAGGCCTGAGACCAGAGGACAGGCGTTCAGATCAGTCACTACAGAGAGCCCATCAGGCAGCTGCCTGGGCAATCCGTTCTGCAACTACGGCATCCTTCTTTAACAGGGCCACATTGTTCTGGCTCTGCCAGATGCAACAAAAAATTCCAGCAACAGATGCAAGAATGCATCAAGATCTCAACAAGATCGTGGCGGCGGTCCAGTTTTCAGCAGACGCAACACTAAACACGGCCCGTTTTGCCTCTAAGGCAATTGCATCCTCTGTAGCTGCTCGCCACCTTCTCTGGCTGTGGCAATGGCAGGCGGACACCCGCCACAAGTGACGCCTTGCCTCTGCTCCTTTCACAGGACACAAATTGTTTGGGGAGGCTCTGGAGCCCGTGTTGGTGGAAACCAGAGACAAGCGCAAGGTCTTAACTTCGTCACAGTGGAGGGGTGAATTTCATCCCTATCCTCCTGTCCACCGCCCTTCCTTTTGGGGGCCCGATTCGGCCATGGGTTCCTCCCGCTCTCAGGGGTTTTTCAGCCAGAGACAAAGAGCACAACAAGACAGACCGGCTAGAGGTAGACCCTTTCCAGCTAAACGGCCCTTTCGGGGAGGAGGAAGTCGTTCCTTTCATCGCCCCAAGTAACTGCACGTCCATACCTCCCATCAGGGGTCGCCTGGCCCTTTTTGCTGACCGATGGGAGGAGATTACATCAGACGCTTGGGTCAGGGAGATGGTGAGATCAGGCCTTTCCCTGGAATTTCTCTCCATCCCTCCCCCAAGGTTTTTTATCCGCTGTCAAGTCTCAAAAGACACTTCTAGAAGGGCCCTCATGGATTCAGCCGTACAGCACCTGCTGGACATTCGAGCTATCCAGCGGGTCCCAGAGGGCCAACTAGGACAGGGATTCTACTCAATTCTTTTTGTGGTCCCCAAGACCTTGGGTGGGTGGAGAGCTATTCTTGACCTCAAAAGACTGAACTGCCATCTGGTATATAGATGGTTCAAAATGCATTCAATCGATTCTTGGGGGCGACTTCCTCGCCTTAATTGACTTAACGGAGGCCTACCTGCATATACCTATTCTGCCCTTACATCGGCAATACCTTAGGTCTTACTATGCAGGCACCCATTACCAGTATAGGGCCCTCCCATTCGGCCTTTCTTCTGTGCCTAGAGTGTTCACAAAGGTTTTAGCCGCCTTGGCGGCCCATCTCAGGGCCAGACCCATGCGTGTCCAATGTTACCTGGATGATATCCTAATCCAGTCCTCCTCTCTCCATCAAGTGAGTGAGGACATCCAGGTAATGGTCCAAGCACTTAGACACCACGGGTTCTCTATTAACATGGAGAAGAACCACTTCACTCCTTCTAATCGCCTGCTCCATCTGGGGACGGTTATAGATTCCCTTGAGTGCAGGGTGTACCTGTCCCAGGAGTGACCGGACAGTCTCAGGGACCTGGCTGGTAGGGTCCAAAGAGAACGCAAGGTGCCCTTAGCACTGCTATCAAAGCTCCTGGGCAAGATGGTGTCCATCACACCATGGGTACGCCTACACTCCAGAGACCTTCAGTGGTTTCTTTTACCGTTCCAGAGGACAGGCAGGAGCAGTTTGACAGCCAAGGTCCAGGTTTCCAAGGAGGTCCTCTGTTCCCTCAACTGGTGGATGTCTCCGGCCATCGCCAAAGGATGCCTATTCTGAGAGCCTCAGTGACTAGTTGTAACAACGGACACCAACCTCTTTGGTTGGGGGGCGCACTTCCAATCACAGATTGCTCAGGGCCAGTGGAACCAGGTGGACAGGAGACAGAACATCAATTGGCTGGAGCTGCGGGCTGTTCACCTGGCCCTCTGTCATTTCCAGCAGTCGGTTTCAGGCAAGCACATCTTGGTGCTCATAGACAATGTGGCCGCAAAGGCCCATATAAACCGTTAGGGGATCACCAGATCCAGGTCCCTCATGCTGGAGGCCAGGCGACTGGGCCTCTGGGCGGAGAGTCATCTGCTGTCCATATCTGCGGAACACATCTCTGGGGTGTCCAACATGCAGGCAGACTGGCTCAGCAGAACAGTCATCGACCACGCGGAGTGGCGCCTGCACCCGTCCCTCTTCCGGGAACTGACAGACCATTTCGGCCTCCTGGAGGTGGATCTGTTTGCCACCCCAGAAAATTCGCAGCTCCCGAGGTTCTACTCAAGGTTCCCAACTTGGGGCGGAGGGAGTCGATGCTTTCTGCAGCCTGGGGCCTCCAGGCCTTCTGTATGCCTTCCCTCCTCTTCCCCTTCTTCCAAGGGTAATCAGGAAGGTCCTGGAGGAGAAGGCGGAGGTCCTGCTCCTGGCTCCGCATTGGCCCAGGAGACCTTGGTTCGCCGACCTCATGAACCTCTCGGTGGCTCAACCCTGGAGGATCCCTCAGAGCGAGGCCTCCCTCAGCCAGGGGGCGTTGGTCCACCCGGACCCTCAATGGCTCCAACTGACTGCCTGGCTCTTGAGTGGAGCGCTCTGAGAGGGGACAATTTTTCCTCCAGGGTCATCAGGACTATTCAGGCCTCTAGGAGACCTTCCACCGAGTGTATATATATTCCGCCACATGGAAGGCCTTTTGTAATTGGTGCATCAAGTCAGGTATCTCCCCAGTGCAGGTATCAATACCCCAGATCCTGGAATTCCTCCAGGATGGATTAGATAAAGGGCTGTCGCCCAACACCATCCGGAGGCAAGTGGCGGCCCTGTCCTCAGTGTTGACTTGTGGATCGCTGGAATCACTCGCCCTGCATCCCACTGTTCACAGATTTATCAGAAGAGCGACTAATCTGTGCCCCCGGGTAGTGCACAGGTACCCCACCTGGGACCTGTCCAGGGTATTGAGATCCCTCACTGGGGCCCCATATGAACCCTTGAGATCGGCCAGCCTACGCCTTCTTACGTGTAATGTGGCGTTCCTGGTGGCCAATACTTCGGCCAGGCGGATCTCTGAATTAGCTGCCCTATCAGTGAGGAGGGACCTGTGTGTCTTTCACACAGATAGAGTGATCCTGCGGTTGGACCCATCCTTTATCCCAAAGGTAAACACTTGGTTTCACAGGGTGCAGGAACTCATTTTACCCAACCCTGGACGTGAGGAGGGCCCTTCGTATCTATGTTAAAAGGACGGCCAACCTGAGGAAAACAGAGGCCTTGTTTATTTCTTTCCAGCCGACTACCTTAGGTAACAGTGTCACTCCTTCTACCGTGGGACGATGGCTCAGATTGACCATCACCAAGGCATACAAGCTACAGTCCCTTCCGAGACCCACGTGGGTGATGGCCCACTCAACCCAGAGCATGGCTATGACGGCGGCGTGGGCGACGCAGGCTTCGCTAGAGGAGGTCTGCAGAGCGGCAACTTGGTCATCCCCTTCTCCGTTTATTAAGCATTATAAGTTGGACGTCTTCGCCTCGGCGGAGGCGGCATTTGGACGCCGGGTCCTTCAGCATGTCCATATGGAAGGGGAGACCTCGGGCCAGATGGTAGCCTACCCATAGGACAGCCAGCTTTGGTATGTCCCATTCCTGGATGCTATCTCCACCCACTATGGAGAAGGGGCGTTACCTGATACGCTCCTTCTCGTTGGGTGGAGATAGCATCCAATCCCACCTTGAAGACTGTCTGGTCCTCAGTCAGCAAAGAAGCTCTTCGATAAGGACACGTCGAGTCTGTCACTTCGTCTTCGTCGAAAGCTGGGAAGCCCTAGCAACAGAGGCGTGGCATTTTAACTCTGACAGACTCAGTCCAATCAACTGAACAGACGAAGTCAACTCATTCCTGGATGCTATCTCCACCCAAAGAGAAGGAGCGTATCCCCCTTCTAAAAGTTGGAAGTGCACATACAGTATGTGGTTATTGTCCTCATTGGCTAAAGCTGCTTTCATGGAAGAAAGGGGGGTAGGAATTGAAATTGACAAAATGTCTATCAGTTCTGAGTTTCTGGCTCTTCTTTATTTTGAACATTAAAAGGCAGCTTCTTCTACCATGAGTACCACGATTCCTTTATAGAGATACTTTATTTAAAATAAGTATTTAAATTGATTGCCACTAAGAGACTGTAAACTGACAGCCAAATCCTGCAGAATATTAGTGAGATATAAATAGGCATCACTCCCTGCTTCATAAGTTGGAAGACAGACAGGGGCATAACGCTGCTTTTCCGAATATATAATTATTCTGGAGCCAGAAATGCATATTTATGGCAAGTGACTAAAAAGCACTCCCAACACGTCATCTGCTTTTCCCAAGTCCTCCTTTTCATTGTATCTTTTTATTTATGTATTCATTAAGCTTATATGCCACCCAGTTCGCCTAGAGGTGACTCTAGGCAGTTTACATTCAATTAAAAACAACAAGATAAAACATTTAAAACATTAAAACAATAAATAGTAACACTAGAAATGAGTTCAAATTGACAAAGATGGGAGGGAAGGGAGCAAGTTACACTTACAGGGATGGGATGGGATTTATCTTACTCCATTAACCCCCTCCAGAATAACATGCCCTAATTGGGGCCCCAGACCAATTGGCAAAACTAGCTCTTCAGGCCCTTTCAGAAGGCCAAAAGCGTTTTTCTGACTTTTTCTGATATTTGTAGTCTTAGGAGTTAAATGTGAGCTGAGAAAACTCTAATTAAAACATCATTCTAATCATTTTAAGATTTATCTCTTTCTCTGACTCAAACACATACACAATTTTCAGGAGAGATTGCAAAAATGCAACATAATAGAGCTGGGTAGGTATTTATATTCAAGGGGAAAAAGGTGATTTGGAGTCTGTAGGGGTGCCCATGTTGTATTTGCTGATAGGGCTCAAGGTTGACTCAGCCTTCCATCCTTCTGAGGTGGGTAAAATGAGGAACCCAGATTGTTGGGGGCAATATACTGACTGTAAACCGCTCAGAGAGGGCTGTAAAGCACTGTGAAGCGGTATATAAGTCTTAAGTGTTATTGCTATTGCTAACTCCATAAAGAAGTTAAACCTTTGCTCAGTCCCAGGAAAAGACAGATATATTAATAGACTGAGAAATCAGAGGGATAATAGTGCAGATTTAATAGACCAGCCGGAAACTTCTCATATCAGGATGGAAAAATAATCTCTAACCATTAGTAATAAATCACAACTTGTGTTTTATACAAACATTAGAAACAGACTGCGAACAATGGAAGAGGTTGAGGCAATGAACAGAAATTTAGACAATAAAATGCAAAATAGATTTAATTAATCACCGGCCACAATGTTTGGGATTGAAAGAGAAAGCTGTTATTGGTTTCTTCTTTTTATGTGGTGGTAAGTTGAGGGCATTGTGCATTTCTGTTTTTAAAATAACAAAATAGTTGTGCCCAACAGCCAATTGTGCTTTAGTCTGGGAAAGAAATTGTAGAAACAATCAGGTTTACGTGGAAAAGAGAATGCCTGTCTTTGAATGACATTGGCAGTTGGAGTACAGGTAGTCCTTGAGTTACGACTGTGACGGAGCCTGCTTATTATGATCAGAAGTTAGGAGGGCTGTTATACTGTGACTCCCTGCCTTGTATATATGTTTCTCGAGAACAATGAGGATTGGGATTCCCATTTTTTTCTGAGCTTTCTCAAATCCAGCATTCATCACCAATAATGTCTCATATTCCTCAGCCTTTTCTAAAGCCAGCTTGAACATCTGGCATCTCTTTTCCCATGCAAGACTCTAATCTCTGTTGAATTGCCTTAAGCATTATTTTGCTAGCATGTGAAATTAAGGGTATAGTACAATAGTTTACACATTGTTAGTCTCCTTTTTTGGTATTGTAGATTGATTTCTTCTGATTTGTTGGCCACTGTGTCATTCTCCAGATTCGCTGGCATAGCTTAATTAGAACCTTTACTGATTATTCCTCTGCTGCTTCAGTGGGCATTCCATCAGTTGGTGTAGCTGAGTTGGTAATGAATGGAGTGCTGATCTAACTTCATCTTCTAGTACTAGGGATTCTTGTAAGTAGGGAATATCTTCTAAAATATCTTGGATGTTGACATCACAACTGTATAGTGTTTCAATATGTTCCCTCCATCTTCCTTTGATCTCCTTTGAATAGTTACTATCTGTCTATTGGCATGCTTTAGCATACCAATTCAAGGTTAGAATCTCCTCCTGAATTCAGACATCTTTTGAAAGAGTCCTTGTTCTCCCATGTCTGTTTCCATCTTCAGTGTTTTTGCCAATGTAATACTGTTTTGTGTCTTTTCTAACAGCTCTCTAAAACACTTTGTTAAGTTCATTTCTTAGATTTTTTTTTTCTTATTCTGGCTTCTTTTCTCATCTTAGCAATTTCCACAGTTTGTTCTGAAATCCAGTTTTCTTTTTTTTCTCTGTCTTCATATTTGGCAGACTCATATCTTTACAGGTAGTCCTCATTTAATATCCAGTCATTTAGCAGCCATTTGAAGTTTACAACAGACCTTCCCAAAAGTTACTTGACCTCATTTTAAAGTTGCAGTGCCCCCATGGTCATTGGCCCTTACAACTGATCACAGGGATGCTGCAGCACTCCCTGTCTCTCTTCCCCCTTGATCCTGCACCACTGGGTACCTGCAGGCTGTGTGCCTGCGTCCCACCTCTCCATCACCCATCACTCTTACCTTCTGAAGATTTCTGGACCTCATGTTGGGGAAGGAGGGCAGTCCATATATGTCTGGACCCTGTGCCTGCCTCCCGGAAACAGTCGCCATTTTCAGAATGCCCACAATTCCTTGCAGTTGCGCCAAAATGGCATAACTTCCTTGGGGGACAAAACCCAGGGGCCTTGGGGACCCCAAGGGCAACAAGCGGAGCACAGGATGTCTTGGGTTGGGAAGGCCTTGGGAGGCCTGCATCAGGCAGTAGGCGGTGGTGGTGTTCCAGATATTTTGGGTTGCACCCATGGTGCTTATCACTATTACATCTTTGCTTTCTATTGCCACAGTCATTCTACTGCTATTTGCAGGTCTTAGTATTTTGTGATTTTTTCCCCCAGTGCTTTCTCTTCTATTCTGCTGTCTCCAGGATCTGCCATATTATTATCATAGGGACATTCTAGGGTTTAGTTGTTTTACCCTACTTTGATTTAGCTGACAATTCCATGTTAGAACCTGCTTTAAATAATTCTAGATGTATGCATACTCTGTCTTACTCCAGGCCATTGCTTTAAATGTATTGTTTGTTTTAGTGTACAGTACACATATTTGTTTACTGGGCTCTAAGCTAGTTTTATTGAATCAATATATAATTATTGTATTGTGGTTTTTGTTTAGTTTTTGTTTGGTGCTGTGCCATGGTAATAGTGTGTAATTTATTATTGGTGCTGTTGTTGTTTGTTAGTAGAAGTTTCTAGAAGTTTCCTTTAAAGGTAGTCCTAAGTAGAGTGCTTTGCTGTTTTCTAGAGGTGGTAAAGGCATGGCTAATTCTTACCAATTACTGTTGCCTTATTTTTGAAAAGCTTCCAATTTCCAATCTGTAATCTACTTCTTAACAGATAATAGCAGTGCTTCTGAAACTTTTTTTTTTCATTATCCCAAACAATATGTTTCTGTTGGTGCTAAATCTGTATGTAATAAATCTATATGCAACTACATTTTACATGTTGTTAATCCTGGAATGTACTCTTGCTTGTATGTGGCCTTTCCTGAAAGCGTTGTCCTCTCCAATTGCAACTTATAGTCTCTCTCTCGTTGATTTAACTTGTTTGTTTGAAGAAAGATGGGCTTGTAGAATTGTTTGTTTGCAGTATTTGTTCATTTTGTAATGTCCTGGTCTTTATGAATGTTGACCATGTGTATTTTTACCCCCCCCCCCAAAAAAAAAAAGCAACAAGAAGCCCGTGAAGTGCTCTTTATACTGCCATAATAGGAAATCGGTATGTGGTTGATTTGCACTGACTATGTTTCATTCCCCCCCCCTAGTAATTGATTTCTATCAACTTCTTTCAGTGATAAAATCAATTTCAATAATATTTTAGTCTAGCTGTCATCCTTTCTTGTCCTGCAATATAATACGTCCTATAAATTCTGATCCTGTAATTGTGAGACCATAGTTTCATAATTGCAAGTACATATCTTGAGTTTGTCTGGAACACATGAGAACAGAATAACCATTTTATATTGTTCAGGAAAAAAAGTCAGTGCAGCTTATCTGTGTATCCAAGAATGACAGATTTTTCTGTATTCTGATAATAATGTACCTTTGTAAGACTAACTGCTTTTCAGTGTGTACAGTACACTGATTCTTCATTCATTTCTTAGCTCTGGATCTCAAAATGTCATTTGTTTTTAATGTAAACTATTTTGTATATATTGGACTCCCTGCAAAATCATTTTTTCTTCTATTGGAAAGTCTCTATATCAGTCACTTCACTTTTATGACTATTTACTGATTTGTTTCTCTGCATTCATAATCTTCAACAGCATTTGGGATTTATGGTGTAACTTGGATTAATATAAGAATATAGCCAACTTCACATAAGATTCCTTCAGTTTTTGTTTATAAATTGCTTCCTTTCCTAACTGAATAGTTTTATGAGGTATCAAGAAATTCTGCCTGTCTTATTTACAGTATTAAGTTGTTTTTTTCTGTTTTAATAGATAGATCCTTTGTGTGTTTAGCTACTTCTGAAGTGTGCCATATTCCACTAGGGAGGTCTGTTTTCTCTTGGCAATATCTTGGTGCTTCAGGCAAGTTAGGGAACATTCTAATTAGATATGCTGTACGATATTTTGCACAAACATAATGTTATATACTATATGTTATTTTGCACAAATATAATGTTAATATATTTGCCTTCCTAAAGATTTTCAGTTTTGTTCATTTGAATCAATATTTTATTTTATACATCTTTTTACTTGCTCCAATAATACCTTTAGAATTATCCATGCACTTCCTGGGCATTCACTATGTAGCTTAGATGCATTCCTTTAAGGCAAAGTGTTTATTTCTTTGTAATATGTTGCTTTCTGGCTTCACATCAGCCACAGGAACAATTAGAAAGCTCTCTATTCTGGATGCTGCAGGAGTCCATTCCACTACAGCACCTGTAATGTTGACAGCAGACCTGCAAAGTATTTATTATGTTGCGACTTGGTCTGAAAAATCTATTATCTAGACAGATCAAAGCAGGTGCTGGTTTTTTTGGGATGACATATACTCTTGTTTCTGTTTCATTGTCCTCTGCATTGCTTGTAATTACACCTAGCTGCTTTCCTCCATTCACATGTTACAGAGAAACCATAGTGAAGGAGAGAACAAGTTGCCAAACTGTACTTGTGGTTTTTCTTTTTGAGTGATCATTTGTGCATTTATATAAACCTCCCACTGTCTCTTTTTAGGGGGATATTTGCATTTTAATAATGTCTAATTTGAAGAATACTATTTATGATGCAGAGTATTAACACAACACTTTTGGAATATTATCTCAATTGTTCTTTACAGTAATTGAACGAGACAAGTCTAAAGCATAGTATATTATCCCATGAGGAAAATAATGCATTTCCTAAAATTACCTTGTAGTTTCCATCCTTGTTGAAGTGAGAATTAGGGACCAATATGTAACTCCAACATAAATCAGTGTAGTATTTTCTGTATTACTGTGTGTAGCGTTATCTCCCATTGTGGTTTTCATAATTGGATAAATAGACAGTGTGACACTCCTATCTTTTTAACACCCTGAACTTTTGCTAAACATTCAGCATTGCTAAGAAATACAGCAATGCTTCTTTGAATCGTGGTAGAGTTTTTTTGGGGGGTGTTTGTGTGTGTCTTTCAGTCTGTCCTGACTCCTGGAAACTGCCCGGATTAGTCCCTGCAATTTTCCTGGCAAGATTTCAGAAGTGGTTTGCCATTGCCTTCTTTCCAGGGCTGAGAGAACGTAACTGGCCTAAGGTCATTCAGCTCACTGTGTGCCTAAGGCAGGACTACAATTCACACTCTCCTTGTTTATAGTCTGATACCTTAACCACTACACTATACTGGCTCTTCTTTTTAATTGATACATAGAGATAAATGATCAAAAGCAGAGAAAGAGATAGGAAAAAAAGTAAACAATACTGTTTCTGTAATTGAGGTGATAATATCCCTACTAACTGTGCAGTGTTCATTCTTTCTCCATTCTGTGATCAGGGCAGGAGTTGGCAAGCAGCAATATAGGTTTGCCAGGTAGTGTAGGATAGAGGTACAACTTGTATGCGGTGCAAGGCTTTTTGCATTTCTGTATTCAGTTTGGGATGTAGGTAAGCTAGCAGGAATTTATGTCCCTATATTTTGGGTGTTGGCTAGGGTCCAGCAGTCCATATAATAACAAAAAAAAGTTCGTTAGCTTTGCCTATTTGTTAGATTCTGGTTTCTGCACCTGTCTTATTACTTATTACTATTTGAATATTAAAAGCCTTCTATATATTTATAGAAGATAACTGGAACTCCTTTTAAAGCTATGAATAATTCTTTTTTGTTTTCTTCTTAATAGCCATTGAGCTTCCATTTTAAAGAATGTTAACTTAATTATCAAGAATAATGGGTTATCTAGCTATTAGGCCCTTTAATGTTTTGTATTTAGAAAGAAATGTTGAAAGAAACTTGATAAAGGCACCAAACTCCTATGAATGTGGTTTTTGAATTGTACAAATGGTTTCAGTGAAATAAGTACATGTAGTACTAAATGAATAGTTGTTTTAGAAACACAGGACATTAATTTTCTGTAATTACGAACTAAGGACACCCTGTATCTATGTGGGAGGAACATATGTATAATTTACCTAGTAGAAAATAGAACTAAAAAAACAGGATTGCTAAAGGATATTTCAGAATGCCAATCTATGAAGCTGGGGTTGGCTTGTAGTCTGTAATCAACTATTTCCAAATAACCTTTCAAACATATCCTTAATTCTAATTGCTTGACTGGAAGTGGCTGAATGTTTTTCAGCTGTACCTGGATTTTTAAGCATATCTGTAGTACAAATATTTGTTAAATATTACCTATCAGTGGCTAAGCATGTAGTAGATTGAATTTAAGAGATATTTAGGAGATTATGCCATTTAAAATGAGGAAAATAGCAGATGCAGATACTGTCTGTCTGTCTGGGAACATTCAGATGCATAGCCAGCTCTGTAATTGATTCATATAGCACTTAGCAATAGCACTTAGACTTATATACCGCTTTACAGTGCTTTACAGCACTCTCTAAGCGGTTCACAGAGTCAGCATATTGCCCCCAACAATCTGGGTCCTCATTTTACCCACCTCGGAAGGATGGAAGGCTGAGTCAACCTTGAGCCGGTGAGATTTGAACCGCTGAACTGCTGAACAGTCAGCTGAAGTAGCCTGCAGTACTGCACTCTAACCACTGCGCCACCTCGGCTCTATAAACATATTTGGCTCACCTTTTGAAATCAGCTCTTTTAGTTTATGTTTAAGGATAGAATTCTGAGTAAGAGGAGCATTAGAGACATTTTTTATTTATTTTAGGGGAAATTATATCTTGAAGCTTTGGTAAGTTCCAATACTTGCAGAATAATTAAAATAGATTAACTATATGTCACAAAGGTGCTTTTCCAAAAGGCAATTGGACTATATTTTTTCCCTTGAGGAAGAAGATTGATGTTTCGCTTCTCACGTGTATGTGTACACAGACAGGCATACATATACAAAAAGGTATATCTAGTAAATGGAGTCTTAACAAATAGGAACATTTGAAAATAATATCCACAGATTTATTATTGTTAATTACAGTAAAATTAATGTTTAATTTGAGAAGTAGTGTTTAAATAATAATACATGTAATCAGTATACCCAAACATGGGGGTGTGATGGCTCAGCAATTAAAGACATTGAGCTTGTTAGCTGGAAATTGACAGCCAGTAAGACCAAATTACTGTGTGATGGAGTGAGCTCCCGTTACTTGCCCCAGCTCCTGCCCATGTAGCAGTTTGAAAGCACATTAATGCAAATAGATAAATAGGTACCACTTCGGTGGGCAGTAATAGCATTCCGTGCGCCTTGGTGTATAGTCAAATTGGCCACATGACCACAGAAATGTCTTTGGACAACGCTGGCTCCCTCGACTAAGAAATAGAGATGAGCAACGCCCCCTAGAGTCAGATATGACTGGAGAAATCTTAACCTTTACTTTTCCAAACATAGATACATGCACACACTGCATAGTCTGTAATCTGCATAATTAACTGAAAACATAGAAGATGGTGGATGTAGAACCTCAATTATTGGCTGATTGCAGATCGATCAACAAAGAATTACAGATCCTTGTTGGACTGTGTTGCAGGCATTGAACCCAGCTGTCAATCACGTAGTAGTTTTAGCATTTTCTTCTTTATTATGGAAGGGGCTGTAGCTGATATGTATAAAGAACAAAGATGAAAAAAGTGTAGTCAATAGTTTACATTTATAGAAATCTTACCCAACATTAGCTTTTTAAATCATTATTTCACAATAATTTCTGCTTTACCAATAGATAAATGACAGTGTTCAACTATATCTATTGGTGCTTTAAAATATTTGATGTTTGATCTATTTATGAATCGTTTTTAAATAAGAAAATGCTGCCCCTGTTTTATATGGGCCTTGTAAAGACTGGCGGTTTTTTTTAAGGAAATTACTTTTTAAGTAAAGTAGAACTCTTGGAGACTTCAAGGACATATCCATATGGTTTTCTTGGGAATACTATAGAAGAAATTTGCTGTTGTCTTAATCCAGGCTGTTTTTTAACTTTTTAGTCTAGTATACCTCTCTGGTATGTTGTGGTGGTTTCCAGTCCTAAGTACCAACCATGCCTTAGGGGTGCAGGTGGGTTTGTTGTTGACGTACCTACCCCCCAGCTTCGTCAAAACAGCCCTGCCTGACCTGCTGGAGGCAGTAGCCGGGTTGGCAGTGGAGTTCCCCAGACTTATGGTCCTGGGGGACTTTAATCTGCCGTCCCTCAGCGAATCCTCGGAAGCAGGTCAGGAGTTCATGGCTTCCATGACAACCATGGACCTGACCCAAGTAGTTCAGGGTCCGACCCATAGGGGGGGACACACACTCGACCTGGTACTTCCCTCAGGGCAGTGGAGAGATGATCTGATTTT
>QLTV01004082.1:2393681-2414077 GCA_003457575.1 Thermophis baileyi | reverse complement strand
CCCCCCGAGATCCGTACTACCCCCACCTTACTGGCCTTCCGTAAAGCCCTTAAGACCTGGCTTTTCCGGCAGGCCTGGGGCCAATAGTTGTTCTGATTGGCCCATGCATGGTTGCGTGAATGTTTTATTTTAAATATAGTTGGGGTTTTTTTTTTCCCCTTTCTTTTTTAAATTGTTTTTATATGTTTTATTTTTTATGATGTAAGCCGCCCAGAGTCCTTCGGGAGTTGGGCGGCATATAAATTTTATAAAATAAATAAAATAAATAAAATAAATGCCCAATCCTGCCTAGCTTCTAAATCCATATTAAGCTGTCTAATTATTTCTATTTAAAAGCCATCTGAAAGATAGGCAAAAAATATATCTTTTTTTCTGGAGGCAAATATTTGTGGCCTGATACATAATGTTATGTCATAATATGGTTTGGTTTTGCCTTAACACTATGTATAAAACAGGTTACTATCACTGAAGTTAACCCTGATTTTTAAAATCCTGGTTTATAGGTGTTCTTTATAAACCTTTTTTTGATTGAGAACACAATATTTTAAAATTAGGTATATACTGAGAACAGAGGGTGATAGAGGCTTGGATTACTGCATTTAAGATATATTTGTCTTAGTTGTGCTCAATTGTTTTAGTCACACCAGTAGTCTACATAGCATTTTTCACAGAGTAAAAGGAAGAAATGGATATATAAAGTTTCTTGTGACAGCAAATACTGTAGGTTTAAAAACTGAAATAAAATGTTGAATACACCTGTTAAAAATAGGTTTTCATATATAAAATATGAATTTCCTCTAGAAAATCTTCATCAAGCAGTATTTCCAATGTAAAATATACAAAACAAAAAATAATACTGTAGAACTGAAATCACAGAAAGGCACTTTCTTTTCTTGACTTTGTGAAGTAGATAATGCTTTTAAAAAACAACAACGATTGAAGTGTAGATCTCAGTATTTTCTACCTGCTGTCCCATTCAAAAACTCATAAATGATTATATCTTACATGGGAGATGATGCTTGGTTTCCAAGAAATTTATTTTAATTTAATTTTATTTGTTATGATTACACTTAATAACCAGTATATGCTGTACTGTACGTAAAATTAAAAACTCAATTTGAAGAATGTAGTCATGTTTGTAATTGTATTTACAAGTGTTTTATACTGTTCTTTCCCTGGCAGAAATGTTATTTAAATAAAGCAGAGAATGTTTTATTCTACAGGCCATCAGTTGTAAGGGCCAACACAGTATCTCCTACACGTTGTCACGAAATCAAACCGTTGTAGTAGAATATACGCATGATAAAGATACTGATATGTTTCAGGTAAGTGTACTAACATTACATAAAAGTAGTTTGTGGTATCGTAAAATAGATTTCCTAGAGATTTTAATGTTTCATATGTGCCTTATGAATTGGAAATTTGTCATATGAAAAGTAATTCTCAGAAAGCTTTTATGCTGTGCCCTGTCTCTGTCTTTTATATTAAGAACACATGTGCTACCATGCTGAATCTGACTCCTGGACCATCTAATCCAGCAGTCTGTTCTCATAGGACCAACCAACTACACAAGGAAGCCTACTGGCCTCCTAGTAGATGGCCTTTAGAGACAGTCACACTGCCTTTAAGGCTAATAGCCATTGATCCTAGCACTGTTCTCAGATTTTACAAATTTGGTATGAAATAATCTGTATAATTAAAATATTACAATTGCTGAAGAAGAATGTTAATTGCTTCTCTGTCCAGTTTATGGTTTTTTACAGAAAAAATATACAGTTTATGTATAATTGCAAAAGAGACCTATTTCGTAGTTATCTTACAAGTTACAGGAATGTACACTAGGAAGCTGTGGTCAGTTGTGTCGTTTCCTAGCTTAAATGCATGCAACAAAATATTTTCATGATAGTGATATGTAACTGCAGTTCCATGCATTTTCTGCCACTGAAGAGTTTTTCATGTGGAATATTTAAAACATCCTTTTATAGCAGATCTTTTGAACAATTAATACACATGTTTCCTGTTAGGTACTTAATGGATCATGCTTTTGAAAATTAGTTGGTTGACACATGAGCAGTGCCTTAGAATAATGTTCCTGAACTTGGATGGATTTTATTCAGGCATTTTTGAAAGCTCTCTCAATGAGAACTAGTGGTAGTTGCATTGTTTATACTTTGATCTTCTCAATATTATTTTGAAAGTGTGTCCATGTAGATCATGCCTAGTACCCTGTTTCCCCCAAAATAAGACATCCCCTGATAATAAGTCCAATTGGGCTTTTGAGTGCATGGCAATAAGGCCAAGCGCTTATTTCAGGGTTCAAAAAAATATAAGACAGGGTCTTATTTTCGGGGAAACACAGTATAACAGATCCACAGAAGCACCCCAACGCCCCACTCCATCTGGAAAGGCCTTAGTTAATTTTCAAGATTTGTTTGGAAATAGATGAATTCAGGTTTTTCTTTGGATTTTTAAAAACAATTTTCCCTACTTCAGTGATTTTCCAAGCTCAGAACATGTAGTGCTGTTTGTTAAATTGATCTCCTATTTATTTTTTGAAAAGCTTAGACTGGCTTCATATGACTAGGTCTCCCATCTAGGAATTAATCATGTCATAATCCCCCTTGTCTTCACCATTGTTCAGCAATTAAATGCTTCCTATTTATTTATTTATTATTTATTTATAAAATTTATATGCCGCCCAACTCCCGAAGGACTCTGGGCGGATACATTGACTCTAATCTAGAATGTAGAAAAAAGTGTTTATACCACAAGATAAGCAGTCCTGAACCAGCTTGGGCTTTCTGAGAGTGATAATGCTTGCTGAAATTATACAGTCTTGAGGTAGTTGATAGTATCTGATACAAAACTTATGTAAACCTGAACCACACCAGATAAACAAGAACAATCATAGAAGAAACAATATCTAACTCAAAAGCAATCCAGAAAGAAGCGATGCCTCAATCAAGGCTGGTCGGACAAGCTACCTCACCTATACAATCAATAATCTCCACTCCTCTGTGCACTGATAATGTTACCTAGCTTGGTAATGAAATGTCTGTAGGAAGGAAAGCAAGCTCAGAGAATGCCAAGAACCCAGCAACTCAGCCCTGAACTACATATTTTCACTATGGCAACTATCTGATACAGCCTGGTATTTAAGCCTTCTTTGGTAGCCTGGACAACCAGGAATTGCTTTGGAGGCAAGTGAACAGATTGGATTGCTCCATCCCCTTTTTGCCAGTGCACTTTATTTCCATGCTAGGACAGGAAGCCTCTTCTTCCATAATTAGCATGGAACTGTAATGGGCTGATGGAGAGGGACAGATTGTTCCACTTTTTCACCAATTTGCTTGACAGAAGGCCATTAAAAAGATACCCTGAATTTCTACGTGGGCTACAGATAGGAGGGGATTGTCCCTCCTTCCTGTCTGTTAGCAGCCTAGTTGTGTTTTGGAGCATATTTCTAACACTGGTCTCGTAGTTGACAAAGTAAGTCAGATGGATATTCAAATGGGAGAAAAACACTGTGTTCGGCAATATGTTTCACATTTTTCACCTATTAGAATGAAAGCTATCAAAGTAATGTCATGTCTGAATGGCAAACAATGCATGAAATTGGAAGTGTAGTGTTTTTTTCAGGTAACTCATCTGGCAAATATTGAATTTTTTTAAAAAAAATACAATTGAATTTTTTTTCCAGCAATAGTACTAAGTTTTGATTTATGTTTTCCTGTAACTAATGAGCTACTTTACCCAGAGAGTTGCCTAGATGAATTTTTAAAAATGGATCTAGAAAGTAATACTTAATCAAGTAATTTCTCAGACCAAACTCTATTACAGAACGGTTGTTTGGGGGTGGGTGGGTATGGAGCATTGTATATGTTAATTTGAGTCCTCTACTAAAGAAAAGGGGAAAAAAATCAAATAAACACATAAAATTTCTAGACAATAATTGCACCTGTGGCAGTATTCTATTAATATTCTATGAAAAAAACATAGTTCAGGCACAGATTTTAAAAAGTGTATGTGGGCTTCAGATATTTCATACTTTTGTAGCAAGTTTATTGATTCGAGTCCAGGATATCAAAAACAAATATACTGTGATAGCTTATTCTTAAATAAAACATAATGGGACAAACATTTTTGAGGGCTTGCACATAGGCAAAACAAGTGTCCTCAGCTTATGATCACAGTTGGAACCAGAATCTCAGTTGTTAAGAGAAATGTCACATGATTGTTTTGCTCAATGATCATAACCCTGGCACTCCTAGTTGTTAAGCAATTTCTCAGACTGTTAAGCAGAGTCCCGGGAAAGGCAGGATGCCTCAGGGGGTTCCAAGGTCTTCCTTGGAAGGTCTGGTGCAGGCTGCATGTGAGTGTCTCTCTGCTCAGGAGCAGAAAATCTTTCCTGCTAAAATCCAAGCATGATTTTCAGCCCCTAAGTGGAGAGATACTCACATGGGGCCTGCACTGGTCCACCCAGAGACTTCCTCAACTTCCTGAGGCACTCTGCACTCCTTACCTTATCATGCTGCCTCTCCACTCATGGCTGAAAATCATGCCTGGATTTTGGCTGCCTCTCGTTTCTGGGGCCTGGCTGAAAAAGCTCCCTGCTGAAGGATTATGAGCTCTCTGCCTGCTTGGTTGTTGGAGCCGGTCAAAATCTAAGCAGGCACAGAGCTCAAATCTTTCAGCAGGGAGTTCTTTCTCTCTGGGGGTTGACTGAAAGAACTTTCTGCTGAAATCCAAGCAGGCATGGAGCTGAACTCTTTTGACAGGGAGTTCTTTCAGAGACAAGAAGGAATCTTCTTAGCGAATGGCAGCAGCTTGAACATTCCCAGCTAGCTTCCCCATTGACTTTCTGGGGAAGCCAGCAGAGATTGCAAATGGTGATCACATGATTATGTTGCAACTTGTCATAAGTGCAAAGAGGTTGCCAAGCACCCAGATTGTGATCATGTGACTGGGGTGTGTGTGCATGCTAAGTTTTGCATCCTTTCCAAGGCCATCATTAATTCAAACTGACATTAAACAAATGGTCATAAGTTGAGGACTATCTGTATGCAGTTATCTTCTGGTAACTTTATTTATTTATTGTGAACATAAGACATTCCTGAGTGCACCTAACAGTACATCTAGTGCAGTGTTATTTAATTGAATGTAATACAGGTAGTCCTCGACTTACAACACAGTTGAGCCCAACATTTCTGTTGCAAAGTGAGACAGTTAAGTGAATTTTGCCCCATTTTACAACTTTTCTTGCTACAGCTGTTAAGTGAATGACTGCAGCTATTAAGTTAGTAACACGGGTATTAAGTGAATCTGACTTCCCCATTGACTTTGCTTGTCAGACGGTTGCAAAAGGTGATCCCATGACCCCAGGACACAGCAACCATCATAAATACGAACCAGTTGCCAAGCATCTCAATTTTGATCACATGACTCTGAGCATGCACTGGTCATAAGTGTGAAAAACAGCCTTAAGTCCCTTTTTTCGGTGCCGTTGTAACTTCGAACAGTCACTAAATGAACTGTTGAAAGTCAAGGTTTAACTGTAATTTTCAAGCCTCAGATCTATTACCTCAGATCCTCCCAACTGTGATTAAATATAAGATGATCTGCATCCTGAAGCAGCATTCCCCATGCTGGTTGGGGAATTCTGGGAGATGAAGTCCGCACATCTTAAAGTTGCCAAGGTTGAGAAACACTGACCTAAGCTATGCCCATTTCTAATTGGAGGGGGGGGGGGCTTGTGTGAAGTACAGTTAAACTGTTCAGTTGTTTTGTTCACAGGGCTTCACTTAAGAATTTTTTATATACTATTAATTCTTTCAGGTTGGCAGATCAACAGAGAGCCCCATAGATTTTGTTGTAACCGATACGATTTCCGGCAGCCAAAACAGCGATGAAACTCAGATCACCCAAAGTACTATTTCCAGGTTTGCATGCCGCATTGTCTGTGACCGGAATGCACCATATACAGCCAGAATTTTTGCTGCAGGATTTGACTCTTCCAAAAACATATTCCTTGGGGTGAGCATACCAAGTTTTCACATAAATCAGGACATGACCTCTATTTCATATGATGAAGGGCTGCTTCAAATAATAGCTTCTCTCAGAGCAATGGCTGTTTCTTGCAAATCCATCAATTTTATAAAAATAGGAACAAAGAGTTCTGAAAATAGTCATACTTTTATATATGTATTTATATACCACATTATCATCCCACTACAATCACACACTAACTCTTGGTGACTCACAAGATAAAAGCAGCAATAACAATGAAAATAAAACCAACAGTGGAAATAGAGAAACCTGCCCTCCAAAAGGCATCTGGCATCAGCCCCCAAACACCTCCAGAAAAACTCTGTTTTAAGAAGCTTCCAGAGCTTGAGCTAAAAGCACATCCAGAGAGTTGGGCAGGTGATGAAAACAGTGCAACTGGGCCTTGAAATCCCAAAAATGAGGGCCAACCAGTTGCTTCTCCCAGCATGATCAAAATGGTGGTGCTGATTTCAGAGAGAGGTGGACATGAAGATAACACAGCACCAAGCCATAGAAAGCTTTATAGATTAAAATCAGTAATTTAAGTTTGCACTTGGAAGCTGATAGGAAGCCATTGCAGGCTTCCAAAATAGATACAATGTGTGTCCAATAGCAAGCACCCATGAGCACCAGGGTCACTGCATTTTGCATCAGTTGAACCTTCTGGGTGGTCTTTAAACGCAACCCATGCAGAGCGTTCTAGAATGCTTAATCGTCTTATCCAATATTGTGGACTTAAACTAGTAGCAATTCTCCAGAACTTCAGATAGAAGTAGATAGTTTGCTGGGTTGGCTGACTTGCTTGTTTGCTTTCTCTGGTTTTTGGCTGTGTTTATGGTGCTCCCATCACTGCCAACTTAGAGCACCTTAAATATGTTTAGTTTGTATATAGAGTTAGAAACCAAAGAAAGCAGTCAATAATATAATAAGATCATAATAAGATCATTTACCAATGGTATTGGTACAAAGGAGGAGCATTTTTATTTTTGTAAAAAAAAATGAAGCAAGAAATGAGAGCTAGGTTTGACTCACTAATACAAACAGTGCTTGCTTTGAAAGTTTGGTCAGAATTTGTCCATTCTTTCTCTGAAAACACTGGTTTCTTTTTTAATTGCTATATATCTCAAAATAGACTTCATCTTCTCCTATTCCTTTCCCTATTAATCCCAGATAATTAGTTCCAATTACATATTATTTGTTGACTAATGTTATTTCTGCATCTCTCATAATAAATGTTAAAGCAGTTTATAGATAAAGCCAAAAAAGGCTGCTGTATATGATCTATTGGAAGGCTTGTAATTAAGACAACCATATTTTCTATTTGAAATGGATAAAGGAAACTTGTTAGCAAAAATAGTACTAGTTATACAGTATTTAGTCCAAGTTATTGATGATCTGTTTTTGATTCCAAGCTATATTCTTGTTCCTCTATTTATCCTTTGATATGTGGTTGCTAATACTTGGCTGTATTAGGCACTTGGTAATTCAAGTATGGAGAGCCTCAATAATGGCATTTTGTCTAGGAAAAAGCAGCAAAATGGAAGAATCCAGATGGACACATGGATGGATTAACAACTAATGGCGTTCTAGTCATGCATCCTAAAGGAGGGTTCACTGAAGAATCGAAACCTGGTGTTTGGAGAGAAATTTCAGTCTGCGGTGATGTATATACTCTACGGGAAACAAGATCTGCTCAACAAAGAGGCAAGCTAGTAAGTTAATGATGAAAAACATAATTTAAAATTATTTCTAGCCATTAAAGAACATTCAAGTGGTTTTTAGTTAAACAAACAATAACGTTTGTTCAAAAGAATCTTATCGAACAAGATAACATAAAAACACTGCAATGGTAAATAAGAATGCAGAAAACACAAATCCATCTGAAAACCTTTACAACAGAACCATTTTACCTCCCGAATGAGAAGCCACACGGATTTGTGGGAAAAGAAGTCCAGCTAGATACACTGTTTAGCAAAAAGGACCTTGAGCCTGCCTAACCTACTAGATCTGGTGAAATGGGTGTGGACCATAAGAGTCGAGGAATCCTGCAAATTACTTTACCTTGGGCCTTGTGGATGATAACTAGACCCTTGAGTTGCACCCAGAGGCAGACTGGAAATCATTGCAGCTTACATAAAGATACACTTAGAATCGTTCTTGGATTGGGAGGTACTACATAAAGTCACTCATGCAGTTGGACTGTTGCAGTGTGCTATATACATGGGCTGCCCTTGAAGACAGGGCAGCCCCTGTATATGTGAAGGTAACCACATTTGGCCCAGATTGTACAGTTGTGAATGGATATGGGTATACCTTGAAACATTCTAGGTTCACTTCTGCTCCACAAGCTATACTGGCTGCTAATTGGCAAATAGGTAGAATTCAAAGTGTTGCTCATCATCTACACTCACTCCTCATTTAAGCGACGGAGTTCCATTCCAACGACCAAGTTAAACCAAATGGTCACTAAGTGAATACATGAGAGAGAAAGAGAAACTCTGTGAATATTACTGATTGCTGACATGTCAATCAGGTAAAGTTGTATAGCTACTCATTCCTCCATGTATTATAAGGTGCATGAAATTTTACAGTAAATGCTGCATTGGCTGTAAAATGATTTTGATTACTATCATATTGCAAATGGTTGCGAACTGAAGTTGCTAAACAAGAATTGGTGTAAAAGGTTCTTTGTGGCTCGAGGCCTGATGATCTAGGGAACACCTCTTCCATTAATGTTTGCCCATCCTATAAAATCTAGTATAGTGGGATGCTTCAGGTTCCATCATTAAAATGCTGTCAGATCTCAGAGATGCTTTTTTTCTGTAGCTTTACCTGCCCTGTGAGATAGTATCACCTATTCATTCTTCCAAAGTCTGCACAGCCACAACACTGTTGTTGTTTATGCAAGCCTTGGAATGTGGCTTGCATTCAACAGGCCTTCAGACAAGCATTTTTCTACTTGTTTGATTATTTGAATGTGTTTGTGACTAATTATTAGATGTCTATGGAGATTCTCAGTCATCCAGGTCATGGTTGAAAAAGCACCTTTGGGACTAATTATTAGACTCGGGTAATGGGGATAGCTTATAAATCAGATGGACTGATATTGCAGAAGTTAGAAAAGACTCTGATAAAATAATAAAATAATAAAAACAATTGTCCATTGCTCTAGCTCAGTGATGGCAAACCTTTTTTGGTTCACGTGCCAAAAGGGGGGGGGGCCTGGGGGGACGCGCGCGCGTGCCCATACCCATAATTCCATGCGCTCCCCCCCGCGCATGCGCACGTGACACCCCCCTGCTCCCGGCATGCGATGGCACGCCCGTTTTTCTTGCTCACCAGGCTTCAAAGACTTTCTAGGAGCCTGGGGAGGGCGAAAACGGCCTTCCCCACCCCCCAGAGGCCCTCCGGAGGCAGAAAATGGCCCGTTTGCCAACTTCTGGTTGGACCAGAAGTCCTGTTTTTTTGCTCCCCAGGCTTCAGGGCCTCTCTAGGAGCCTGGGGGGGGCAAAAACGGCCCCCCCCCCCCCCGGAGGCCCTCCGGAGGCTGGAAATGTTCCGTTTGCCGACTTCTGGTTGGACCGGAAGTCCCGGTTTTTTTGCTCTCCCCAGGCTTCAGGGCCTCTCTAGGAGCCTGGGGAGGGCGAAAACGGTCTCCCCCCCCGGAGGCCCTCCGGAGGCCAGAAATGGCCCGTTTCAAAATGTCCGGTTGGACCGGAAGTTCCATTTTTTTTGCTCGTGACTTCCGGTCCAACCAGAAGTTGGCAAACGGGCCATTTTCTGCCTCTGTCCGGCCTCCGGGGGGGTGGGGAAGGCTGTTTTCGCCCTCCCCAGGCTCCTAGAAAGGCTCTGGAGCTTGGGGAGAGCAAAAAACGGGCCTTCCCCACCCCCTCTGGAGGCTGGAAACAGCCTGTTTCCCGACTCCCAGTGGGGCCAGAAGGCCCGAAAATCAGCTGGCCGGTGCGCGCATGCGCACCGGACCTGAGCTCACGTGCCCACCGATATGGCTCCACGTGCCACTTGTGGCACACGTGCCATAGGTTCGCCATCACGGCTCTAGCTCTTATTCAGGTATTTATTGTACAGATGCCATTGTCTCAGTGTTCTACACAGGAAAAAGAGAAGGCTGGATGGCTCATTATAATATAAGAAGTTAAAGAAGAGAATGAAAGTTTCATTACTTCCAGAAGTGTGGGGGAACATTGTGAAAGGAATCGTTTTCAATTTGTTCTTTTCTGCCTGCCATTTTAGGTGGAAAATGAAACCAACATCCTACAAGATGGTTCTCTCATTGATCTATGTGGGGCCACACTCTTGTGGAGAACAGCAGATGGCTTATTTCTCACACCAACTCAGAAACACATAGAGGCTCTACGACAAGAAATCAATGCTGCAAGGCCCCAGTGCCCCGTGGGACTGAATACACTGGCTTTTCCTAGCATTAACCGTAAAGAAGTGGTAGAAGAAAAACAACCGTGGGCTTACCTCAGCTGTGGCCATGTCCATGGTTATCATAACTGGGGACACCGCAGTGATACAGAAGCCAATGAGCGTGAATGTCCCATGTGCAGAACTGTTGGTCCATATGTTCCTCTTTGGCTTGGGTGTGAAGCAGGCTTTTATGTTGATGCTGGTCCACCAACTTATGCTTTCACCCCTTGTGGGCATGTGTGCTCAGAAAAATCTGCCAAATACTGGTCTCAGATCCCATTGCCACATGGTACTCACGCATTCCATGCTGCCTGCCCTTTCTGTGCTACCCAGCTGTCTGGAGATCAGAACTGCATCAAACTTATTTTTCAGGGTCCAATTGACTGATAATGCCATTTTACAGATGACCATTATACAGCTCACTTTGTTAACAATTTACTGTGAAGATAAAGAATTGCCACTAACTCTAGATTTTACCTTTTTTAAAAATAAGATTGTTATTAATGAGGGCTTTGGGGTGGGATTAGCAGCTGGGATGTGAAGTTATTTTGATATCTGGAACCAAACAGTTATCAGTGGCATTGCATGCTGAACAGCAGCATGCTCATGATGACATCTTTTTTGGTTAAGCTGTAGTATATTTGTAAGATTTGTAAGATTAGAAGAAAAATACCAGTGTCTTAATGATTTTTTTAATATTGGATTTTTTAACAGAAATGTTTTCTTCTACACTTTGAATGACAAGCCTTTAAAACACATATTTTTTCAATCTAAAAGAAGCATACAGAATGTAATTTGTCCTCTCTTTTTAATTTGCAATATAGTTAACTTGAATAATTCATTCTCAAAGAGGATGTATCAAATGTTTGAGTAAAACTAGGTGAATATTCACTTAATACATTGAACCTAGAGTGAACATAAAAGGTTGGCTTTATCAACATAGCACAATATATTATGAGATTCTGCAGTGTTGTCTAATATAGCTGTCCAAGAGACATAGTTACTTGAAAGTTGGGGATCTCTGGCTGTGGGTGACTTTCTGTGTTATTTTTCTTTTCTTCAAATAAAAGTTGCTATGTTAAACAATGCTCGTAAAACTAATAGGGGAAGTTTGAGGAACAGGTTATTTGCTCCAACCTAAGTTTAAGACAGTGTATGCAAAACGAGCATTTCTTTCTTTGCTTCTGACTCTTCTGAGCCAACTCTGTTGTCTACCGGTAGCAGGGACTGTACTATCATTCTGCCCTGTATTTTACTAAATTAACACAGCATAGAATGGTCCTGTAAGGATTAGCATTAGGCCAATTATCAGAGTAGCACAAGAACCGTATTTCTTTTTCCGTAGTATCCATGGCTCTTATCATGCACTAATAATCTTTTCATGCATGTTCTTCCTAGCTTGGTTGGTCCTGCTTAGGTCTGATTCTTTTATGGTGCTCTTGCAGCACCATGGGCTGAAGCAAAGTGGTTCTCCCACCAGTGTAGTGATGCTAAATGTATCTCATTTAAATTCAGTGGTCGTAAGTCACAATGTATAACAAGTCTTTTTCAGTTTTGCATCTGGTGCCATTTGTAATTTTCATGCATATCTACCTATTTGTACCATCTTAACAGTTTTGTCTCTTTCTAATTCTGCCTTTTGGCTTTACTTGTATTAACTTGCCCTTGCATGTCTGAGACCTGTGAGCGAATGAAAATGTAGCAACTTATTAATCCAGTTTTTCAGTAGTTTCACTTTCTACAATAGTGGGAAGTTTTGGATATTTTTTTATAGAACATACACAAATTGCCCTTGATCTTATAATCAGTTTGATGCCCTCTTCAGTCTTAACCAACTGCAGAAAATTCTGCATAATTCACATGTTTAAATTGTTGGTAATCATTTTGAAATAATAATTTAAAATAGGTGGTTTTGTAGCACCTGCTTCTTTTATGTTTCCCATAATGTGCAAATCTTTTCTAATAATACTGTTGACTTGTTAATGTTTGGTTTGCTATTTTTCTTTTCTTCCTTTTATTAATTTAATTTAGAAGTTGCATCTAAAAAAAAACACCCTTTAAATGTTTAGGATCAATTCATGTCTTAAGTAACTTGAAATTATTGATTTAGTATGGGAGGAATGGTAGATAGGAAACGGGACAAATTACTGCTCATTTTGAGAATTATTTTACATGTACTTTATTGTTGCTTTGTGATAGAAATTCCATTTTTGTTTTGTTTTATATTCATGCTATCAAATTTATTCAATTTTTCATATTGCCATGAAAAAATTAGTCCTTACCAGAGAGAAATTAATTACATATCTTGAAGTAAACCTTGCATTTTGGATTATCTGTTAAAATGCAGAACACTCCATTGGTTTACTTTGTCCTTTGTTAAGTATAGAAGTTATATGATTTTAATATATTAACATACATACAGTATATACACACACATACACTTGAATTGGCCTGTTCATAGTTAAAACATAATACTTTATAGTCAGTTAACCTTTTAAAAACTTTGCATGCCCATGCCCATTGACATGTTTGTTTGTTTTTTTGCTGATGTTTAATACACTTTTCCTGTATAAAAAGTTCAGTATTTTTAATTAGAAACATTAGTTTCTCTTTGTCTGAAAGGATTTTACTTATTGCAGTATACTGCATCAAATACCATACTCTCTAGCTTGTCTAGCCCATGTGATAGATTGGGAGAGCCAGTTATTTTCAAAACATTTCGTCTTAGTGCCTTCTAAACAAGATAGCACCTTGCTCTGATTTCCTGATAAAACTCAAATCTTGATTAGCTGTTATCTTTTAATACAGATACTTTAGTCATTTTAATGACTTCCTGTTAATTGGTGAAATGCTATAAAATCAGTTAAAAAACTATTCTCCTTGTTACTTTAAAAGGTGAAAAAAGAAACATGGTTGCCATGTTTGACCGTTTCATATACAAGGTTATATGGAGATCCTATGCTCTACCATTTGCTCCAGCAATGAAAGTTGTTCCAGATATATTTTTTTCTTTTTAATGGGTCATATGAGCCCACTCATTCTGCAGTTCTGAATCCTTTTGTAATCTGAGCAGCATGTATAGAAACAGTCCCATATTTCCTCATATTGGAAGGGAGTCTGAATCCCATTTTTCCTTATACATTACGGAATTTGATTTGGCTCCTCTTTCTGTTTCAGAGAGCTATTGGCTATATGAAAAATTCCCTATACAATTTGCCAGTACGATTTATTAAAAGCGCGTCTCTTCCTCTGTTAAGCTTTTGGAATTTTTAAAACTATTTTGGATATTGTTCTCCTGAATTCTGTCAGCAATAATATTTTCTACAAGTTAAGATTTCTGAAGCAGTCTCTTTGTCAGTGTTGTCTGAATAGAATTTAAAATTCTTGTTATACAAACTTACTTCAAAGTGCTTTGTGTCTTATTTTAAATTTTGTTTATTGGCTCACATATTATACAACTCTGTCATTCCTCATATAGGAAAACATTTTTTTTTTGCTTGTAATAAGCCTGTAACCTACATGTTCATGTTCTTCCTCTGAAATGTAATTCTTGTTTAGTAATCCTTTGATTCTTTCCAATCTAAACCATCCAATGATGGTTCTTCAGTGCCTCAGGCTTGCCAGACACAAATAGAAGATATTTATTTTGGATTCCAGGTTGAAGGGGTGAAAGGGAGCATTGAAAATTGTGTGCATTTGTAAGAACAAGCCAACTCTAGTGCAAAGCAAGCCACTGAGTGGCTTTTTTGCATGTTTTAAATGACTATCTCATTTCATGTTGAACTTTTCCCCAAAGAGCTATGAATTTGTTAGTGTACTCTTTCAATCAGTCATTTTCAGTCTATATTTTACTTAAATGGACATATTTGTGTAACATGCTTCACCTAACTCTGTGGGTTTATAGGGCTCACCTGAAAGTGGTAACACAGACTAAATTGCACAAAACTCAAAACTAAAATGTGGTTGGGTACTTTATAATTTGATGAGTCATACAAACTCAACCAGCATTATGCTCCTCAAAATTTTCTGTGCACCCTTTTGAATGTTTGCAGTGGTGCCTGCTATCATCAACCTTCTTTTTCTGTAATTTCTTAATGTCAGATTGAGAAATCTTGACTCATTGAAATAGAAATAGTCATGGAATAGTTTAGAAATATTTTGGTACTTTTCTAAAAAAGATAAGCACGAGTCTGATCTTTGTTTCAAAATACGTTTGGGGAAGTTGATATGCTTTTGTTTTAATACTTGCATGATGTCAACACCCCACCCTACCCAGTTGGACACAGATTCAAAGTATATACAGGAACTGGCCAAAATTGCTTGAGATATCTGAAATTCATCTATGTGACGGATTCCAATGGGTTTTCTCTAAAATAAAACTTACAAATGTATGTATTTCAAATAAATTGGAGCCTTTATCCTAAAAAAAGGTTATTTAATCTGATACTTCTAGATGTGTTGGGGCTCTAACCTCAAGGATACTCAGTCCTTGAGGTTACAAAGATTTTTGGAAATTGTAGTTCTGATACAACTGAAGGATGCCAGGTTGAGAAAAACTGCCCTATAAAATGAATTTGAAGCATGTGCAAACTTTCTCTTCCCTGCTTCTTCCAATAACCAAGTACTACCTTGAAAAATATTTATTTAAAAGTCAATGCAAGTCACGCTAACCTGTGTGGGAGATCCACTAATGTCTGTATAAAATATTAACTGAGCATCTTGTAAGTCTCTCTGGACAATTCCTCCTCTTATACTGTAGTCAGTGAGGAAATGTTTCTGTGTTTTTTGTGTTAGCTTCTCTGCTCTAGAACCCAATAATTATTTATTTCATTGCTGGTGTATTTTGTTCTTTATGAACAGCAGACTTTCTGAAGTCTTAGTTGTCCCTGCAATTTGAATTTCAGGAAAAAGTATGCTAGATTTTTCTGAAACTTCATGAGGTTTTTAAGAATCCCTATCTGTCAAACAAATTGCAAATACAAAATACATTTGAACAGTTGACCTGTGCAAATAAGTCAAGATACATGGTTGCCCTCCCTTTTGTTAAGTAAATAAGAACATTTTATTATATGCATATATAGTTATCAGTACCATGGGTCATTAAACAGTGCCAGTTTAGAAACTGCAAAACCTCAGATTTTTTTTTTATGCCATTGAAAGGATTCATTGTTCCATAACAGCAATAATTGTTTGTCAGCTGATGGATTTGCCTATGCGATTTGCACTAAAAGCAATGCGATTATCCATTTTTACTACACTAATTCATTACTGTCTAAATGACTTCAGATACTCGAGCTGGGTATCCATTTTCTTGTTTATGCTTATATCTTCTTATAGTTTCCAGGCAATGGCACAAGAACAGTTAATAATTTCTATAAAGAGATTATGAATGTTAAGCCATTCAGTTCCCTGTGATGGATTTAAGAAGGCAGACTGTTCCATGGAGATTGCTTCAAGCAAATTCAGATGATTCCCTCCAGTACATGTGCTTTTACAGATCTGAATCTGATTGGAGAAATTGATAGTTGTTCATCTAACTTAGCATTCATTCCAAAAATTATATTAAAAAAAGGACTTACGTTAATCCTATGGTCAAATATCTCTGAAACATTGAAATAGGATAGTAGCTTCCTTTCATTTAAAAAATCTTAAACTAGTCCTAAATTGTTCTTAAGGTGATGTTTTTCATTAGTTGGAAAGCTGTTCTTCTTTAATAAAACAACCTAGGTTGTTGAGATACCTTATACAAAAAAAATATCTTTGCTTCACTGGGAGGCATCTTGTAGTTTTAGTGAGTACATCTAGTAAGCACAGAAGCAGGAGCTAGAGGACATAAAAGGAGGCAGTGCATGGTATGTAGGATATGTGAGACATCTGGGTATCAAAGTATTGTAATTGTTATTGGCATTTGTTATTTTAATAGCAATCGGTATGGCTGGTAAGTGATCAGGATGAATTCCTGCTCGGAGTCAAGATGAAAATATGACTCATGAAAGATTGCATCAACAGCTGGGATAATTACCAAGAAACTATTCAGAGGAAAAAGAAATATTTTTCACTAGTTCCCTTCCATATGAATATCAGTAGTCGGTAATATTTATTTTAAATGCAGTCTTATTTACAGTAGTTTTGACATACATTTCTGGATGTCTTTTTCAAACTCCCGGTGTTAAAAATACTTTGAGTAGGAGTATTGAATCGGGGCTTGTATTACAAAATGGTGACTTACTAATCAGTTAAAAAATAGTTTAAGAACCTGAAAATGGGCATGTAACAGATCATACCACAATCAGGTCTGCATCAAACTTCAGATATGTGTGAAATAGAAAATATGTTGTTTGAAAGTTTTCATTGTTCTGGATTTTGGATGAAACAACCCTCTAGAAGGAATCCATAAAGATCCAGGAGTGATATGGGATGAGTAGGGTAAGGCCCCCTTCTAGCTGCTCTGAGTGTCATACTCCAACCTCCTGCCTCCAATCTCCCTCCTCCTCTTCCACAAACTGCTGTGTGGAACAGCATTGTTTTTTTCTGTATATAGTCCAAAGATTACAAAACATGCATGCTTCACTTAGAATATTGGCTACTCAACACAGTTGTTCCATGCATGGAACAGTTTGCACATTCCTATAGAAAATCCATTCTATGCAGGCAACCATTATAGTAACCTTAGAGTCTTAAATGAGTCTAAGTCTTATATCTTTAAATGATTCGGAATAGGCAAAATGTATATTATTGGTTTATTCCATAAAATTGAAAACAAATTTGTGTTAGACATATTAGGTACCTGTATAAATGATACTTTAGATTTGGAGACCCTTTTATACATTATTTTAATGTTGAATTTATCTGATTATAAGTTTCCTGATAACCCTCTTCACCTAGAAATAACTACTGAAAGCCACCAGTCTGCACACTAGAGTGTGTATTGATTGGTTTGGGTGTTAGCCAGGCTTTGGGGCATTCTGTCCTATGAAAACAGTGTTCCCTGGAATCTTGATAGGAATCTGGGCCTCTCTTAAATTTCAGCTCACTATTATCTATTACTAGATAATGCTTTAATCAGTCCACATCTATAGTAGAGAGGGATAATGCAAGTTGTAGCTCAGCCACATTTTCCACCTCTGCCCTAAAATATAATCAAGATTGCCTAGTTAGAAGTTGGGGAGATATCAGTAATGATGAACAAGCAATCATTTGGCATCTTACTAAAAAAAACATGTCAGTAATACATGTAGGGGGGTCTCAGCTTTATAGGAACAGCATATTGAAACTCTTATCTTAGCTGTTGATCAGGCTTGGTAAAACAAATATGCAAGAAACTCATCCTGGTAAAATAAGTTATTCAAATAATTATCCAACTTAATTTTTTAATGTAACACCTTTTTCCTACGTTAGGTAATTAATTGCCTAGTAAGAAGACTAAATTGTAAGAAGCATAGATAGAACTCATTAATCAAAACCATTCCTAGAGATCTTATTTTGGACAAATCCAGTTAAGAGATGGAAATGGCAATATTGACTTCAGAGTGTTATCAGCTGTTAATGTTCTGAATTATATTTGTGAAATTGGCCTTTTGTACAACAGTGTGAATGAATATTAACATAATTTAACTATTGTATGTTTTGGAAGTACAAGCCATTTTACAGGAGGGGGAAAAATAAAATAGTATTCCAGTATTATCTCTTGACTCCTTTTTTATTCTTCATATTTCAAAGCTGTTACAGGAATCCAGTGTTTGGTTTGAATTAAAGTCAGCATTACTCTTTAAGGCTATCAAATAAATGGTTATTATAACACTTGGTGCATGGAGATTTGAATCTTAGCGGTTGTGTTGATCCTTTGGAGCAAATTGGACCCTTCGCCATTAAGAATTCTGGAAAGGAATATATTAATGATGGAAGTTCTTATGTGTGAGATTTCAAGATAAAAACAGCACAGCAGTGAAATTTACCATAAAGACTGTTAATAATTAGATGTATGTTAAAACCAAGCAGCAGAAATTTTTTACATCTTACTACAACTGCTCCTCCTCACCTGAGAATTTTCTCCCAACTGCCATAACAAGATTAAACAGGCCATTCAGAATGTCTATTGCATATAGTTTTCCATGTACTTTCGTATACTTGAAGTGAAAATTCATTATGTTGTTCAGGACATAAAAAATATTTAATGTGACTGTTCTTAAGAATACAAGCTAGGTGATTTAAGACTTAACACAAGGCAGATTTTTGTGATGTTTTACAAAATTACAGTTGTGAGTGGGGAAAAAAGCCTTGTGCCAAATGAAACCCCAGAGCAGAAGTGAGGAGTCCAGTTTCCATGGCAGCCATTTTGTTCACAGACATCATCTTGTCTTCTGTCTCCCTCCAAACTTAATCATACTATTATTCTTTTTGGGGTAAGTAATGTTACACAAAGTGTAGAAAAATACTAAAAAGTAATAAACAACTAAAACAAGAAATAAACAGGAAAATATTGCTCACACCAAGAGTAATCACTATATGCACCTCTCTGTGCCTTTACACCATTCAAGCCATCCTTAATATATTGTTCCCTGCCAGTCAGTTCCTTTTTCTGAAGAATTTCATCAAGTTCAACCATCATTTTCTCAGTCTTCCCCTTTCTCTTGACTTATTCATTATGCCTTCCTATATTTGTTTTATAATTCAGAATTAGTTCTTACTAATTTTCTCTATATGATCAATCTCAAAGTACTTATTTTGTGTAGGCCACTTTTTAATTCAATTTATTTAAATTCATTAGCTATTCTTTTTTGTTCCTGTATCTTTTACCACAGACACTTCTTAAATAACTCATTCTCACTGTATTGAACTTTAATGTTTCTTATAATATTATATACCGTCCTTCTCCATATAATAAAGTGGCTAGAAATGCAGATATTTTTGCTTCTTTTGGTAAACTTTTTATTCCTCACAATAGACTATTTATTACCCCTATACATCTATCAAAATTGACACATCTTAAATTTTTTTATTTTATTCATCTTAATAAACTTATTGTCTGGATATACAAATTCATCTATTTACTGTTATTTTTTGCCATTTATAGAAAACTGACAATCTTTCATTCCATTTCCCCCAAATTACTTAGTTCTTTGATACATTAATATTGTGATCGACAGTCCTCATTACATCATGCAAACATATTCTCTGCAAATAATTTAGAAACATACCTAACAATACAGCATTGTCTGCATAAAAAGTACACACATCCACAGTTGATCATTGTTGAATTGTTCACGGACAATTCTATTATTCTTACACATGCTTTACTTCTACCATTTATCTTGGGTCTCCAAATAGCTCAGTCACTTTTTCTATACTCTTGTTTCAGTTCCCACCTATTTTTGTCACCTAAAAGAATAATTATGGTTCTTTCATTATCAGTATTCCCCGGTTCAAAACATGTAACTACCACTAACTTCTGAAGGTCTATTTTTGTATGCACCCATAATTGCTTAATATCAATTCACACTCGTCATTCATAATTAAACTTTTTCACTTCCATGTGTGTACTAAATGCTCCACCTTTGTTTATAGTACATATTCTTTATTTGTTAATTTTAGGAAAACACCTACTTTCTTTCATTCATTTGTGATTCATGCTCTAGCCTACACTCTTCTTACATTTAAGTTGGTATATTGTAGAGTCCAAAACCAATTCCATCACATTGCATTCAGTTTTGGTCGCCACGATGTAAAAAGGATGTTGAGACTCTAGAAAGAGTGCAGAGAAGAGCAACAAAGATGATTAGGGGACTGGAGGCTAAAACATATGAAGAACGGTTGCAGGAACTGGGTATGTCTAGTTTAATGAAAAGAAGGACTAGGGGAGACATGATAGCAGTGTTCCAATATCTCAGGGGCTGCCACAAAGAAGAGGGAGTCAAGCTATT
>QLTV01004082.1:2374172-2386108 GCA_003457575.1 Thermophis baileyi | reverse complement strand
AGCTCAATCAAACTTCTGGAACTCGCGAGACGTTTTCTTTTACACCGGGCTGCCCTGGACACAACGCCGAGGAACGTGACGGAGCTACCCTCATGGAGCAGGACGCGCATCTTGCGGTGGGGCGCAATTTGGGGGTGGCAAGTTGGGCGGGGCGGGGTGGGCCGCGAGACGCGCATTCTACCTGACACTTGTAGCTCCGTCGCGTACCTCAGCGTTGTGTCCAGGGCAGCCCGTTCTAAAAGAAAACGTCTCGCGAGTTCAATCAAACTTCTCGAACTCGCGAGATGTTTTCTTTTACAACGGGCTGCCCTGGACAAAAATGCCAAGGAACGCGACGGAGCTACAAGTGTCAGGTAAGATGAGCGTCTCACGGTGGGGGCGCAATTTGGGGATGGCAGGCGGAGCGGGGCGCGAGACGCGCGTCCTACCTGGGATTTGTAGCTCCGTCGCGTTCCTCGGGGAGAGAGAGCAAGCGAGAGGCAGGTACGCGCACGCCTGGCAGGACAGGCTCGGCTCCTCTGGGCTCTGCCTCCGGCAGAGTTTTGAAATACGCTCTGAGCCCAGAGGAGCCGAGCCTGTCCCACCAGGCGTGCGCGCACCCGCCTCTCGCTTGCTCTCTCTCCCGGCCAAAAGAGTGCCTGCCGCAGAAAGAGCGGCTCCCGGCCGGGAGAGCAAGAGCAAGCGAGAGGCAGGTGCACACACACACCACGGGACTGGCTCGCCTCCTCTGGGCTGCCTCCAGCAGCGTATGAAAACACGCTCCTGCCTGCAAGGAGATGGCAAGGTCGGTCGGGTACAGCGAGCCCACAAGCGCAGGGCTTGAGCAGCAGACGGGCGCATCCATCCCGTCCCTGTCGCCGCACATGCAGCAGCCGAGGCTTTCCAGGCACCTGCCGGGGGAGCCGTGTGCTGGCCTGGAGCTGCTGCCGCTGTTCCCTGTAGCAGAGGTGTGGTGCACCATGATTTTCGGGCACTCACTGCTTGTGCCTCTGCGGCTACTGACGTTGCAGAGCCCTGCAGTCAGCTAGAGAGCACTGGGCTGCGGGTCGGTCTCGCCGCCCCTTCGGCTCTGCCTCCCACCCCCGCCTCCCTCGCCGGCTCGGGCCGCTCATCCTCCACCTGCCCTCCCCGCGTCCTTCAGACGGGGGATGCAGGCGAGGGCGGTGCGTGGGAATCCCCTGCAGGAACAGCCACCTGTTCCTCGGTGCTGTGTCCACTGACCCTCCCCCGCCTCCGGCTCTCGAGCAAAGCGGGAGGGGGAAGAAACTCTCACGGGCTGCCTGAGGCAAAGCACCTGCCTTTCCTCCTTCCTTCCCTCGCACCCCCCTCGCTTGCTCTCGCTCTCCCGGCCAAAAGAGTGCCCACCACAAAAAGAGTGGCTCCCGGCATGTCCCCCCCTTTCCCCGGAAAGTAATGGGGGGCTTATTTTCAGGGGAGGCTTACTTCAACGCATGTCCCAAAAAGCCCTGTTGGCTTATTATCGGGACATGTCTTATTATAGGGGAAACACGGTAGGTGGAGAGTTTTTAGGAATCCGAAGTGTCCTCCCAGTTTGGAGTTGTGGCTTTGTTGGAGCACTTCCAATCTCAAGCTGGCAGGTACATACAATTTGGACCCCTTCCAAGCCAAGCCTTCTCTCATTGTCAAGATCTTCTTCCTGTCACTGAGCCAGGGATCGCCCGGCAGGGCTGCCTTCAGCATTGCAGTCCATTTGTCCTGGCTAAGAGCACTTGGTCATCTGGCTTGGCCTCGGGTGAGGACTTGTGCTGCCGTCTCCCCCTGGGAAGGGGGAAAGATGGAGTGGACCTCTTGTTCCCTCTGGCTGTCATATTGTGGCTTCCTAGATAAAGCATCAGCCAGCAAATTTTTCCCAGCGGGGATGTGCTTCAGTTCGAATTTGAATCTTCTGAAGTATTGCGCCCAGCGTACTTGTTTTGGAGAGAGCTTCTGGGGGGTTTTCAAGGCTTCGAGGTTCTTATGATCTGTCCACACCTTGAACGAGACTTTGCCCCCTCTAGGAATTGTCTCCAAGTGAGCAGCGCCCAATGAACTGCATAGGCTTATTTCTCCCAAATGGCCCATCTCCTCTCGGTGGCCGTGAGGTTTTTTGAAATGTAAGCGCACGGCAGGAGTTGGCCCTTTTCATCTTTCTGCAGCAGCACTGCTGCCACCGCCATGTCACTGGCGTCAGACTGAATTATGAACTGCCGTTCTGGGTCGGGGTGCTGCAGGATCGGTTCTTGGGCAAAGAGGCACTTCAGCCTTTCGAAAGCTTTTTGGCATTCCATTGTCCACCCAATCGGCTGGTTAGGCTTTGGTTTTGTGGGCGATGGGCCTGTCTTTAGCAGCTTGGTCAGTGGCAGCGCCACTTCTGCAAAAGCAGGGATGAACTGCCGATAGAAATTTGCAAAGCCCAAAAAGCTTTGCAGTTGCTTGCGAGTGTGTGGGGGCTGCCAGTCTAGCACTGCTTTTACTTTCCCTGGATCCATCTCTATTCCTTCGCTGGAGATGCGATAGCCCAGGTAGTCTAGGGAGGTCTTGTGGAATTCACATTTTGAGAGTTTTGCGTACAGCTTGGCGGCTAGAAGTTTTTCTAAGACTTGCCTCACTAGTTTCACATGCTCCTCTAGGGGCAGTTGAAAGCTGTCTTCCATTCATCCCCCTCCCTCATTCGTATGCGGTAGTAGGCTTCTCTCAAATCCAGCTTGGTGAATATCTTGCCTTTGGACAAGTGGTTCAGCAAGTTTTTCATGAGAGGGAGGGGGTACATGTTTTGCACGCACACGGCGTTGATCCCATGGAAGTCCATGCACAGCATGACCCCCCCCATCTTTCTTCTCCTTGAAGAGCACTGGGGCTGCAACTCTCGATTTTGTCGGCTGGATGAAACCATGCTCTAGATTGGCATCGATGTATCTCCTTAGTTCCTCCAATTCTTTTGGGGTCATTGAGTACATCTTGGGTTTTGGGAGCATGGTTCCCGGTTCAAACTCTATCGCGCAGTCCGTGGGCCGGTGAGGGGGGAGATAGTTGCAATCTTCCTCACTGAAGACCCCTCAAGGTCTCTGTATTCTACCGGCACCTGCTGGGCGCCTGGGAGTTTGGCCTCGACTGCAGGGGCTGCCGGCTGAGGCCGGCCCAGGCCGATGGATTCTGGCCCCTTCGGTCGGCTCTTCTTCTCTTTAGGGGGTAGCAGCCCAATGCTCATGGTTAGCTTTCGGTAGCCGTCTTCCCACTTTATGGTGGGGGTCCATTTGTCGAGCCATGCAAGCCCCAATATGATCGTTTCTGACATCTTGGGGGTGACTATGAATCGGATGAGTTCGTGGTGGTTCCTCTTTGGGAAGGAGAACGTTGGCTGGGCCAAGTTCCATCTTGCAGCCTCGGGTCCTGAATGGGGGTTGGTCCAACTTGCGCTTAGTTGTCCGAACTGGTCGGGGAGTTCCATCAGCGATTGGCTGCGCAACAGTGGCTGGGATCCCTCACCTTCGGAGCGTCCGGTCGGCGTAAGTTTCTGCTGTCTCCACTTGTGGGCCGAGGCTGATCCCGTGCCCAGGTGTGGTTCCCACATCCACTCTGTGGGAGAGCTCAGCCCCCCGGCTGTGCTTTGAGAGGTCCGCTCCGGCTGAGAGGGGCGCTCAGGGGTCGGTTGCTTGCGCCGAGCCCCCAACTGGCGTTCCCTCTCCGCGGCCTCTTCGGCTTCCACCACGGCTTTGGAAGGAATGTAGAGGGTCTCGATGTGAATACACGATCCATCCCCTACTTGCTTCCCCGTGGCATGCTTCTCTTCCTCCATCCTCCCTGAGTCTTTACGCCGCCCGTTGCCGGGTCAGCGTTGGGGCTCAGGACTCCGAACAGCGGCCCGAGGATTTGGGGTAGCTGGGTGAGTTTTAAGGGAGATTCTGGTTAGTGTCAGGGTTCCAAATAGCATCCGAACTTAAATCAGTGTCCGAGGCAAAGTATTCCTCAAAGTTCCGATTTACTGACAGAGCCATATTGGCACATCTGGGAGAAACCTGAATCTGAAGTCCCCCGGGTTTCTCCACCCAGTTGAAAGTTCAAGCCCTTGTCCTCAGACCCCCAAGTCCATCACGTTGACCAATCTTCAACTGCCAACTTGGCAGCATCCTCCCGTGCAGGTGCAGGAGTGTGAAGACAAAGGATGACCTTGACTATCTAGAAGGAATTTGTTATGGCTACATACAGACAGCCCTCATGCAATTCAACAAGTTCAAGCTCAACAACAAGTGCCGGTGGTTCCGCAACAGGTTCCAGCCCAGCAGCAGGTACCGGGTCAACCACCCGCGCAAGCCCAGCAACAGGTCCTGCCAGCCGTTCCTCCCCCATGGTTTTGGGCAATGTTTAATGGGACTCCCGGGAAGTTAGCCTACTTTCTTAACTGCGTCTGGGCCCACATTGACCAATATGGAACCCAATACCCATCTAATTGGGAATTGATTTCTGCCATCGTGGAGGGCATGAACGAGGGAGAGGCATCCGAATGGATAGCTGAGCTTCACAACGAAGAAGCCCCTGAGCTAGAAGATGCTGACAAGTTCATCCAGCTGATGAGGACCAGATTCAGTGATGTTGCCCAGCAAGAGGAAGCTGAGACCCAAATTCAAGCATTGAAGCAGGCCGGCAGACCCGTGAAAGAATTGGTTTGGGAGTTTCGGAGACTGGCTGGAAAAGTACGAGACTGGCCAGAATGCCTACTAGTGCATACCGTCAAAGAGGCTCTTGACCCAGAGCTTAGACAAGCCTGTGGCATCAGGGGAGTACCAGACTGAATACAAGCGTGGAACAACACAGCTGTTGTTTTGGACTTAGAAATTCATCCCCATAAGAAACCAGCTGTGGATAAACTGGCCAGGAGACCCCTTGGACGCCTAGCCCAGGTGAAACAAGCAGAAGTGCCAGCTCCCACACCGTCTGGGACTGTCAAATGCTACCGGTGTGGCCAACACAGGCACCGGGCCTTGGAATGCCTGGCCCCAGCTCCGGTTCCCCGCGCCCAGTCTCCATCCAGAGCCGGGACGAAGAGAACCCCGTGGAAGCTACCTGAAAGAGGACGATTCACCAAACAGGCTGTGGAAGTTCCTCTCCTTCCCAACGAAGCCGAGGGAACTCCAGCCAGCGAATCCCCTCCAAACCCCGTGGAGGAAAGCAGTAGTGACAACGACCCAATGGTAAGTGCAGCCATCTGCCCCTTTGCTATCAAAGCCAAGATCGTAGTCCCAGAAATGGGGGTTCAAGGAGAAGTAGAGGCCGTCATAGACACCGGCTGCACATGATGCCTCCCCATAGTCAAAAGTTAGGCATACGCACGAGACCCCTAGCTCACCCCATCCGCTTTGAGCAAGTTGACGGGACACTAATTGGTGGGGCCCCAGCCACATTGGTCACCGAACCTGTCAGACTGGAGATGGGTCGTCATCGAGAACTCCTCCGTTTTGTAATAGCCCCACAGATGACTGAATCAGTCATACTAGGACTTGCATGGCTAGATAAGTGGGGCCCCACCATCACTTGGGAGGATGGCTACAGAAAACTAAACATCGGTGTTGGGCCGTTACCACCAGTGAAACAGGACCATCACCTAAAAGCTGTAACCCCGAAAGAGACCAGCAGGCCAGAACCCGCAGCCCCAGCCACCGACGGCCTACCTGGCAGCCAGCAAGTGCCAAAAGAATACTGAGACCTATCGGGGGTTTTTAGTGAAGAGGATTGCAACTTCCTCCCCCCTCCCCGCCCGACGGATTGCGCAATAGAATTTGTACCAGGGGCTAAACTATCCAAACCGAAAATGTACTCCATGACTCCAAAAGAGATGGAGGAATTAAGGAAGTACATAGATGCCAATCTGGCACGGGGCTTCATCCAGCCTGCAAAATCCAAAGTGGCAGCCCCAGTGCTTTTCAAAGAGAAAAAAGATGGGGGGATGAGGTTTTGCGTTGATTTTTGTGGAATTAATGCCATGTGCATGGAGAACACCTGCAGTATTCATGCAGCTAATCAACAAAGTGCTCCATGAACACCTATATCAAGGGGTCCTTGTTTACCTTGACGATATTCTCATATTCAGTGAAACTCTAGAGGAACACATAAAGCTGGTACGACCAGTACTGAAAAAACTTCTCGACGCCAAACTTTACGCCAAACTGTCAAAATGCGAGTTTCACAAAACTTCCCTGGATTACCTAGGCTACTGGATTTCTAGCGGAGGTGTGGAGATGGACCCAGGAAAAGTGAAGGCGGTGCTAGACTGGCAGCCCCCACGTACGCGCAAACAACTTCAATTCATCCCAGCTTTCGTGGAGGTTGCCCTACCCCTAACAGAACTGTTAAAAACGGGGTCTTCTCCAGCGAAGCAAAAGCCAACTCAGCCTATCGCGTGGACAATGGCCTTTGAGAACTTAGAAAGACTTTTTGCCCAGGAGCCAATCCTGCAGCACCCAGATCCAGAGCAACAATTCATCATACAAGCCAATGCCAGTGACGGCAGTGCTTCTACAGAGTGGCGGCAGTGCTTCTACAGAGGAACAACAAGGGCCAACTCCTGCCTTGTGCCTATGTGTCCAAAAAACTCACCGACACGGAGAGGAGGTGGGCAGTTTGGGAGAAGGAAGCCTACTCAATCCGCTGGGCCCTATTCTCGTGGAGACATTTCCTAGAGGGGGGGAAAGTGCCCTTTGAAGTTTGGACTGATCACAAAAACCTGGAAGCCCTAAAGACCCCCAGGAAACTGTCTCCTAAACAACTCCGTTGGACACAGTACTTTAGACGTTTCAAATTCGAACTAAAGTACATCCCGGCAGGAAAGAATCTGTTAGCCGACGCCTTGTCAAGAAAGCCACAGTTTGACCGCTGCCGGGAGGACATAATCCACACCATCATCCCTCCCACACAATCAGCAGCACAAGTCACCACCAGAAGCCAAGCCAGGCGGCCATCCGACCCGAGCTCGGACAAGTTGACAGCTGTGCTAAAGGTGGCGCTACCAGCCGACCCCTGGCTCATTGACAACAAGGGTCTCTTAACTATGAGGGATGGACTGGCATGGAACGGGTCAAACCTGTATGCTTGAGACTCGAAGTGCTACAGTGCAGCCACGACTCTAAGCTGGCCGGTCACTTTGGATTCCTGAAAACCCTGCACCTCGCTAGAAGGCAATTCTGGTGGCCAAAGATGAAAGCAGAAGTGGAAGACTACATAAAGAGCTGTGCCACATGTGCTGCAATTAAGATGAGACCAGGAAAACCCCCTGGGCTCCTTCAACAGGTGGCAAGTCCCAGTAGACCTTGGGAAGAAATCGCAATGGATTTCATAGTTGAACTCCCAGAAAGTGGGGGCAACACAGTAATCTGGACAGTAATCGACTTATTCTCCAAGCAAGCCCACTTCACTGCATGCTCAGGGCTGCCTTCTGCAAAGAAATTGGCTAAAGTATTCATCAAGCATATCTACCGCCTGTGCGGGATACCCCACCGAATCATCTCAGACCGAGGAGTCCAATTTACGACCAAATTCTGGAGAGAGTTCCTGAGATCCATCGGGTCCACACAAGGACTTAGCTCGGCCTTCCATCCGAGTACGAACGGCGCGGTGGAACATGCGAATGCAATGGTGGAACAATACATAAGATGCTATGTGGATTACCAACAAGAAAACTGGGCGGACCTGCTACCATTTGCGGAGGTGGCTTACTACAATGCTGTGCACAGCAGCATCAGATTAATTCCGTTCCAAGTCACCAGTGGCATGGAGTTTATCCCCATGCCTGAACTGCCCAGAGAACCCCCCTTCCTCCATGTCCTTAGCAGAATGGATGGAGTCTTTGAAAAAAGGGTGGGAGAATACTAAAAAGGCGCTGTCAGACGCCGCAGAGGAATATAAAAAGCAGGCAGACAAGCACCGCTCCCTTCAACCCCCCTTCCATGTAGGAGATAAGGTGTTCCTCTCAACCAAGTACATACGGTTGAAATTGCCTAGCAAGAAGTTAGGGCCAAAAATTTTAGGTCCTTTCCCAATAGTGAAGATAATCAACCCAGTAACAGTTCAACTGAGACTCCTCTGCATATTGGGGAAAATTCATCCGGTGTTTCACTGTAGCTTACTGAAACCAGCCTTTGGGTCTAGATTAAGACCTCAGACCCAACCACCTCCTCCTCCTGTAGTCATACAAGGAGAGACCCACTATGAGGTAAAGAAAATTTTGGACTCTGGACCAGTGATGGCGAACCTTTTGTCCCTCGGGTGCCGAAAGTGTGTGTGTGCGCGCTGTCGCACGTGCGTGAGTGCCCACACCCATAATGCAATGCCCGTCCCACACATCCCACCCACTGCACATGCACGCACGACACCCCTGCGCATGCGCGCGTGACCCCCATGTTTTGGCCTCCCATCCCAAAACAGCGGGGGGGGGGAACCTTCCCTTCCCCAAACGGAGCTGTGAGGGGGGGAGCCTCCAATCCCCAAACGGAGCTGTGAGGGGGGAATAGCCTCCTTTCCCCAAACGGAGCTGGGAGGGGTGGGAAGCCATGTGTGCCCAAACAGTGCTGGGGTGGAATCTCCAGAGATCTGGGAAGGCACGGGCTGCAGAAAGTGAGGAGAAAGCATGCCCTTGTCTGACCGGAAAATCAGCTGGCCAGCGGGAGGCACTCGCACATGCCCAGTGGAGCTGAGCTGGTCAACAGCTCATGTGCCTGCAGAGAGGGCTCCGCGTGCCACCTGTGGCACGCGTGCCATAGGTTCGCCATCACAGCTCTAGACTGTATAGAGGTCGTTTACAATATTTAGTGCATTGGAAACGGTACACTTTGTCTGAAGCTACCTGGGTCAAGAGTTGGAATGTGAAGGCAGATAGGCTGATTAAGCAATTCCACGATAAATACCCGGATAAGCCAAAGGGTCCCCCTGGGGGGGGGGGTAGGAGCATCCTATTAACCCCCTGATTATTCTTGTTACAGGATCAGCTTCTTGTCTGAGGGGGGCAGCCTGTCAGGCCTCGAAGCCATCTTTTACCTTTTTGTATTCAGGCCTGCCACATTTTCTGCTGTGGGAAAATGGGAGGGGGAATTGTATGGAGTAGGTGATATGTAGTAGTCTAAACAACATTCTTTCCAGAAAGTCAAGGTCGCTGTGCCCGGCATCTGTGATGAAGTGACGGGGAGGCATCTTCCGTTTTGGACAGTGCCTGATTGGATCGTGTGTGGACATGTGGGTGTTGGGCAGGGTCTTGAACTTTCGTTTGGGTGGAGAAAACCCGGAAGCTCTCAGATTTGGGTTTTCACAGATGTGCCAATATGACATCTCTAATAAATTGTAGCTTTGAGGAAATCCAAGCCTCGGAGTTTCTTTTCGTTGGGGGTGTTACTTGGAACCCTGACACAGTGACAATTTCTCAGTGGCACACAGACCAAGATAGTCCACTTATCTGATTCAGCAGAGCTCTTCTGAGGTTCTCTATGTTCTCTGTCACAAAGAAGAGGGGACTGATTTATTCTCTAGGGCACCAGAGGGCAGGACAAGAAATAATGGGTGGAACCTTGTCAAAGAGAGATCCAACCTAGAAGTAAGGAGAAATTTTCTGACAGTGAGGGCAATTAATCAATCAAATAGCCTGCCTCCTGGGGTTGTGGGTGCTTCATCACAGGAGGTTTTCAAAAATAGACTGGACAACCATTTGACTGGGATGCATAAGACTCCTGCCTTGAGGAGGGGGTTGGACAAGAAGACCTCTCAGGTGCCTTCCAGCCCTATGATTCTACGGTTCTATGTCAGTTAAAGAGGAAGCATATTCATAGACATTTTTTTGAAAAGAAAACAGTCAGCTTGGCTGATTAGTTGACTACAAAATGTGTTTGCAGTAGCCAGGTTTATTCTGTTTTCCACTCAGGCTTTTAGTCACGTTCGCTTCATCCTCCACCTCCTGGGGAAAGAATCTTCTTATGAAACATACAATTAGTCATGCAGGAAACCAAAGGGTCGGTGCATTAATAGCTCCCTCCTTTTGTTATTGCTACTGTTGCACAATGCTTTATGGTTAGATAAAGCAATGAAGGCCAGGATGTGCTGCAGGGCCTGGGGTCTGAAGGTTAGATGACTTGCTGAGAGTTTTCTGTTGTTTTGTTTGGGCTTATCCTCAGCAGCCACTGTACATTTTTAAACATTTGTTGATTTCCCCCCACTACTGTTTTTAACAGGTTAGCCACTCAGGAGTTGGGATATGGGAGTCATATGAATCTATTTAATAAATAAATGAATAATACCAGCAATAAAACTTATCAGGAGGAATCCAAAGTGCTCTTGGAGGCATTCAAAGTAGAATTGTGCGACTTCAGAGCCTGCAAACGATGTCTGGAAAGCCCATGAAAGTAGTACATTTGGCCTTCATTTTGCTTGTTTGCAACATAAATGAAGCAGAAACCATTTATGGGACAAAGACTGACAAAAAGAATGTTGTGCTGGTGCGACACAAACCCCCACCCTTTCTACAGGCAAATGCCACACGCAGAAAGGGGCAGAGCATCTGTCTTCCTTTGGGAAGCGGAAGGTGATGGCTAATTTGATCACATTCTTTGCTCTGATCTTTCTGTGATGATATTGTATCAGACAACGAATGTAGGAACAAAGTGATGAAAGCAGCACTGCACTGTGGTGACATAACCTCCACCCCTTCTTGCATACGAGATTTACATGTACAAAGAGCCTAAACTTGGGCAATGTCAGCGCAACAATTTTTGTTGTTTTCGCTATCTATGGATAGCTCTGCAGAGACAGGAACAAAAATAGAAAAAGACAATCTTTGATTCTTAGGCGGACTTACCGTTTTGGAAGGAGGAAAGATACATTTTGGAAGGGGGATTATCTATCTTCTATCTATCTATCTATCTATCTATCTATCTATCTATCTATCTATCTATCTATCTATCTATCTATCTATCTATCTATCTATCTATCTATCTATCTATCTATCTATCTATCTATCTATCATCTTTCCCATCAATAATCTTCCGCTTTTATTATTTTTATAAATAACTCACGGCAGTAAACACACCCAATACTCCTTCCTTCTTCTGTTTTCCTCAGAACAACAGCCCTGTGAGGTGAGTTGGGGGAAAGGGAGAGTGACTGGCCCAAGGTCATCCAGCTGGCTTTCATGCCTTTGAAATATAGAAATATTTGCAGCATAGAAGGCTGCTTAAATCAGCTGCATCTTCTCCTGGAATAGTGTGGCTTGCTGATTCCCTGAAAGATGCATTTGATTGACAGAGCTGCAGTGAAGAGATAAGTGTACAGCTCCTGTCTGCTTCAAAGCATCTTTTCACATTCAAAGTAAAGGGCTGCCCTAACTGGGAGTATTGTTTTACTCTATAAACCTATCTAAAATTTATGCAATGATATAGATGCTTTATGTAAGAATGTTTTACAGTTTACGGAGTTTCATCTTTCACTTTTTGACACCCCATGGCAGTAGATCTCCCTGTTCCTATACTTATAAAGGATTGTAAAGATTGTGCATATAAAAAGAAACCCAAAGCTGGGAGAGAAAAATTTTGGAGAAGAAATTAGAAGGAAAGGGGAAAACAGCAACTGGAGGAATACAAAATACATTGCATTAAGTTATAGTTTGTTTCAATGTGTTTTGTTGAAGAATCCATAATTTGTTGCTGGGTTTACTTAACTCACTAAGCTAAACCATGATTTATACAACCCAAGTGATGGAATCAGCCCATAGACAAGCCTTCCATCCTTCCGAGGTGGGTAAAATGAGGACCCAGATTGTTGGGGGCAATATGCTGACTCTGTGAACCGCTTAGAGAGGGCTGTAAAGCACTGTAAAGCGGTATATAAGTGCTATTGCTATTGCTAAAATGAACAAGGCAGATTTTGGCTTTGTGTAATGTTTGAACCCAGCCTTTGGACAATCCAGA
>QLTV01004082.1:2355259-2368401 GCA_003457575.1 Thermophis baileyi | reverse complement strand
GGGCAGTTTGAGCTTTCTGAGTTGGGGCAGAAAAAACATTCTTTGTTGTGCTTTTTTGATGACATTTTTGATGTTAGGTGTCCATTTTAGATCTTGCGATATGGTAGAACCTAGAAATTTGAAGGTCTCTACTGTTGATATTGTGTTGTCTAGTATTGTAAGAGGTGGAAGTATGGGCGGGTTTCTCCTAAAGTCTACCACCATTTCTACGGTTTTGAGTGTATTCAGTTCCAGGTTGTTCCGGTTGCACCACAAGGTTAGTTGTTCAACCTCCCGTCTGTATGCGGATTCATCATTGTCTCGAATGAGGCCGATTCACTGTTGTGTCATCTGCGAAATTCAGTAGTTTGGTCATATTACCAAACACCCAAAATGCAGTCACATGACTGTAGGGAGACGCATCCATCAGAACTTTGGTTGTCTCATTTTTCAGGTCGGTCGTAACTTTGAATACTCACTAAGCAACTGGTGGTAAACTGAGGACTACTTATATCTGCCTATCTCATGAATTGATGCACTTTTTGACCTAAAATATCTTCTGGTCTTCCTGAGAAAAACTAGAGGATAATTTTGTGACTTTCATACATCCAGCTGGGAATGATACTTATTTATTTTATTTATTTTATTTTATAAAATTTATATGCCGCCCAACTCCCGAAGGACTCAAGAACAGGAAGTGGATTGTCCTGAGAATCATTGAGCTTGAAATCTCTAAACCAGGGGTGAAATCCAGCAGGTTCTGGAGAACCGGTAGCGGAAATTTCGAGTAGTTCAGAGAACCGGTAGCGGAAATTTTGAGTAGTTCGGAGAACCGGCAAATACCACCTCTGGCTGGGGAAGAGTGGGGAGGGAATGGAGATTTTGCAGTATCCTTCCCCTGCCACACCCACCAAGCCACGCCCACCAAGCCACACCATGCCCACCAAGCCACGCCCACAGAACAGGTAGTAAAAAAAATTGGATTTCACCACTGCTCTAAACCCCTTTGCTACCTCACTTCCTGAAGTTTTGATTTGTTGAGGGTGATCTTCTTCCTCTGAAACATAAAGTTTTTTATAAAAGAAGGCCAGGTTGAAAATCACCATATTGATCAAGTTTAAAGCATTCGAAGCAGAGCCTTCTGTTTAATTTTAGAGGAAAATCTCCATGGTTTTTGTTTTAATTTGAGCTTGGAAGGAAGCCTAGAAATTCCAGGGGTGGGGACAATGAAGGTGGTGGAGGGAGTGGTGAAAACAGGAAAGGGAAAAAAAGAGAGTGTTAATGTTACAATGAATATGCAGAAAAGCTGATCAGATTGCTTTGGGGGGTTCCTGGTCACTTGCCAAAGTTTTAGAATGTAATTCTAACTGTGCTTTTTTTAGCACAGTACAAGATAAAAAAATACCAGCCTCAACTTTTTGCTCTGACATCTTAGTATATAACTAGCCATTTCTATAACGACAAATCTATCTAATTGACAAAACCAAAGTCAAAGAGTCATTTTTTAATCACAAGCACAAAATTCCAGAAGTGATATCCAAATGAAAAACATACTTAAATATATTCTCCTCTTTGAATAAAAAAGTGTATTAAAAACTTTTGATTTTAGAAATGTGTTTAAAGAAAAGTTTAGCATTTTAAAAAGGATAAAAAAAAGTATATTTCCCTGTAAGGTCAAAGAATCTGAAAGAATACAGTGAACCTTGTTAATATAAATGGTGACAGTTCAAAAAGATTATTAGGTGCAAATAGAAATACATACTATTTCCACAGCAAGGAAGATAAAGCAGAAATGGTTAAATTGGTCATTTTCTTTTAACTTCTTAACATACATGCTTTGAACTTCAGTATTAAATTTAGGTCCCTCCTTCCAAACTACCCTCATAGAATAATATTTTTTTTTCTTTTGTATACATCCTTTTTAAAACTCTAAATTTTTCTTTAAACTAGTACATTATTTTCTTTGACTTTCTCTTAACACAGATACTCTCAAATACATTTTCAATAACATTTTGCATACTTTAATAATTACTTAGGCATTATATATATAAAAAGTTACATTTTTCAAATTTTAGATTAAGACTTTCAATTACAAATATCGAACAAATAAAAATCCATCCTAGATCCAGTTAACGCATTAGGTTTAAGCCACTCATTCCAGCTTGTCTTCATGGAGTACAATCTATTTCTTCTCTGGAAAGTTTATCAAGCCTCCCTTTTTCTCAAGGATTTTTTAACCTTGTTAATGTCCTTAAAGAAAAAGTCCCAAACTTGTCTTTTTAAAAGTTGCAGATTTTCTTGAAGCTCTTCTTTCAGTTGTGTTGAGAGATTTATGTTTAAACCAACATAATAAAAGTTGGTGTCAGGTTTGTATTCCAAAATTGCAACAGACTCCTCTGCATTTTCAGCTACTTGTGAAGATGCCTTGGAGTTTGCTAACTTTCTACACATTTTTGCATCTCTCAAGTAGTTTGAGAAGTTTTTTTTTAATCATCCTTGGAGAACAGTTGGTCTACAAACTGGTGGATTTTGTTTAGAGAATTTTCAAATACATCTCTAATAATTTGCTCCTCCATCTTGACTCCCTCTTCGGTCAAAGAGTAGCTTTTTTATAAGTCACTTAGAAATTGCTACCCTGTTTCCCCAAAAATAAGACATCCCCTGATAATAAGCCCAATCGGGCTTTTGAGTGCATGGCAATAAGGCCAAGCGCTTATTTCAGGATTCAAAAAAATATAAGACAGGGTCTTATTTTCGGGGAAACACGGTAGCAGTTCAGGAATCATAAAAATCAGAACGTTTTAGCCGTCCACAGCAAAGCAGACCAAGCTACAAATTACTACAAATTATAAACTAAAACCATACTTTTCTGCCTTTATGTTTCTCCATCAGCTTTTTTTTTTTGCTCCATACTTCCTTATTTTGGCTTGCCTTAGCAGCCTTTTTCCTTATTGTTTAATGCTGAAGAAACTCCCCAAATGGAGCAGGTCTTCAAAAAGGTGTAGCAAACTCTGACTAAAGAGAGCCTCTTTTAACTTAGTAAAGATTAATAGTGCTTAAAGATTTTAATTTTTGATGTGTGTTATACTGCATACATTATGTACTTTCTTCCAATTGGCCTTCTATTAGATTGGCTATTCCAGTAATTCTTTTGATGAGAATAACTAGAGTCCATCTAAACCCATGAACGTAAGAGCAACAACTGAGCAGGAATTGTTCTTTCTCCACACGAATCATGAATCTATCTTCTAATCAGGAGTATAGATGGAATCCAGATAGATGGCATAGGCTCTGGTTACAGAAACCAGGATTTGTAGCTATGGCTTATTATGCTCATGTTATGAGGATATAACCATACAGAAATAGAGATAGTTCTGTGATAAGTTGTTTTCTTGATAAGACCTCATGTTGGTACTTCAGCTGAGAAGTTAAAGACCTCTCAACACTGATCTTATTCTAGGGAGATCTTTCTTGTTACTCTAGGCAATTTCTCCACCCCTCTTCCCAAATTTCCTAGTCCAGTAAACCTTCTTCTGCTGCTTTAATTTCCTAGGTCTGTGGGGGAGTACAGGTAGTTCTCGACTTACAACAGTTCATTTAGTGACCATTCAAAGTTACATCACTGAAAAAAGTGACTTATGACCATTTTTCACACTTATGACCATTACAACATTCCCATGGTTACGTGATCAAAATTCAGACGCTTGGCATATGTATGACAGTTATAGTGCCCCGGGGTCATGTGATCACATTTTGTGTCCTTCTGACAAGCAAAGTCACCAGATTCATTTAACAGCCATGTTTATTAACACCTGCAATGACTTACTTTTGTGGAACGAAAGCTCATAAGATGGGTCAAAACTCCCTTAACAACTGTCTCACTTAGCAGCAGAAGTTTTGGGCTCAATTGTGGTTGTAAGTTGAATATTATCTGTAATTCTTCATACCTGCTAAACATTTCAGAATCAGAAAAGTGATTTCAATGTGTATTTTTCTCTTTCTCCTGATCTTCAGTATGCATTCTGTCTCTCAAGCCCTAAAGGGAGAGTCTTTATATAAATCCAAGTAAACAAGTCATCCAAATATTGATTTCTCTATGTTTTCATCATTATATGTTTACACTAGGGTGAAGGAATCTTTTATAGCCGAGTTCTGGGAAAGGTTTCCAGGGCCACTTTCCAGGTCTGATGCAGCCAAAGATACAATGAAAGCCAAAAAGTCCTAAGCAAACAAACACATGGATCTTTCCAAAATAAGCTAAGATGTCGGCTGTAAACACATTTCTATGGCATGCCTGCTAAGGAAGGGTTTTAGTCAAAAAGGCATCTTTTTCTGCAGCTCTACACAAAACTGAATCTCATTTGATATAGGCCCTTCTAGCAAGCAAGACTTTCAGCTCTTCTGATTCCAGCTTAAAAAACATCTGAGATTGATCCAAATTGTTTCATATTCAGCTACAGGATTCTGGGTATGATTGTATGTCCAGAACCCTTGTGAAGCAGTATAGTCAACCGGTGCTCATCTTTACTGAACAAGAAGTAAGCATAGAAAATCATCAGTCAGTCAGTGCTTGCTTGCCAGCCATAACTCAGAACTTTTGTCTTGCCCCATTAGATCCATGTCTAGGCACACATTGCTTAATTCTCATCAGAAAATAAAATATTCTCCCTCAGGTTTGCTTTAGTAGAAAATCAACCTCTTGCTTCAGCAGGATTCCAGAAACTTAAAGGTTGGAGAAGTCAATTCCTTCCAATGAAGAAATTTGAAAAACAGGAAGCAATGCCTTCCCCCCCCCTGAAATAGAAACCTCTGGTTCAAAACAGATGTTCCTTGTCTATTGATATTATCCATATAAATCCAGATGTTTCTTAATTGTAAGCCTCTTCATGACATCATCTGATTACTGTATACCAAACCAAGGCAACACTGAGAACTGCACCTGTTCTTGAGGCTTATTTCCATGTGTGTATAATACTATAGCCTTCTTACAGAGAATTAAACTTATGACCAGTTGCTTAGAAGTTATGACGGACCTCCCTGGGAGAACTACTGACCTGGCTCAGAAGTTTTGATGGCCAACCTCCATCTCCGGTCCCTGTGTTTTGCTGTTTGCAATGTCCCATGGTCACGTGACCACATTTTACAATGTTTTTGCCAAAAAACAGCATTTACTTCTGGTTTCTGGCAAAAATGGCCCATTGTGAACAATTGGTTCATTTAATAACCGTCACGTTTGCTTACCTTATGTGCAGCCAGAATCTGAAAATAACATTTAACACAGCATAGTACTTAAGCAAAATGGTTTGGTTGAGATCTGCATATGTGGGACTGATTGGGGTAGATTGTAGGGGTGACACCGAAATATAATTTTATCCTATTTTATCTACATCTTAAATTATTGTATTTTACTCCAATTTCATTTTAGACTGTATTTTATCCAATTCCATTTTAAATTGCTTTTATCAAATTTTAGTAATAATTTGTTTCTGGAACTCTGCACTTTGATATGACCCAAGGGCCAATCAATCAATCAATCAATCAATCAACAAACAATGTTTTTGCCAAAAAAACCCAGCATTTATTTCTGGTTTCTGGCAAAAAAAATGAACCATTGTGAATGGGCTATTCCCATTGTCACCCTGTATGTTAAAACTCACTGTCTTGAAATCTCATTGTGAGGAGCAACTGTTTGGAATGCATGTGGGCAGTCTCCTACCTTCTACTTATCTGGAGAGATTCTGAGTCTACTCACCAGCTCTTTATTGTTTGCTGCAGCCAACAGCTCTGCATTTTGTGGAGCTGACTTCAGTCCATTTCTCCTTCTGGAAGTCAAGAACATAGCAGTTCTGAGAATGTTTAGAACAACTGGCCTGTTCTGTCCACCATGCTTCTCCCATGCATTCTAAGCTGGACCAAGCTAATCTGAATTATTGAGGTCTTGCCATTTCCTTATATACTGCTTCACAGTGTTTTACAACACTCTCTAAGTGATTTACAGAGTTAGCACATTGCCCCCAACAATCTGGGTCCTCATTTTACCAACCTCGGAAGGATAGAAGGCTGAATCAACCTTGAGCCAGAGACATATTCCTTTGGAAATCCTGATGAATTTGACTTTGATGCATAATACTAAAGACAATAAGTAGCAGTCTAAAAGCTATTTATTAAGACAATAAATAGCAGTCTAAAAGCACCTATATTCACCTTAGCAACTTACATAGATTGTAGAGCAGATAGTGAGAACGAAACAGGGCTTTGGTTCCTGGTTTACGGCATTCTAAGCTTATCTTTGGGTCCAAGGTTCTTGCTATGCCTATCATGGTGAGGGAAAGATTATTTTGAACAGGTCAAGTTTGTGGAAAAATGTTTCTCATGAGGTTGGTGCTTTCCAATACCTGTGTAGCTAATTTGGAAATCCCTTCAAAACGGTCTTTCTCTCAATGGGGAAAAAAACAAACACTCTGACAAATTTCCAGTAGCCAGACAGCTTAAACAAATATGGCCTCTTCAAACCATCCAAGGTTTAGGTGGAGCTGGGACAATTGTTTGGTCTGGGCTGGGGTGCTGGCATGCAGCCTCTCACAACAGGGCTCTCACAGCAGTGTTTGGTGCCATTGCTTTTAGAGTGCTGATTGCACTAGAGGAAGGAAATGACCTTGGATGGAGGGTTGTTTTCTGGAGGGCAAGAGTGACGCAAAAGAAGAGAGGAAGGCACAATAGGAGGAAGGAGAATCTTCCACCAAGTTCCAAGTTCCTGCCTTCTAACAACTCACTCATGCTAATTTCTAACTTCTGTTTTCTCCTCTTTTCCTTTCCTCCCTCTGCCTTTTGGGGAAGCAATAGCCTCCAAACTCCAATCTGTAAGGCTTTTTGTGTGTGTGTGTGTCTATGCACCATCCTGTATCTCTGATGCTTCTTTCTTGTATTTTTAATAGCTAAAACATGAGAGTCAAGCATCTGTACTATAAAAAAAGAAATACAACACCAAGTGGTTAGGGACATTTAAATATTTTTGGTGTATGTGGTTTCCGACAGAAATGCTTGATATATGCATGACTCAGCGTGAGTTGCTATTCTAGATATACCATTTAAATGGAAGGAAGCCAATTTAAAAGATTAGCTCTCTCATAGATAGACTAGCCCCACAATCTTGTGGCTTGAGATAAAGTGGGGGATATGAAGACTTTCCACACAAGAGGGCTTACAGCAGCATGTTATCCCCAAATTTGTGGATTTAAACACCACTGTGCAGCTTTTTAGTCATGCTTAAACCATGAGCTCTTCTGTCAGGTTCTTTCTGTGAGTGAGAAACCTGAGATTTCTCTGGTAATCAGACTCTAGCATCTCCAATCCAACTGCTATCTCTATGGTTTTGGTTGTGGAGAGAGTAGAGAGATTCTCATTGGTTTCATGTTTATCCACTATGAAAATTAGTTCATTACTGACTTCCCAGAAGGGAGATAATTCTCCTCTTCCTCCAGCTCTCCTTCTTTCTCTCCTCCTCCTTCTGAGCTAGGCTTACGTGGGCTTTGTGCTCATCTTCCCACTCGTCTTGAGATAAATATCCCTTCCTACAAAGGATGGTTGTGGTTGGAACAGGCAAATTGTTGGACTAGAGGGCATTAAAAAGAAGGAATCCATTCAGTCTGATTTTCATTCTGTTGAGTTTCTCTGTAAATAGAAATAGCACTTAGGCTTATATACCGCTTCACAGTGCTTTTACAGCCCTCTCTAAGCGGTTTACAAAGTCAGCCTATTGCCCCCAACAATCTGGGTCCTCCTTTTACCGACCTCGGAAAGATGGAAGGCTGAGTCAACCTTGAGCCTGGTGAGATTCGAACTGCCGAATTGCAGGCAGCCGGCAGTCAGCAGAAGTAGCCTGCAGTACTGCACTCTAACCACTGCGCCACTGCGGCTCAGTGTTGGTCCAGGTCTAACTGTGCTTGCAAGGTACAAGCTTGAATGTGTACTTTGCTCCGATAGAAGGATCCGCAATCTAACAAGCAAGACCAATTTTAACCAATTTTAAGATTTAAGCTGCCCACTGGGACCCACAAAACAAAGCAAGGCACACTTCAAGATGGTAAAGATGATGTGACAGATTATTCTCAAAGCATTTGCTTTTTAATTTGCTAAAGACGAGATTGGATATTACTAAGATGTTGTTTAGAAATTTTGTTTATTGGTACTTTAAAAAAAGACTCTGGATTCTAGAGCAAACATAGCAGTCATGGGATAAGAGAAAGGGTTCTCTTATGGTCCAGTAATTGGCTAAAGATCAGGAAGCAGAATGAAAATAAACGAAACAGGTTAAACAGTTGAAAAAACTGTATTTTTAAACCTTGACTTTAGATGGAGTATGTGCATTATTAACAGAAATTCAATTCAACATTGGAAAGCGTATGCATCTCTTAAAAATTAACTTCACATATATATTGAGAGGTGAGTAACTACTATAAGGATTTTATTTATTACATTCATAGGCTGCTCTTTTTTTAAAAAAAACAACTAAAATTTCAGAAGAGAGCTATTATGAAAGATAGAAAATTCATTCAGGAATCATGAGAAAGAAATTAAGAATTGAGATAGAAATGGCTAGTTATATATTAATGTGTAAAAGTAAAAAGTTGAGGTTGGAGTGTGTTTATCTTGTACTGTGCTAGGAAGAGTTGGAAGTCAATGCCCTCTTTTCTTTCTTTTTCTCTTCCCCCTTGTATCTCACACCCCATTTCCCCCATTCCCTTTCTCTCCCTTAATTTCCTATTTTCTTTTCTTCTTTGTATTTTATATAATAAAAATAAAAATGATAAAAGGAAAGAATTGTGATTGAAGGAAACAGCTTAAGTGGCAAACATTAAACTGTACCGTCAATGGCTTTCCGGTGGTCCATTTATTTATTTAGAATTTATTATACACATTGATATGGCTGCCCAGCTATCCAGTGGAATTCTGGTTAATAATAAATTACAAGGAATAGCTGTATTTTTTAACATTCCTTGATATAAAGGTTTGATTTCCAGCAGCTGTAGGCTATGTTACAAAACGGCTTTCTTAGGTGATGATCTGCAAAAGTTTTTGATGAGAAACAGAAGTCCTGTCAGCAAAAAGTTGGGAACTGCTGGAGTATTCTAGGGAGAATTCTTGAGTTAACACTCATTGGAAATCTTAGAGTACCCTCTATTGGATTTCACATGCTTTGCATCAAACATTACCAACAAATAGCAACCATTTTTGGAGATGAGATCTGAGCTTTAGATAGTTTCAGAAGTGCTGCTGTTGTCACTAGACCTTTGAGTCTCCTTCCATAAGAATGTACTTGTGAGTTACTCATTACAAATAAGTACAGCCTTTCCTGGGTATAAATATTTTGATTGTATACTGTTTACTGGGCTTACAAATTACACCAACCAAACTAACTCTGAGCAGCTTATAAGTACAATATACCTCCCTAATAATTCTACAGAGGAATTATTGAGTCTGTCATCTGCACCTCTATAACTGTCTGGTTTGGTTCTGCAACCCAACAAGACAGACACAGACTTCAGAGGATAATCAGAACTGCAGAAAAAACAATTACTGCCAACTGCCTTCCATTGAGGACCTGTACACCGCGCGAGTCAAAAAGAGGGCCGTGAAAATATTTACTGACCCCTCGCATCCTGGACATACAGTAAATTGTTTCAACTCCTACCCTCAAAATGACGCTATAGAGCACTGCACACCAAGACAACTAGACACAAGAACAGTTTTTCCCCGAACACCATCACTCTGCTAAACCAATAATCCCCTCAACACTGTCAAACTATTCACTAAGGCTGCATTACTATTACTATCAGTCTTCTCATTGTTCCTATCACCCATCTCCTCCCACTTATGACTGCAGGACTGTAACTTGTTGCTTGTATCCTTACGATTTATATTGATACTGATTGTTTCCTGATTGCTTATTTGTACCCTATGACCATCATTAGGTGTTGTACCTTATGATTCTTGACGAATGTATCTTGTCTTTTTATGTACACTGAGAGCATATGCACCAAAGACAAATTCCTTGTGTGTCCAATCACACTTGGCCAATAAAGAATTCTATTCTATTCTATTCTAAGTGTGAAAAGCTAATATGTCAAGGACAAGAACTTTGATTTTTTTTTATTCCAGGTGTGTGGATTTTTAGCATGCCGAGATGGTTTTTGTAGTACCCTACAAAATGTATATGCAAAAAAATCAAGATGACAGCCACAACATGTGCAACATTTGTAAACAAGGCATGAGGTTTCAGTGGTTGTAGATGCATTGACAGTTTTGAACTTTCTTATTGGACACTCATGTCCTACATTGTGAAATTTCCCCCACATGGTCACCTAGAAGGTGGCAAATGTTGGATGGAGCAGAAAAGGAGAAGGGTTCCAGCATGTTATTTCAGCAAGTGTTTGGCAGGAAGTGTGTGACAGAAAGAAACCGTCTGATGTGATGCTGTGTTTTGATTAGCTTCTTTTCATGTGGATCAGTTCGATCATGTTTGCACCCTGCCTGCTGTGCACTACACAGATTTGTATGAATGGAGCAGTTTACAAATTCATCGACCAATCAATAAAATAAATTTGGGTCTGCTGCAGCCTCCTTTGTTCTTATTTGCTGCCAGACAAGTACTCATTTATAAATTTGCTGTTTATATTTCTTTTAGAAATTCTGTTCCCACCACAAATTATTTATTCCCAAGTAACTACTGAATATGCTGGTAGCCCAAGAAAACTGATACAATAGTTCCAACTCTCATTTTATATAGCAAAACTCCATCTTATTGCTGCAATTATAGCAATAGCAATAGTAATAGCACTTAGACTTATATACCGCTTTACAGTGCTTTACAACCCTCTCTAAGCGGTTCACAGAGTCAGCATATTGCCCCCAACAATCTGGGTCCTCATTTTACCCACCTCGGAAGGATGGAAGGCTGAGTCAACCTTGAGCCGGTGAGATTTGAACCGCCGAACTGCAGCTAGCAGTCAGCTGAAGTAGCTTGCAGTACTGCACTCTAACCACTGCGCCACCTCGTCTCTATAATGATGATACGGTAGCATAATTAAAGTGAGTGTCTGATACCAAACAGCTCATGTACCAAAGAATTCTCAAAACTGGCAAGTTTGTTGGTTCACTTAACATGATAAGAAATGTAGAAGCTGTTGTAAAAGAAAGTTCTGAGAGGAGGAAAAGCGAGAGAAAGAGTTATTTTGACTTGGGCTCAACTCCTAGGTAGCAATTGCAGAGATGAATGCTTGACTCCCTGTCCTATCTCCAATTGTAACTTGTAGCTCTTCCAAGGACTTCCCAAACGCCTCTCAAATCCCATCCATCTGCTTTGATCTCTCCCATTGTAGGGACAGAGATGAGAAAACTTAGTTCTGGGCTTCCTTTCAAAGTAACGCAGATAACTCTCGACTTACGATCCCAATTGAACCCAACATTTCTGTTGTTAAGCAAAATGGTTATTAAATGAGTTTTCCCATTTTGCAATCTTTCTTGCCACAGTTGTTAAGTGAATCGCTGGAATAGCTAAGTTAGTAACACAGTTGTTAAGTGAATCTGGTTTCCCCATTGACTTTGCTTGTCAAAATGTTGCAAAAGGGGATCACTTATATACATGCCAATTGCTAAGTGTCTGAATTTTGATCACGTGATCATGGGGAATACTGCAATGGTTGTGTGAAAATTGGTCATGTCACTTTTAGTGCTGTTGTAACTTTGAATGGTCACTAAATGAATGGATGTAAGTCAAGGGCTACCTCTAAATGTGAGTGGAAGGTGGGGCACAAGAAAAACCCGGGTGCTAAAATGATCTAGCGCTGTGAGTCTTCTTGTGGAACTATTTGAGGGAGCAGTTTTCAGGCCCAAATTAAGCCAATTAAATCAGCCAGGAAAGAAAAGTTTAAACATTACTGCCATCTTCTGGCAACAAGAATAATACCAATCAACAAAAATGATCTGGTAAATGGATATAAACAATAATGAATACGATATTCTTAGTGGAAAACATTTCCTACTGAGAGTAGTTTTGATCATTCAAATATTATAACAAGCATAACAATTGAATACACATTTCGGTGTGTGTACATCCATACATGAGCATTTTTAAAAAGAACTGAATATTCAAACAGGCCGAGCTATAATATTCTCCCATTTGGACTTGTGAAGTTGGGGCTTGATACTGGCAAAAGAAATGATGCAAGTTGTAATGGCCAGCCGATCTTGACAACAAATCTATAGAAAAATGAGTAGCACAACATTAGTTCCAAAATAATTGCATTCCATGGCTGGCTATCAAATCCATAATATGCAGACTGGAACTGGGGCAGGGGCAGAGACATAGAGAGCCAAAGAGGGGCCTTAGCTGGAATTCTGCAAAAAACTCCAAAATATTGCCAAGTATGAAATGCAGTACTGGGAACCTCCAGGGCTTCAAATATAAAGCCTGATGAATTTTGTGAAGTAAACACTTCTGGAGAGCATCAGGTCTGGAAAACCGAATATAAATGATTAAAGTTAGAACGTTGATACCTAGTGTATTGCTAATCATTAAAAATTCATTTTATTTTCTCTTAAGGTTTTAAAATGCATAGATTAAGATATGGATTAGAACTGCAACCCCACTGAAAAAATCACTGTCTTCACATTGCCAGGAACAAAAATTTCCTTTACCCCATTCTAGGCAAAAGTGAAATACAGTAGAATAAATTAGTTGATTCTTTGCTCCTCAAGCCAGGCCATCTTCCTTCTTCATTCTTGCCACCTTGTTTTGGAGACTGTTAGATAGTGGGTAGAGATGACAGGAGACAGACTTCCAAAGCAGCTCTTTATTTCAGCTCTTGTGTAAGCAACCAGCAAAGAGCAGTCTGACAGCTTGCCCTTTTATAGGGAGCTGTCAGACAGACCAGCCAATAGCGTTTGAGCTTTTTCCCGCTCAAACGCTGGACCTGGTTGGAACCATGCAACACAGTTGAAACAGTTAGAACATAACACCCCTCCCCTCCTGGATGGAGCTGTCCAGCATACGTAATCACGCAGGTAGGCGGGGCGTTTTGGAGCCCTACTAGACCTGCGCAATTCAGTTGGTGGTGAGGCAGCGGCCTGTGCGGACAGGTCTGCTGCCGCTCCGGGGCTCGAGC
>QLTV01004082.1:2304182-2352013 GCA_003457575.1 Thermophis baileyi | reverse complement strand
CGGACGATTTTGGACGGGGTGGGTGCATAGTGGGTCTTCAGCGTTGCTTGAAGAACTTGCCATGGGACGCTCTGGACCGGAGTTGGGTCTGACAGCGACTCCGCGGTGTCAAACACCTCGGGGCCACAGTGACTTAAGAACACAGCTCTTTTGCGGTTGTCGGTCAGACCCAACATATCGTTTGCTTCCAGGAAGCAGTCGAATCGCCGCATGTAGGAGTCCCATTTCTCCCTGGTCGGGTCGAAAGGCGCCGGCGGGTGGAAGGTGGACATGGCGGCAGAAGGAGGCAGGAAGATGTCTGCCTGGCTGGTTGAAAGTGCTGAAGAAGCTAGTCAAGAAGCTTCTCCTGGCCCAAGCCCTCGTCGCCACTGTTAGATAGTGGGTAGAGATGACAGGAGACAGACTTCCAAAGCAGCTCTTTATTTCAGCTCTTGTGTAAGCAACCAGCAAAGAGCAGTCTGACAGCTTGCCCTTTTATAGGGAGCTGTCAGACAGACCAGCCAATAGCGTTTGAGCTTTTTCCCGCTCAAACGCTGGACCTGGTTGGAACCATGCAACACAGTTGAAACAGTTAGAACATAACAGAGACCTTCCCATCTATCAATCTTCTTAAATCATGAAGCCTAGAACTGGCCTGGTGTCCAAGCCAGTAATGGGTTGCAAATCCCATCGCTAGCGGTTTGCACGCGTGCTCATGCGTGCACGTGATGCTTCTGCGCATGCGCAGAAGCGTCCGGGGAGGGTGGGTGGAGTCTCCCGCCGCCGCTGCTACCGGTTCGTAGATCCGGGCTGTACCGGTAGCAACCCAAGCGATGTTGGCTAGAGGATTCTGGGAGTTGAAGTCCACACATCTTAAAGTTGCGAAGGTTGAGAAATACTGTCCAAAATTAATCGTCCTCAGAAAAGCCTTGCTGACAAAATTCTGGAAGCTGCCACATTGCAGTCATGTATTGCCCTTTGTGTATTTTTGCTTCTTATTTCTCCTATTTTCCAGCTGACCATAATATTTACTAGTTGTCTTGATAATGCCAACATCAATAGTGTGGAGTTTCTCCTCTTTTAATGCTACAGAAAGCCTGTTTTTAAGATGTTTAACAACATTACACTGCTAACTAGAGCATACAAAACGTTCGCTAGACCAATTCTCGAATACAGCTCACCTGTCTGGAACCCGCACTGCATATCGGACATTAGTACAATTGAGAGAGTCCAAAAATATTTCACGAGAAGAGTCCTCGACTCCTCCACTCGCAACAGAATACCTTATTCCACCAGACTTGAAATTTTGGGCTTAGATAACTTAGAACTACGTTGCCTTAGAACCGATCTAAATGTAGTTCATAAAATTATCTGCCACAATGTCCTACCTGTCAATGACTACTTCAGCTTTTAAAGGTATTGTATGTAATGTGTATATGTAGTGTATGTAATGTAAACCGCTCCAAACTCGACTGCAGAAAATACTACTTCAGCAACAGAGTGATCAATGCCTGGAATTCACTACCTGACTCTGTGGTTTCTTCCCCAAACCCAAAAAACTTTAACCTTAGACTGTCTACTGTCGACCTCACCCCATTCCTAAGAGGTCTGTAAGGGGCGTGCATAAGCGCACCAGCGTGCCTACCGTCCCTGTCCTACTGTCCTATTGTCCTCATCTATCTGTATTCACTTTTATTATGTTTATGTTTATACCTATACCTGCTATCTTGTACATGTTTGACAAACAAACAAATAAAATAAAATAAAATAAATAAACCCAACCCAACATTATTCAAACATTGTCCTAATTTTATTATATTTACCTTTTCTGATGTTCACGAAAGTAATTTACTTAGCTGATCATCTGATTATACTTCTCCCTTCCTCCATTGAGAGCTTCAGAAGAGCTTTTGCAGTGCTTCAAGTAAGCAAGTGGATGGATCCTTAGAATGGAGAACCATAGCAAGTTCTACTGTTGTTGGGCATGAAGAGTCATCAGCTCCAGAGCCTGTATTTGCTCAGAGATCATCTGTAAGCCAGCAAGAAAAACAATTGATTAGTCCAGAGAGTCATGTGTGCTTCTGAGGAATTCTTTGAGATCTAGACAATGATATTTCTTCAGGATCAGGAACTGCATCCTGTTAATCACTTGTTAGGAATCTTCTCCAAAAGGAGAGGAGGAGTTATTGGAATGTATGCCTCCCTGTGAAAGGAAAACCTTGCAGTGGCCATCATAAGCTTTTCCTTCCATGGGACTTTTAAGGCAGTCTGATTTCCAGCTATAAACTATACGCAGGTGCTTCTAGCACTTGTGTATGGGTTGGAGGAATATTTGTGTTTTGTGGGAGGACAGAAGGGAAGAATTTGCAGCTGTCAGAACAAAGTATAACTTAGTAGATGACTAATAGTGAAGGAGGAGCAGATTTCAGCAAACCGACAGCGGATGAGCTGAAAAGGGAAGCCTCACCACTCAACAGAGGTGGCATGAGCCTTACTGCCAGCTAGCAGCTGATAAAGCGCTTTCTCCTCCACCCACCCCTCCACAAAACAGATTGAGAGACTGTCGTGTCGGAAGAGCGGTTGACAGCAACAGAAGCCAACTAACTTGAAGGTGATTAAACAATGGCTAAAGACTTTGTTATAAGCTCAGGCAATTAAGGAGAATAGAAATGTTCATAGGACTGTGCCTAATTTAGATACACACATATAGACATTACTGCAGCATGGATAGAGTATAATAAATAGTATAGATTAGTGATAAATATTAACCTAGAGGTAAAGAAACAAGTAATTTTTAATTTTTTTTGTAAAATGAAAGCACAGGGAACATATACACAGTTTCTTTGTTGGTGACTGGACCATTTCCCCAAAGAGCCCCTTTGCATTCTCCCAGGCAAAAGAGAGCAGAGATAAATAAGGATGCAGGAGAGGAATGGTCTGCTTCAGCTAGTAATGAGACATTACCTGAGGGAGATGCCCTGCTTGGTGGATTTAAGCCTGCTTGCTGAGTTCCCTCAATCTTTACCTGTATACCCTAAATTGCCTGAATCCCTTGGAGTCCTCTTTTCTAAACCACTTCCACCTCTAAACTCCTAATATGACCAGGTTATGAACTATGGGCTATATATTGAAAAAAAATATCTATATTAAAAGGCATCCTTTCTTTCCTATCTCATAAAAATAAATGTGTTAGTGAATAAAAGGTCTACCAAACTCCATCTGATTTTTGGCTACTAGAGACTAACTCTGTGACTCTGCCTTCTATTAAGTGGCTTTACCTCTCTGATACTCCCTCTTGTCTTCCAGATCTCTGCCTTGGCATTAAACCAATGCATGGCTACTGCAGTCATAGAAGCAGACCCCAACGTTCATATTATAGGCATTCTCACAAATCAGTTGCTGGAGTGTCTGCAGGGTATGGTTTCAAAAGTAAAAATGGTAGCTGCGATGGTGCAGTCAAACCTCAGCTGTCTGTTATAAAAACCAAGTGGATCTTTGATTGTACCATCATGGCTGCCATCTTGATTTTTTTTTTTTACTACAGCCTGAATGTAACCAGACATAAAGCATTGATATATATATATATATATATATATATTGGTCTTTTAATGACCCCATAATCACTGGCATCAGGGTGGAGTCGGGGCAACTGAATGGAGCTGAGTGCTCACTGGCCGGATGCCCTTCCTGTCACCAATGCAGAGTTCGCAGCAGATAATTTCACATTGTGCCCAGAGAGAAAAATATCTGCTTCTACCGAGGATCGAACTCACAGCCTCCTGATTGTGAGGCGAGTGCTCCACCTTTAGTCCACCGCACCACTCACATAAAGCATTGATATCTGAGATGACAAATCAAGCTCTGGGCTGCAGTTGCCTACTCTTTCATTTCATAAGGATGCCTCAGGAATAAGGCTCAGAGGCATTGTTTAAACACAGGCCATGCTTCAAGTGATGTTTTGCAACTTCAGTGTTTTATTAATTTTATTAACTGACTGAATTTAAAAATATAAAATAAGTTAGAGTGGAGAGGTGAGGTGAGGTGCGGTGAGTGTACACCAAGCTCCATGTTGGGAATCCAGCACTTAGTAGGCTCTGTCAGTCATCCTTCCCACCAACTCTTCCCACCCAGAGTTACAGCATGGCAAGATAAGCGAGTAATAAATATTACAATTTTTTTTTACAAATAAAATAAATAAACCCTACCTCCTGAAGTGGAACCCCACTATGCATGTTAGAACAGCACTGAAAGTACAAGCATTTAAAATCTGACTATTTCTCTGTTGTATTAGCAAGTTTTGGATAACAACATGCGGTAGTCATCTGAAAATGCTCCACATTTAATCTTGCTGCATTCATTTGGGCCCAACTCTCCACCTTACCAAAAATCAAAAGAGGCGCGGTGGTTAAAATGCAGTATTGCAGGCAAACTCTACCCACAGCCTGGAGTTTGATCCTGATGGGATTCAAGGTTGACTCAGCCTTCCATCCTTCCAAAGTCGGTAAAATAAGGACCCAGATTGTTGGGGGCAATATGCAAATAATGCTTCTACATTGTAAACCATCCAGAGAGTGCTGTAAAGTGCTATGGGGCGGTATATAAGCCTAAATGCTATTGCTATCACCTGGAGTTGTGTTTCTGTTTCCAGAATATGAGTTTAGCTATTCCTCCCAGTTTGGTTCCAACCTGATAGCTCGTATCTCATGAATATTCCCTCTATCCTTTAATATAATCAATTCTGGAACCCAACATGTAACACTGGGTCCAGACAGAGCTTCAAATTGACAAACTGACATTTTCACACCTTTCATTCATATAGCCCAGTGATGGCGAACCTATGGCACGCGTGCTGAAAGTGGCACACAGAGCCATCTCTCCGGGCACGCGAGCCGTCGCCCGTTGCTCTTCCGGGTTCCGGCGTGCTGGCCAGCTGGTCTTCACGCGCGCATGCGCACCAGAAACCGGAAGACCAGGTAGCCGGCACGCATGTGCGCCCCGGAAACCAGAAAATCATCTCCCCGGCACGCGCATGCGCACCAGGCGGCTACTCTTCCAGTTTCTGGCACACACGCGCACTCCCATTTCGGCACTCGGTGCCAAAAAGGTTCGCCAACACTGATATAGCCTCACCAAGAATTCTGAAAGGAAGATTTGGTGGGAGACTGGGTCGGAGCTAGGAGAACAGAATCTGCCTCCGTGTTTCAATTTGCTACTGCCACTTAACACAGGGCTTCTCCACCACGGCAATCAATTTATTCCCTTTTAGATTTAGCTACATTAGGTAAAGTATACAAAAGGAGTAAGAGGAAGCCAAAGAAATTAAAGGCATGAAACGGAGCTATAATCACTTCCATAATTCAAGCCTTTTTCATTATCATATGTTTTCTCTGCATCAACAAACATCAATAATCTTCCTTTTTCACTTTCATACATTTCTCAATGACCTGCAGAAAGGCATAAATCCCCCAATTTTACTCATTCGCAGCTGCCATATCTTTTCAACGAGGATTCTGTTAAATACTTTCCAAGCCATCCTTAATTAACTCCTCTCCTTGCCATTTGTGCATTCACCCTTGCTATCTTTTAATTTGGGTAGAGGAATAATGGTGGATTTTCTCCCAATAGTCAAGCACTGACTTGGTCTTCATGCAACTGTTAAATAGGTCGAACCGCCACTCCACACATAAATCATATTTTCAAAATTCTCTATTTACGCTGTCTACACCTGCAGATTGAACATTTTTCAACATATTGTCACATTGAAATCTTCTTTTTCATCTTTTCTAGACACTAACATTTATAACATTTGTTTCAATTCCCATTTGACATTTCACTATCATTCCTTCAAATACTCCTGCCATCCTTCTATCACTTCAATTACATCCCATATAAGTTTATCACTTTTATTTGTAATTCTATTTATTCTGCTGGGAGCTCCTTGTTTAGCCCTCTTGCCCCACTTCTAAAATATTTGTAAAAAACATTTCAACAAAATTGCTCTATGTTTTCTTTGCCCTTTTTAACTTAAATATTCCTTGTTCGCTTTGATTTACATTTTAGTTTCATTTTTAATCTCATTTCATTTTTGCAGCAACCGTTCTCTTGTATTCATTTGTTTTCATTTACATCTTTTTTCACATTATAATTGTTTTTGTTATAATATTTTTGTATTTTTCCTTCTCTTCTTGCATTTTGCTCTTTTTTCATTTTTTAATTTTAATTTTTTTATTTTTCTCTAAAGCAATCCAAATTAAAATAAAAAACTGAACTATCTTTTAATCATCCTAATTTTCTTTGTTGGCGAAATGCATAGGAAAATGGAAGGAGAAGTACATTACTCACATTACTTTTCAAGAATAAGTCTGCCTGTGGGGGCATATACAGATTGTTATTTACTTCCTTAGGATGTCAGAAAAAATGCAAGTACCGTATTTTTCGGAATATAAGACGCACCTTAGTTTTTGAGGAGGAAAATAGGGGAAAAAATCTGCCGACCAGGTATTCATCTGGCTAGCATCCTTAGTCTGGTCAGCTTCAGCACATTATTTTATCCCCTGGTTAGGGCTTAAAAAAAACCTTCTTCGGAGGGAGTAGCAATGAAAAAAGCCTGCGAAGACTTACAGCTGGAAAAAAAACCTTCTTAGGAGGGAGTAGTAATGAAAAAAGCCTGCAAAGCTGGGAAGATCGTTAGCACCTCGTTAGGGCTGGAAAAAAGCTTCGAAAAAGCTACATTTGGAGTATAAGATGCACCCAAATTTTCAGCCTCTTTTGGGGGCGGGGAAAGTGTGTCTTATATTCCGAAAAATACGGTAGTTCTCGACTTCTATCCATTCATTTAGTGACCATTCAAAGTTACAATGGCACTGAAAAATGTGACTTATGACCATTTTTCACACTTACGACCATTGCAGCATCCTCATGGTCACAAAATCAAACATTCAGATACTTGACAACTGGCATGTATTTATGACGGTTGCAGTGTCCCAGAGTCATGTAATCACCTTTTGCGACCTTCTGACAAGCAAAATCAAGATGTTGGTTCACTTAACAACTGTGTTATTGTCATAACAACTGTAGTGATTCACAACTGTAGTGATTCACTTAACAACTGTGGCAAGAAAGGTTGTAAAATGGGGAAAAAGTCACTTAACAACTGTCTTGCTGAGCGATGGAAATTTTGGGCTCAATTGTGGCCATAAGTCCAGGACTGCCTATAAAGAGTTACTGTTCCTGATGTCATCAGTGTCCTTATAGCAAAAAAACAAAAACAAAACAAAACACCACCTTCCCCAAATGGCAGTTATGTTAACCTGCAGAAAAAAGCAGTAGCACCTACACAATCTTTTGGCATCTTGCAAAATGCGTCATAAGTTATATAAGCTAAGTTGGATCACAGCTTTATGGGTAATTGACTTACGGCAGAGTTTTGCCAGCAGGTGTGTGTATATCACATTCATGTATGGTTGTGCTTATATATCCCTGTCTCAGAGCGTATATGTAATTTTCCTTTCTGTTTTTGCATTCTGTCTCTTTCTGCAAGGTTCATCCAATTTAAGTCACAGCTTCTTTTGCAAGCATGAGCCACCACTAGGGGGCAATGCATCCTCTAATTACACCAGTAAAGGCAAGGTCCTTTGGCAAAGCCACCCCTGATGAACTTAAATGGATTTTAAACATTAATATAATAGGTGTTTAGTTAAGAATAGGGAGGGCGGGGTGTGTGTGTGTGTGTGTGTGTGTTTTAAATGAGCCAGCAGGTTCTGAAGAATGCATTAGGAATGGCAAGTTCTGAGTGGCTACTAAATTTATTTCGGTAGTTGTGAATTCCAATTGTCAAGGCGGCTTGGGGATGCTAATTTGAAGAAAAGCTCATTTTGATAAATGCCGGTGCAATGACCCTCATAAATCGCAGACTTATTTCTGGAGTTAATGGAGGGTTACTAATTTCACAGCAGCCGAAGGAGCTTCTTCATTTACTTATGATGCCTCCTGCAGGCCAAGCGGAGGGACTTAAAAGAATGCGAACAGAGGCGGTCATGTCTCCTTTTGAGAAGAATTGATGTACAATTCTGCTGGAATTACAAATGGAAAGGAAAGGGCAAAACCCCAACGGCAAAATAAAGTTTTGTGTAGTTTGGCTTGAAACTCAGGTAAATGGGTTTCTTATTTTCACCCGATATTCTGAGGCTAACATCTTTCATTTAGCAGCCGGTGCTAAATGGTATCCGAACTTCACCTTGGAGGAGTGGGCTCAAATGCCTTGAATGATCCTTTATACTTGATAAATCCCTACAGGTAAGACAATAGGCAAACTAGCATCAGCAAAGAGCCAAGGTGGCACAGTGGTTAGAGTGCAGCATTGCAGGCTACTTCAGCTGACTGCTAGCTGCAGTTCGGCGGTTCAAATCTCACTGGCTCAAGGTTGAGTCAGCCTTCCATCCTTCTGAGGTGGGTAAAATGAGGACCCAGATTGTTGGGGGCAATATGCTGACTCTGTAAACCACTTAGAGAGGGCTGTAAAGCACTGTGAAGCGGTATATAAGTCTAAGTGCTATTGCTATTGCTATCCACCAAATTATTTTCCTGTCTCTATTTATTTATTTATTTATTTATTTATTGATGTATTGATTTATTTATGTATGTATTTATTTATTTATTGGTTTATTTATTTGTTTATGGATTATTTATTTATTTATTTATTTATTTATTTATTTATTTATTTATAGGTACTGCCTATCTCAAGCTCAGAGAGTATTATTACACATAGTTCAGTTATAGGAAAGCCTCCCTGTAGACAAGCCAGAGGTGGGTTCCTACAGGTTTGGACCGGTTCTATAGAACCGTTAGTAATGTGGCGGCATGGGTTGCTAGAACTGGTAGCGACCCACGCCTGCCACGCCCCCGAACAGGTTCTTTCGGTGGCGCCATAGGTGCCACCATTTTGGTTTTTGCTTTTGCGCATAAGCTTTTTTTAAGTACTGCGCATGCGTGAAGCGCGCCTGCCCACCCGCGCAGCGCAACACTGAGCAAACCGGCAGCAAGGTAAAGCAGAACCCACCCCTGAGACAAGCCCAGTTCAGTTGGCAGTATTTTAGTCAGGTTTTGCTGACCTAGAAAGCTAAGGAGAGTTGGATCTGATTGGTACTAAGATGGGGAACTGTCTGAGAAATCCAGAACCACATATTAGACTGAGGTTGAAAAATATCCCAGAAGATAGCAGTGCCAAATGATTTCTATATTATCGTTGAGAAAACTACGTGGTTGTGTCATGAGGAATTAAATTCAAATTTAATATTAATAAACATTAAAAACATTAGAATCATCGAATATAAAATAACAGAACAGAGAAAATAAAATCTTGCCTTTCCATGATCACACATGGATCTATGTGATCCATGATCACATGATTCTCAAATGCCCAGATGCTTGAAATAATAAAAGACTTTTAATAATGCCCTAGAAGTATTGAAAAAGCCAACTTTGTGTATTACTCTAAAGCCATTAGACTAGAAACTGAAAGACCATGAGTTCTAGTCTTGCCTGAGCCACAAACCAAGTTGGATGACCTCAGGCCAGTCATTTTCTCCCAGCCCTGGGAAGAAAACAATGGCAAACCATTTCTGAAATCTTGCTTTAAAGTAGGAACTTCTCCAGGCAGTCACCAGGGGTCAAAACTGACTCAAAAGTGAAAAAGGAGTAATATCTCATGATGTCCCATTACTTCTTGGGTCATTATAATAAACAAATGTAAAATATACTTTCTACCTGTATATGTCCCCCTTTTAGCCCTCCTTCCTCTGATCCAGAAGTGGGTTCAGAGGTGGGTTCCTCCCAGTTCGGACTGGTTCACCTGAACCGGTAGCAACCCGCTGGTGACGTCACAGAGCCGGTTCGGTCGGTGCCGGTCCGTGGATGGCGCCATCTTTTTTTTGATTTTTTTTAAAAAAATTTCTTCTGCGCATGCGCAGAAGCCAAGTTGCTGGCACTGTGCATGTGCCGCCATCTTGTTTTTTGGCTCTTTTTTATTTTTTATTTTGGAATTTTCGGCACTGGGCATGCGCGCGCCCATGAGGCGCGGCCACGCGGCACGGGAGGAAGCGAACCGGTGGTGAGGTAAGTTAGAACCCACCCTTGGGTGGGTTCCTACCAGTTCTATCTGGTTCTTTAGAACTGTTAGTAACTCGGCGATGACATCATGGAGCTGGTTCTCTCGGTGTCTCTGTGGGCGCCGCCATCTTGGATTTTGCTTCTGCGCATGCGCAGAAGCTATTTTTTGCTTCTGCGCATAAGCTATTTTTTGATTGTGCGCAAAACATCATGATGCGAACCGGTGGGGAAGGTAAGTGGAACCCACCCCTGGTGCTAACATGTCTCTTTGACCCGAGATGGGTTTCCAGAATAAACTCTGGAAACTTTCTTTGCCCATTCTTTTCTTACCATCTTAAAATGCAACAGCATACAGCTGACAATGAATTGTGCTGGGATATGGACCAGAGGTGGGTTTCAGCAGGTTCTGACCAGTTCTGGAGAACTGGTAGCAGAAATTTTGAGTAGTTTGGAGAACCGGTAAATACCACCTCTGACTGGCCCCGCCCCCATCTATTCTCTGCTGATCAGGAGGAAATGGAGATTTTACAGTATCCTTCCCCTGCCACGCCCACCAAGCCACGCCCACAGAACCGGTAGTAAAGAAACTTGAATCCCACCACTGATTTGGACCCAAAGCAGAGAAGTGGTAGCCAAGAACTTCACTTTGAGTCTGTAATTACAAAACAAGGTGACCCAGGAGAGAGACTGTGTGTACAGGAGGCGGAACATTTTCCTGGTATTTTAATCAAACGGAGAAAAGTCCCACCCAAGGTTCCTGAAAGCAGATTATACCCATTTGATATTTGGACAGGTTTTTCTGCCCTCACTCCGTGAAAAGGGCAGGCTGTGAATTCAAAGGGAAGAATGACCTGAAAGTTGAGAAAGTGATTATTCCGAGGGCTCTAGCTTGGATGACATCAAGCAACAACGCTGGGCAGGAGGTAGAAAGCACTTCTAGGCTAACCCTGGGTCAGCATGAGGTCTGTGTGATCTGAGCAATGAGATCTAATGCAGGTTGGATATTAAAGGCTAAATGGGATTAAACAAAAAGAAATTCCCCTTGTAACAAGTGGGAGGAAGCTTCAAAGGTGGATTTTTGTCCTTTCTCAAACAAAGAGAAGTCGCTTGCTGGCATAGCCTCTGGGCAAACCACTGGGTGGATTTCAGTGTGCTGAAGCAAGAGGCTTCTGTTGGTTTTTGAGCTCCAAAGATATCTCAGGGGAAAGACCTTCATGTTCAAAAGCTCAGGCTGGGCTTCCCCTGCTTGTTCTCATTAGTTATTTTGTTGGCATGGGAAATGGGTTGGGCCATTCTCCCATCTCCCAGGCTCACCTGGAGAGAATGGACAGTGATGTTCAAGACGCTCATTCAATTGGCACTATGAAACCAGCTTTCTTGGTATGCTAGTAATGGGGAGAGACTCAAATGCAATTGTCCTTTCAAGGACAATTACATTTTTTAAAACTGGGTTTGCATATTGAGCTAAGCATAAGATGATGGAATCTGATTTGGGGCTGGTGTGGGAACCCGGCCATTTGTTATTTAGTCAATGTAAATTACCCATACATAAATCCACTCTACATTTGGCAGCCTAATTCTCAGCTGAAAATCATATCCAAGGGGATATTAAGTCAGATTATTTATACATCAAGATAAAGGTACACAATCAAACATCAAGATAAAGGTACATAATCAGAGGTGGGTTCCTCCTGGTTCGCACCAGTTCTATAGAACCGGTAGCAAACCGCTGGTGACGTCATGGAGCCGGTTCTGTCGGTGCCGGTCCGTTGGTGCCGCCATCTTTTTTTGGGATTTTTGGGGGGGGGGATTTTTTGGGGGGGATTTTTTACTATTTTTTTTCTTCTGCGCATGCGCAGAAGCCGAGTCCCCAGCACTGTGCATGCGCCACCATTTTGTTTTTGGCTTTTTGGGGGGGGGGAATTTTGGGGGGATTTTTCAGCACTGCACAGGAGTGCCGGGAGGAAGCGAACCGGCAGCGAGGTAAGTTAGAACCCACCCCTGTACATAATGGAACACTGAGCATATTCACTGTGGTCTGTCAAGAGCTGGATATAAAGGATAAAATGTCTTTATTGTTGGAAATGGCTGAAAAAGCCAATTTGGGGGGCCAGGGGCATTGGGGAGGGGAGGGGGGAGGTATCAAAAAGCTAAGATGGCATCCATGATGTGATGCACTTAAAGTGGGGCATGGATGTGGTTGTGGGCAGCCAGTTTGGCTTTTTTTACTGCCCCTGTGGATGTCCTCAAGGGGATCTTTCCCTTGGCATTTTAATTAACTGCTGGAAATAAAACTGTAGAATAAAAACACAGAACACTCTGTGGCTACCCCATAACTCAATAAGTATAGGAACAACACCTCCATGAGCGTTCCAACACAATTGTCTCTTTCTCTTTTTAGACATTTCAAAGCACATTCTGGTTCATCAAATTGATTGAGGACAGGTAGAAGACCCATACAGACGGTGTTTTCTTTATGGCATTACAAAATGGAGTGGCCATGTACCCTATGAAGGAGAATCCTTTATAAGTGTGGCTGTCAGAGGACAGTTTCATCTGTGAACCGCTCTTCCTTTCTTGTCTGATCTGACCAGATAGGAAGAGAGTGTGAAGCCTTAAAGGGGCCAACCTGAATAGGTTGAGCAGCACAGAGATGGCTTGCTTGTTCACAAGCTTCTTTCTGTGGGGAAAGATACTGATTTTTTTTTGGTAGCTTCTGTCAATTCTATACTTTTTAAATGGGCAACTTATGCAGGTACATTTGCAGATGCATTTTTAAACATATTTGAAGTCAAGTTGTAATAATTATTTATCAATTAGTATGCAAATCTGAGCACTCTTCTTTCTTTTTTGATGCATTTCCACGTTGTAGGGCAATTCAAGGCCAGCTTAAAGCCAACTAATTCTTTTTGAAAATAAAACCATGATCTTGAGCAACTGATGCTTCTAAATGCCTGTTTAATTAGTTCAGGTAACCCAATTATTCAATGGACTTTCATCTGAGTGCAAATAAATGTTATTTTTTTTTATAATGTCCAGGAATAAGAGCCTCTAAAGGTACTGTACAGTGACCAACCAGAACAGTGCCAAGGTCTTCTAACTAATAAGTGATACTGGGACCCACAAATGAAGACAAATATACGTGTCCCATGATAATATTGCAGGATCCAATCTGGGGTCGGTCACTGGGACCAGAAATTTAGTCTTCTGAGTTTTCAGATTCGTGCTGGAGCCCATCCTCAGGGAACTCGTCTCTACTGGAATATTCTGGTAGAGAGAAGTTCCCTGACGATGGGCTCCAGCATGAGTCCAAAACCTTTGAAGATTAAACTTCTGGTCCCAGTGACCGACCCAGATTGGATCCTGTGATATTGGGACTCTAAAGAAGATTCTTCGATACACAAATGATGCATTAAGTGGCTTTACACTTAATTGCACTAAACCAGAGTTCCCTCACTAACTATGATTTATTAAATCAGCCATGATGAGAGTCATAAACTATTACTTTTCCTAATCCCAATAGTTGGGTTCACTTAATATTTGGAAACGCTAGTCAAATACATTTTAACTTGGTAGATTTTGTGAACTCAGCCTGGTGAGGTGAATGCTCAGTGTTGTATGAAACCATGAAAAATGGAGTCTATTCATAAAGTTATGATTACATAAATCCATGGGTGTGTGTCATGGGAACAGAGTCAAAGGAACTCAATAAAATTCAGGAATCCCATCAATATCTGATTTTGCTTTGTTTCTACCCATCACTGCTCAATGATGTCATGGCTTCTCTTAAGGGTAGGCCTGGGATCACAATCTGAAATCAACTAGGTGTTGTGAAACAAGCCAGCAAACAAGACAAAATTTATTCTCTTTAAGAAGAGACCGAGCAGCCACTTGTCTGAGAGGCTGCAGGGTTTCCTGCTTGAGCAGTGGGTTGGAATAGAAGACCTCCAAGGTCCCTTCCAATTCTGTTTATTCTGCTAAATAATGAGGTTTAGGAAGATGTCTCTGAAACATGGCTTATCTACAGCTTCCTATCTAATGGGATTCTGCTGCAATATGCAGCTGACCTTTCTAGATTTTGGCCTCTTTGATTTTCCTTCCGTCAAGAACTTCCACATTCAGAAGCAGTATATAAGCACCATTTATAAAAGGACAAGCCAAATAAGGCTCCCAAGAGTCAGAGTTCAAGCACATCTGCATCTGATGTAGATGGAAAACAGAATGCTGGCTTACAGGAAACAATAAAGATCTAACTTCAAAGTGTGTCCATAAAGCTTGATTTATTTATTTAAACAATAATAACCATGTTATTTCTGGATAACATCTGATCTACATCACAAAGAAGAGGGGGTCAACCTATTCTCCAAAGCATCTGAAAGCAGGACAAGAAACAATGGGTGGAAACTAATCAAGGAGAGAAGCAACTTAGAACTAAGGAGAAATTTCCTGACAGTGAAAACAATTAATCAGTGGAACAGCTTGCCTCCAGAAGTTGTGAATGCTCCAACACTGGAAGTTTTAAAGAAAAGATTGGACAACCATTTGTCTGAAATGGTACAGGGTTTCTTGTCTGAGCAGGGGTTGGACTAGAAGACCTCCAAGGTCCCTTCCAACTCTGTTATTCTATTTCTATTGCTATGAGAGTAATGAGGATCAACAAATCGTCCTCTTGACAGTTCCAAAACTTGAAATGACTTTCTGGGGCAAGATGGAAGAACAATCTACGGCAGTCCATTTGGAGCGGTGATTTTTCAGGACCTTGGTGGCATACATCACATTTGCTTGAGTGTCATTTAAATATTACTGGTCACGTTACATTGTAGTTGTTTGGAAATAATTATATCCATATCACAGACAGTAAATAATAGATGTGCTTTCAGTAACATTTGATTCATGTTCTGTTTTAATATGGCAAACTTAGAAGTAATTTAATCTCCCAGTAAATTGAACTGGTAGGGGGTTCTTCACACAGAAGATTGCAAGTTATTAATTCCAGACAGTCTTCATCTTGTACAATTAGTCACTGTTTGCAGCTGGAAATGTTTTATTAATTTTCTATAGCAGTTGATTTTCCACAGTTTTCTCAGTTTAAATTAAGCAGTAAGAGCTGCTGTTCCTTCTTAAATAAATTTCCTTTCTGCAAAAAGACACATGCCTCTGGCTATGTCAATTTCCCCATTTGATTAAAGTGCCAGCAGGCAATTAATAACTTAATGCATTTTAAAGTACTTTTGGAAAAGTAATTTGAATAGCCAAACTTGAGGAGTTGAATTGATTGTTGCACAAGATTTAACACATGCTTTTTATGTGTGTGTACTGTATATCATACACATACACACACATCTTGCAAAGGACAAAGAAGACAGTATCGCAGCCTAATGCAAAGTAGTTCTTTTTTCCTACTCCATAGCAATGATTTATCGTTATAGCTATTAAAAATATAATTTATAATAATACAAATGAAGGCAGAATTACAAGATTAAAACTTAAGGCATCCTGAAAAACGCATAGATTAACCTGTTGGATGAGAACATATTCTTGGGACACAAAGTAGCTTCTAATCATAATCTCCTTCCAATTTTACTCTTTTTAATTTTTACATAAATTAGGTAGTGTACAAGGTAAGTGTTGATGAAACATGCTTGTGATCATGCACAGTTGCTTGATTGCTTTAGTCTGTTTATAAATGTTGGAATCCTTGCAGACTCAAGTTTGTTCTAGATAGAACAATGCTTTTCAAACTTGAGAACTTTAAGATGAGTGGACTTCAACTCCCAGAATCCCCCAGACAGCATACTGTCAGAAAACATCCTCACCAGCAACCCAGGCAAGCAGGGATTAACACCAGACAAACAATCAAGCAGAAAACAATACCCTAGTTAAGGAACTACTAAGGAAACAAAAAAGCAAGCAGACGAACAAGCAGAAAACAATATCCAAATCACAGGAATTACCAAGAAGGACACCCCCCCCGCCCCCGCACTGGCAGAACAAGCTTCTGTATATAGAATAGAATAGAATAATAGAATAGAATAGAATAGAATAGAATAGACTAGAATAGAATAGAATAGAATAGAATTTTTTATTGGCCAAGTGTGATTGGACACACAAGGAATTTGTCTTGGTGCATATGCTCTCAGTGTACATAAAAGAAAAGATAAGTTCGTCAATATAAACAGGGAGTAAACCTCACATTCACTAGCACTGATGATAGTATATAGTTGGGTATTGAAATGTGTACAAGCAAACAACCAGGCTCAGCGAGTACCATGGAGTCCACAGAAAGTTATTGTGTAGTAGCTTCAGAGAACCTGAAGGAAGCAGATTATGTAGACACATTTTAGTCGGATTTCAGGTCTGTACACCTGACCAAAATGGCATTAATCACACTTGTGGATGATATGTAGCAAGAGCAGGATGGGAGTGGTGCACACATCTTTGCTTTCCTTAATATCTCAGTGGCCCTTTGATACCATCAACTATGATAACCTCCTGGATTGGCTATGGGGGATGGGAGTGGGTTGCACTGTGGTTGGGCTGGTTCTCTTCCTTTTTTCCAGAGCTGGTTCCCAGCATCGTTGGTACGGATGGAGAGGTCTAATTCACAGCCCCTGTTTTGCAGGGTGTCTTGGAGCTTGACAGTTTCCCCATTCTTGTTTAATATCTATATGGAGCCATTGGTTGAGATTGCCTGATAGCATGGTGGGTACACTGATGACATCCAGTGTGATCTCCAATCTGGGCTGACAAAGGGGTACTGTCTGTGGAGGCTCTCCCTTGATGTCTGGAGGCGGTGAAGGTTTGGATGAGGAAGAACCAGTAAGACTAAATGGTCCTGGGTTTTAAGGTCCCCTAGTTTGGGGGACTTTTCAACTTTTCTTTTGAATAGGGTTCCATTACCCCAAACTTCATCAGTGCATAATTTGGGGGTCTTCCTGTATTCAGGCTCCTGTTTGAGGAGAAGGCAGCAGACCTGGCTAGGAGGACTTTTGCCCAGCTTCATGTTGTGTAACAATTGCACCACGTTCTGCTTTGCTCACAGTCATTTATGCCATAGTCACTCCTGCCTGCATTCTATATGGGGCTGCCTATGTCTACAGTATACAAAACAAAGCAATATTAAAGGTGTATGGGCTTGTTCTTTTCATTGGCACAGCCTATGAATTGTATTAAAATTGCATTGAACGTGAATGCAATTAATTGGAAAATGAAAACTGGTCTTTGAATCAGAAACGGGGCTGGTTGGTGATGAATATATTACAAAGTGATGATGATGTTGATGATTACTGGTCTAGATTAATGTTTTTCAGGCTTGTTAACTTTAAGATGTGTGGACTTCAACTCCCAGAATTCCCCAGTCTGGAAGTTGAAGCCTACACATCTTAAAGTTGCTAAGGTTGAGAAACATTGGTGTAAGTTATACAAGTACCAATAAAGGAGAATATTTGTAGCTCAGGGTTGAAATGAGGGGTCCTTGATCCTCAGCCCAACTACCTGGCATCAGAGTGCCATCAAATCAGCCATCAATAGACATTAACAACATCTATAGACTATGCAAAAGAGACAAATCAACCAGCCCAAAAGAGAAAAAGACTCCAGCACCTCTCCACCAGTAATCAGCACTCAGATCAGCATAGATTAACTCCAAGGTTAACTTCAAACCAACAATCAAATAAGCCAGAGGTCTTCAAACTTGGCAACTTTGAGACTTGTGGACTTCAACACCCAGAATTCTCCAGCCAGCATAGCTGGCTGGAGACTTCTGGGAGTTGAAGTCCACAAGTCTTAAAGTTGCCAAGTTTGGGGACCCCTGAAATAAGCAATATCCCAATTAAGAAACTGCCAAAGAGCCATCAGTTATCAAAGAATCTCTAAGATCGCCCCCACCCACACAGACAGGCAAGACACCAGAATATAAACTGACAGCAAACAGCTCTCCTTACTAGCACTGATGATGTTACCTGGTTAGGGTAATGAAACGTCTGCAAGAAAACAAGCAAGCTCGGAGAGCATCAAGGACCCCTCAGTTATTACAGGTGCTAGCTTTAGCTGCCCAGCAGAGGTCGCTATTGTAGAGCAGCCTGGAAGACCATCCTCTGTACTAAATTTAGCCAACAAAGCTTTTAATCGCACTTTTGGGCGAACCAGTCCATTAGGATTACTACAGGCATACTAAACATTAAGCACTTGTTTTATGGCTTTGCTGGATCAAGGCCTAAGTGAGCCTTGATATTATCTTGAATCCATTCCAGGAATTGTCAGTCTGTGAATATGACAAATACTGGAAATGGGAGCCTATTTTTAACTATCTTTTAGTACCAGTTATGTTCCAGGCTCAGGAATGGAAATATTTTCAATGAAACAGCAAAGGCTGCTGAGCGGCCAGGCTGGATGATAGTGGGCATAAGGGTCATATGAAAAGTGGGTTGTCTCCATCTCCAGGGGCTCTTACTCAGACTTTGGCTGACCTTCTCTATTGTGCTGCCATATGTATTTATTTATTTTATTTATTTGTTTGTCAAACATGTACAAGATAGCAGGTATAGGTATAAACATAAACATAATCAAAGTGAATACAGATAGATGAGGACAATAGGACAGTAGGACAGGGACAATAGGACAGTAGACAGGGCATTAGTATGGCACAGTCTCAATGTGTGATTGGGTAAATTACAATATGTGTGTGTGTACATGCATATATGTGGTCCTTATTTAACAAACATGCATTTAGCGACTGCTCAAAGTTACGATGGCACTAAATGAATGGTACTTAAGTTTGGTCCATGAAATTGCCACTATCACATTTTTGTTACAGAAGAGAAGGAAAACAGGAAAGGGAGAGGGGAGAAGGAAGAAGAAGGAAGAAAGAAGAAAAGGAGGAGGAAGAAGAAATAAATAATAATTGGTGGTTCTCTTGTCTGGAAATATTGGCACTTTTTCCAGGTTAAATCCCTCTGGAAAATAAATGGGATAATATCTTGATTCTGAAGAAGCATGATAGGTACCTTATACAGCCCATGCAATGCTTGATATTTACCACAAGATGGGGATAAATAGTGAAATGCAATTCAATTTATTAAATTTATATACTGTACATAGTTGCTCATCATCAACATACGCTTTAGTGAAATATAATATGAAATTATTCAATAAAATGTCATCAATGAAAACAAAGAAAAGGTAAAGACAGTATACAACAATGAGGAAAACGTATGTATGTATATACATTGTATGTATATACATCGTATGTATATACATTTTATACATTGTGTGTATAAAAAGGAAAAATGTTTCTGAGAAAAAGACTCACCAAACATTTTCAAGTTCAACTTGGCAGTGTTAAATGTGATCAGTGGGAGAAGCATAGTTGAAATAAAGATTTGCACTTGACTTAGAAAACAGCTGCTTTGAACCTGTGTGCCAGAATCTTGAATTGTTATATAATTTAATTATTAAAAGTATATCTAAGTTTAGATCAAGAATAAAATAATCTTTTCTCACAGAAAAACATGTTGAACTGAAGTTGATTCTCAAGGCTAAAGATATAGCAGTCAATTATGATTATTTTTTGTTTCTGCACTACACTAGTATAAATAATCTACATGTGTATGGAGAGTCTCAGTCATCCAGGTCATGGTTGTCCCAAAGGTGCTTTTTCAAAAGGCAACTGGACTTTGCTTTTCCTTGAAGACATTTCACTTCTCAACCAAGAAGCTTCTTCAGTTCTGACTGAATAGTGGAGGATGGAAGGATTTATATTCCTTGCAGTCATCTGGTCGTTAGCACTCTTGATGCCACTTGGAGGTTTATCTGTGCCCTCAAAGTCACCTGAATAGTGCAAATGTGTGTGGAACCTTCTTTCAGCAGTTCCAAGAAGGTTCCACACCCAATTGCACTATTCAGGTGACCCTGAGGGCACAGATAAACCTCCAAGTGGCGTCAAGAGTGCTAACAACCAGATGACTGCAAGGAATATAAATCTTTCCACCTTCCACCATTCAGTCAGAACGGAAGAAGCTTCTTGGATGAGAAACACAACTAGTCTTCAAGGAAAAACAGAGAAAGTCCAGTTGCCTTTTGAAAAAGCACCTTTGGGATAAATAATCTACATTTTCCCCCTCCCAGTTCTAACTTATTGTGATGAAATGGAATTTGTTTTAGATGGAGAATTTTGAAGTAATTCTTATAACAAGAGCTCTTTCAGTGTGGATTAGTTGGAAGTTTCAATAAATTTCCAATGGTCTGCAGTTTACCTGACTTTCTGAGTTTCAATTCAATCCTATGGGGAAACTTCGTAAGATAAATCCTCCCATACAGTTTTTTCAAACTGGGAGATCACAGTTGCAGGAAAATTTTGAAGTAAGGGAAACACTACATTAAAAAAAAAAAAAAGAGGCCACCACCAGCTATAGCTTTCCCACTTCTGATACTAAAGCTCAAAAGTATTACTAAGATAAATCCAAAAGAAATTCATTGAGAATAGGGTAGAAAAATAGAAGCCTCTTTTGCAAAGTAAGAAAACTTCAGAAACTACAAAGCAGGTTTCAATACAGCTTTGATTCATATTATGGTCCTACTGGTTCCTTCCTTATCCAAAGGTCGCAAAAGGTGATCACATGACCCCGAGACATTGCAACCATCATAACTCTATGCCAGTTGCCAAGCGTCCAAATTTTGATCACATGACCATGGGGATGCTGCAATGGTTGTAAGGGTGAAGAACGGCCATAAGCCACTTTTTTCAGTGCCGTTGTAACTTTGAACAGTCACTAAAGGAATGGTTGTAAATTGGCAACTATCTGTACAGTACCTCACAATTTCTCTCAACTTGGTTGACTCTGGAAGTATCAGATTTCAAGAGGCTTGTTAAAAGAAAAGAATCACAGCTTCCTTATAGATCAGGATACTTTTTCTGCTGCCACAGTACAGATCAGAGGTGGGATTCAGCAGGTTCTGACCAGTTCTGGAGAACCGGGAGCGGAAATTTTGAGTAGTTCGGAGAACCGGTAAATATCACCTCTGACTGGCTCTGCCCCCATTTATTCTCTGCCTCCCGAGTCCCAGCTGACCGGGAGGAAATGGGGATTTTGCAGTAACCTTCCCCTGGAGTGGGGAAGGAATTGAGATTTTACAGTATCCTTCCTCTGCCACGCCCACCAAGCCATGCCACGCCCACCAAGCCATGCCACGCCCACAGAACTGGTAGTAAAAAAAATTGAATCCCACCACTGGTACAGATGGGGATTGAAACTAAGAATGTGTAGGTTGGTTTAGACCAGGGGTGTCCTTCCTTGGCAACTTTTAACACCTGTGGATTTCAACTCCCAGAATTCCTCAGCCAGTCCAGAAATCTTAAAGATGCCACGGTTGGACACTCCTGCTTTAGACCGTTTGGTGTTTTCATCCCAATGACAGCATTCAGAATGGTGAAATCTGGGCTCCTAAGTTGAAGATAGTCGGTGTTGGTGAGAAGTGACTTGATTGATTTCTACTTTTTCCTCTGAAATGTGGAACAGAAATAATTTTTGAGACTGAGAGTACTGCTTTCCCAGACCAAATGCACAAACTGGGAGAAGCCAGTCTATTTCCCAGAGAATCCATCTAAATGTAACTGACCAAATCCTCAAATCTCCAAATAATGAAAACAAACTGATCTAAGTAACACAAATCTGCCGGAAGGCAACCATAAAGTGCCTTGCATCTCAGCTGGCTTAGGGAAAAATATCCATTAAGGAGGGATTATTAACATTAACACAAGAGGGGTATACAGCCAAGCAATATGAAGTCGGAAAAGAGTTATTTCTACTTTACAGCCATTTCAGAGCACTGGGGCGGGGGTGGGGGTGGGGGTGTGGGTAGGGGAATCCACAGGCTAGATTTTGAGGAACTGACATCCATTTTCTGAATTTTGTTGGGAGAAGCATATACTGTACATCTAAATTGCCCTTTTTTGTGTAGTTATTTCTAATTATCTAAAAGAGTGGGTTCATCTTGTTTAGATAAGCATTGTAAGATAGATACTCATCCCACAGTCATACTGAATAAGGTATGAGTTTGAGCAGTTCAGAAACTTACTCCAGCCTGGAAGATAAGGTTGTCAAAACTTCAATGACCCAGTGGTTTACAGAAAGTACTGCTGTGAATCATATGATTTGAAAACACACACACACACACACACACACACACACACACACACACACAGACAAAGATAAAAGTTTTCCTGTCAGTTGTGTCCGACTCTAGGGCATGGTGCTCATCTGTGTTTCTTGGCTGAGGGAGCCAGTGTTGTCCAAGACCATTTCCATGGTCATGTGGCCAGCATGGCTATATGCCAAAGGCACACAGAACGCTGTTACCTTCCCACCACAGTGGTACCTATTAATCTACTCGCATTTGCATGCTTTTGAACTGTAGGGTGGGCAGGAGCTGGGCAAGTAATGGGAGCTCACCCTGTTCTGTGGAACATGGATCTTGAAACTGGGCTGTCAGCTCTCCAGATGACAACCTCAGTGTCTTAAACTGCTGAATCATCCAGGTGGTGGCCTAGAGGTGAAGACTCTTGCCTCACACTCGGAAGGTTGAGAGTTCAATTCTAGGCAGTGACAGATGTTTATCAGGGCACAAAGAGAAAATATTTGCTGCAAACTCTGTGTAGGCATCAGGAAGAACATCTGGCCAGTAACATTCAGCTCCATTCAGTTGCCCTGACTCCATCCCAATAAAAGGGATTACAGGGTTGTAAAAAGAATACATATACATACGTACATGCATTCATTCATGCATGCATACACACATAATTTCTGATAAGCTTCTGTCCATTCCACCTTTTCTGAAATAATTTTTCAGATCTTTTAACTAGAATAGCTAAGGCAATATGGGTTTACACATATGCAGCTCAGAGGTCCATGCATATGTATTTTAAATAATTAGATTAGTAAAGATGCAATCGCAGAATTCCAAGAAGACAGAAAAGATGGTATGTGGATAGAGAAGGAAGGTCTTCCTTTGCAGACATGGAAACCACTGGTGTCTTTGGGAACCCAGTGCAGTATTGATCATCTTGTGCTGGAGCTGTCCAAAAGAGATGTTCTAGGATAGCTAGATGGAGGAGGCATCTGATTGACCAAATTTAAAGTCTTCCTGCTCTCCCAACTGTGCACTTATTCTTTGCTTTTGCTACTCTTCTGTCAAAAGCGTCTACCCTCCCAGAATTACTTTTTAGGGCTTTGTATTTGATGACGCCTCCGCCTGATTTTTTTCCTTCTCACTTTTGTATTGCCCTGTAAAAGAATCCCAGAATTATTGCTCTTCTTTAGCCTGAAGAAAATATATTATCATTAAATTAGCATTTCCCAACTATCTTCCAGATGTTATAAAACTATCAACTTCCTATTACCTATCTTCTTATGACCAAAACTTTGTTGCTTATCACTATTGTTGTATGTACGTACCAGTAGTGGGTTCTAAAACCCGTTGCTACTGGTTTGCGTGCGCGCGTGCATGATGCTTCTACGCATGCGCAAAAGCTTCTGCGCATGCACAGAAGCATCCCGGGCGGGTGGGTGGAGCCTCCTGCCGCCGCCACCGGTTCGCAGAACCGGGCCGAACCGGGAGCAACCCACCGCTGGTACGTACATTGAGAGCTTACTCACTGGAAACCAATTCCTTGTGTGTCTAATCACACTTGGCCAATAAAGAATTCTAGTCTAGTCTAAACTAGCCAGCATGGCCAATGTTGAACCCATCAGACTGAGGATGTTGCCTGGGTCCATATTTCCACCTGATCCCACCCTATCCCACCCCGTTGCTCACTCCAGGTAGTTTCTATCTTTCACACAACCCATTTCCAAAAGCTGTTGTGAAGATCATAGTAAAGGTATGCAGATTTACCAAGGAATTTGATAGCAAAATTTCCTTACCGATTTCAATTTATTTGATTAGGCTGCAGATGTAATGAATTCATAACTACAGCAGCACCTCAAATCTCCAACCCTTGCTAAATAACCATGTCTGCTTTGACTTCTAAATCTCACTGCCTATTCTTGTATCTTTTCCCTGTTCCATTGGATATAAATCTGAGTACTTCAAAGAGGGCTCATAATGCAGTGATGCAGGCTTAGTTATTATTTATTAAACACATTCATATCGCCAGTTATATTAATAGTTTTTTCAGCATTCCTGCTATATAAAATCCCAGGTATCCATATTTCTTGTGTAGAGACTATGCTAGAAGAGAATGCTGAGATTGCAGATGGAAGCAGGGGAACAGGGTGTTGGCATACCTCAGCAACACTGGAAGTATTAGCCCTGCGTACATTCAAGAGTCCATCTGAGTCCGGTAATACAATAGAAAGCCAACTGGCAAAATAGCAGAGTTATATTATCTTAACTGGCAAACCCAGTTCTTCAAATATTAAAGTATTCAGAATGGCAATGTCAATTTCCAGATAAATCGCCGCCATCATCATCATCATCATCATCATCAACAACAACAACAAATACCCCCCAAGAGTCCCATTAAGACTGGACGTAGGCATAGAATCCATTCCTGATTGATGGGGGTAGAATTAGACTGGCGTGTCCTGCAGAAGAAGAAAAAGTCCAGCTGCCTGGGCTTTGCATTATCCTGGAACAGTTCATTAGGGGCTTCGCTTATCTGTTTCTGATCTTCAAAACACCCCCAGAGATCACCAGGTTGGATGAGACTGCCGGCCTGCGAAGACTCACCACTGCCTTTAAGTAGTAGCTGGGAAGCAGCCCCTTAGTCAGAGAGAATATGAGAAGGAAAAACAAGAAGGGGAAAACTGCCTCCAGCTATTCTATACGTTAATTATCACATCTTCTGGTACCCTGAATGGCTGTTCAATGACAGTGTCAGCAAGTGGAAAGAACCAAATTACTTTAATTATGGAGTAATTGCACAGAGTGATGGTAATTAAATCTTGATCAGTTTAAGTGAGCGAATTAATTGCTCCAACTTGGAATGCAAATCACAGCAAGAGGAGTTGTTTTGTAGTTTAATTAACACCAGCCACTAAATTCTTTACTATATCTAAAATTCAGTTCATTAATAATTTGGGATATGCGCTCACCTTAATGGGAACTCAGACTAGGACGCATGCTGTGCGAAGTAGCTGGGCTGAGGAAAAGGAAGAGAAAACTTAATATTCTTGTCGGTTGTGGAGATATTAGTTGCGCACTCCACTTTGCCTTCTAGTGAAATGTGCAAATAGAAATATTTCCATATAATTACCTCCTGTCCCCTTTTAGTCAACATCCTCCGATTTGCTAAACAAGGTACCCTTTCAAATTTCAATTCCCTTTTCCCTCCCCCCATTTTTACATTTGCAACATGATTTTTATTATTTATTTATGCCAGTTCTATTCTCAAATCCACTTTTAAAAGTCTTTTTCCATTTCTGGACTTGTATTCCATACTAATGAGGATACTAGACGAAGAAAGTCCCTTGATGATATCTAGTGTATAGAGAGAGGATGCTTCTGCAAAGACAGTGGTGGACGGTGTGCTCGATGGGCAACTCCAAATTCCCAAAGCATTCCTAAAAGCTGGATTTAATGTGCTTCTGATATATCTAATAGCACCTGGGAGGAAGTTAAGCAAAGAGCCCCCTCTGTGATTTCCCCTGCTCCCATTAGTTAACCTGTATAGTATATTCCTGGTTCTGTGTTGCTTCTATATATTTTACTGTTATTCTGCTTTGTTGTATGCAGTATAATTTGTTCTTAGCCTTGTCATATGAACCCCTGAGAACTTGCCTGCACGCTAGCAGATACCTCTATTAAAAGACAAAAATAAAATAAAAATAATCATTGTGAATTCTGCAACAAAATCACTAGTTAGTGCAGTCAAATGCCCCCCAACCTTTTCTAAAGGAGGGGAAAGATAAGCTGCTGTGGGTTCCATGCACGGAGGGGATCCTCTATCCAAAATATGGTTCAGAATTTGAAAAGGCTAGATAGTTCATTTTTGTTCAAAGCAATAAAATGAATCTGTAACCTGTAATTACAAGAGTTGCTGCAATATTTTTCATTTTCCCACAGGTTTTTGTTTAATGAGCTGGCTGGTGCTGTCAATGGATAAAAACCAGAGGAGGAGGGAAAAAAAAGTCATTGACATATACAATAGTGCAGTGGGAAGAAAATATGGGTATGTGTAGAACAAGACTTCAAATGGACATTTTGTCCCCAAAGACTCTGGAGCTTCCTCACAGTGGCAGAGTTCCTCAATTCTTTCGGTAGCAATGTTTTCCTGCATAACCTGCAACAGTTCAAGAGCATGCAGAATCTTATGCACTGTGCAATTTAGTCTCTTAATAGGAGAGTCAGATGATCAAAAGGGATCGGAATTGGTCACTTTGGTCTAGTGCAGGGGTCGCAACCTTAAACACTCAAAGAGCCACAAAGATCCTAACCGGAAGACCCCCCGTTCAATTCTGGAGCCAACCAGAAGTTCGGTTCCTCCACCATAGAGTCTCCTCCTAGCGTGGCGTCCTTTTTTCCTCCAGTTCCCCCACCATAAAGTCTCCTCCTAGCGTGGTGTCCTTTTTCCTCTGCCGACCGGAAAGTCCAGTTCCCCCACCATAGAGTCTCCTCCTAGCGTGGCGTCCTTTTTTCCTCCAGTTCCCCCACCATAAAGTCTCCTCCTAGAGTGGCGTCCTTTTTCCTCTACCTGTCCTAACTGAAAGCCCTGTCAATTGTGGAGCCAACCGGCGATGGGGAGCCGCAGCAGAGGGATGAAAGAGCCACATGCGGCTCCAGAGCTGCAGGTTGCTGACCCCTGGTCTAGTGGTTAAGGCACCAGGCTAGAAATCAGGAGAATGTGAGTTCTAGATCTACTTAGGCATGAAAGTCAGCTGAGTGACTTGGGCCAATCATTTCCTCTCAGCTCACCTCACCTCACAGGGTTGTTGATATGGGGAGGAGCAGGGAGTATTAGGTATGTTCTCTGATTTGAATTATTTATAAAAATAAAGGTTGGATAAAAAAAAAGGTTCAATTTTAAATTGCCTCTTAGCCACTTCTGGCTAATGTAGACATCCCTTCTACCCAGATCTCCAAAAACATCTTCCTTTTCTTTTTCCTCTAGGTCAGTGTTTCTCAACCTCAGCAATTTAAGACTGTGAACTTCAACTTCCAGAATTTCCCAGCCGGCATGCTGGCTGGAAGAATGCTGGGAGTTGAAGTCCACATGTTGAAATGGAATTCTGGGACTTGAAGTCCACCCAAAGCCTGCTTGAACAGGTGATTGTCAGGCAAGGGTATCCGCAGTGGAGTCCGAAGAAATCAAGATGGCTATCAAAACCATGTGACTGAAATCCTGTCCTACTGTATACATACATAAAAAAGAGGCAGGGTTTTGATTGCATGATTATGGCCACCATCTGGAATTTTTGACCTCCTCCCTGTAAATACCCCTAGCATCAGGCTTGGGGTGCTGATGGACAACAATCAGGTCAGCAAATTGGATTCTGCCCTAATTTTCTGCCAACTCAAGAAAGGCTGGAGAACATGTTAGTGCAGCAGTTGGGAAAGCCTTATGATAATAAGATAAATCATGTGATAATTTATTGATTATTAACATATGATAAATTATTTGAGGAAAAAACCCTAAATGCAGTACCTTAAATAAAGACTTGCGCTTTACAGAACTCCTGCCTGATATTAAGGGGTTACAAAGACCATTTAAAACCACCCCAAAGGCAGCCTGGCTGGCTAATCAGATTTTGAAGTAAGTGGAATAGGACCCAGTACCTCATGTCCCCTCCAGTTCTGTAAGGAAATTAAGCCTGGAGTCTGCAATTACCTAACTATAATACCTACAGTAACTATTCCTTTCTTCATTTCTGCCCAGGGGTGTGTGTGCGCCAAGGAAAGGACACTCTGAGTTGCTTGCACAAAGTTTTCAAAATTAGCCCCGGGGGGGGCACATAAATACAAATCAGTAGCTCTAGGATCACACATTCTGGTGTCTGTGCTTCAGGATTTCAGGAACCGATGTGATCACATTTAAGCTATCAGATCAGATAACCACTAGACAGCAACAAATAGCTACAAGTCTCTTTGTTGTCTTACTATCATCTGGTGGTCAACTGGTTACCTGCTAGTCCAGGAGAATGGGACAGTGTCAAAGCCCGACAATTGCATCACAGTGGCACTGTGGTAAGAAAAGGCCTGGAACAGTGCATTGTGTGAGGGATCTTGGCCTTTCTGGCTCCAGGGAGAGGGTGCACATCCAGGCCTGCTAGGAAATGCCTTGTTTTTTAACCACAACTGTCTGTAGCCTATAGGATAGACCAGTGGTTCTCAACCTTTCTAATGCCGCGACCCCCCCAGCGCCGCGACCCCCCCGGCGCCGTGACCCCGCCCACCCCCTCCCCGTGGGAGGTGACAAAGGGGGCGTGGCACCAGGGGTGAAATGCTCCCGGTTCAGGCTTGCCTGCGGGTGCCGGACAGCTGATAGCGACGGAAGCGGGAGACTTCGCCCGGACGCTGCCATTTGGGTTCTTTTACCCTCTGTGCATGCGCAAAGCGTTCTGCGCATGCGCAGAGGGTAAAAGAACCCAAATGGCAGCGTCCGGGCGGGTGGGCGAAGTCTCCCGCTTCTGTCGCTACCGGCTGTCCAGCGACCCGCAGGCACAGCCAAACCGGGAGCATTTCACCCCTGCAGTGACGGTGGCACCAAGATGGCGGGCTAACGCGCGCGGCGACCCCTGTGAAATGGTCGTTCGACCCCCAAAGGGGTCGCGACCCACAGGTTGAGAACCGCTGGGATAGACTCTCAAACACAAGATGGATTTTCTGACTTGAAATAGAAGGTGGACTAAATTGCCCTATTGTATTGGAAGCTGGCAGGTTTAATTGGGTGATTCAGAAATCCATTTCCCAGAATCAGTTTGAAAAATCAGATTTGAATCTCTGAAAAACTAAATCAAATCAATCTGTTTTGAAGATAGGAATTGAAGTGTCAATTCTGATTTTCAGAATGGAACTCAAACTGCTCAGTCACCTTGAACTGCGAGATGGGCAGCAAATAAATATAATAAAAATAACTAGATGAACTGAATGATGAAATGATCCAAATGGGTGACGGATTAAGGCCCACTGAAGCCGAACTGCCCATCGCCTTGTTTTTAGTGCAATTTCTCCCTGGGGGAATGCCTGTCCTTGATCCAGTGTTTGCTCCTACGTTAGTCCAGGACACCTAGCAAATATTAATGCTAGCTCAGGCTGATTAACATGGAAAGCCAGGGAGATGTCCTTGAAAGGAATATTCAAATCCACTTCGTAAGTATTTGTTGTGTCCTAGCAAAGGGAGATAGTATTAAGCAGAAACTCAGGCTGACACCTCCTATAGTCTTTGTGGGGTGTAAGAGGGAAGGGTGGAAAAGCACCAACTGACTTGAAAAATTGTGTTGCTAGAGACTAGCTCCATAAAATAGAGCTCTAACGTTCCTCTGAAGTCAGTTTTCCAGTCCAGTCTACCTTGCAGGGCTTGAAATTGTTTCTTCTACAAACTTTGGGGATCCATCAAGCATTGGCCTGTTTGGACAGGAAAGTTTAATGCCTGAAGTGTGACCTTTATTGTAACCCACAGTGCATATTGTGTAAAAAAAAAAAAAAGCCACCCTTTAGCTTGATGCAAACTTGATTTCATCCTTACAACCAATGCCCAGCTTTGGTGGGGTGAAAGTATGAAGAGAAGCAGCTGGATTCTCCAAGAGCACCTTGCTTCTTTCTCTCTGAGAGATTTGGGTAAGGGTTTTTTCTTTTTTTAATTTTTAAAGCATTTTATTTTAGTCTCCTCCAACACATTTCTGCAAAGCTGCTTTGGGCTGAGTGCCTTTTAGTCTCCCTTAGTGTTTCTATTTAAACATGACAATGTTTTTAAAAGCATGCGGATGAGAAGTTGGGCGGGAGGCTTAGTCAGAGCAAATTGAAGATATATTGCACTTGTTACTCACTTACCACCCGGCTCAACAGCACAATACATGCCACAGATTAAGATTTCCACTAAAATCTCTCTCTCTTTCTCACTCTGGGTATAAATTACAAAAAAAAAGTCTTTGCAAAGTGCCGAATCTATTAGTTCAGAACCTTCTGCTTTAGTCTGAAGAAAGTGGCTTTGCACTCCATGAAGAGTGTTAATGCATAGCTAGAAGCCTTCTTATCCTTTTTGCTTTCGCCAGTTCCAATCAGCGGAATGGATTATACTTTTAATAATCTGACATTAGTATTAAAAGTGATATTTAAAGCATTAGTCTATGTAACTGGTACAGAGTGTCAGGGGCGGCTGCTCCCGTTTTCCTCAGGGGACACAACATATGTTTATGAAACAATGCATTAGCAACATCCGTCCAGATTCACAGAGAGATCAACAGAGGAACTGGATTACTTTACTTCCCCTCTACTCCTGGATAGTGGTGACAAGGGCAAGATTTGAACATTATGAAACTGATTTTGGAAGTCTGGATTAAAGAGGTTGCAGTGTACGTCCAGGGATGTGATAGGAATACAGGGAGGAAGCTGCTATTAATGTTGATAAACTCATTGGCAGCACTTTCTAGCCAGAATTCCATGGAAAAGATATACATCAGAGAGCTGTATCCCATTTTCAGAATAGTGCAGGGCTGTCAAACTCAAGGCCCAGGGGCCAGATCAGGCCCACAGGGTGCTTAGATCTGGCCCATGGGGCCACCCTGGAAAAATTGACTGGCCCGCAGTGCCTCTGGCAGCGAAAATGGAGCTCCGTTTTCACTGGCAGAGGGCTGCAGGAGGCCATTGTGGCCGAAAACGGAGCTCAGGGGCCCGTTTTCTCTGGCAAGGCCCTCAGGCCACCACAGGTGCCCCTGACATTAGCAATAGCAATAGCACTTAGACTTATATACCGCTTTACAGTGCTTTACAGCACTCTCTAAGCGGTTCACAGAGTCAGCATATTGCCCCCAACAATCTGGGTCTTCATTTTACCCACCTCAGAAGGATGGAAGGCTGAGTCAACCTTGAGCCTGGTGAGATTTGAACCGCTGAACTGCTGAACAGTCAGCTGAAGTAGCCTGCAGTACTGCACTCTAACCACTGCGCCACCTCGGCTCTTTGAGTGATGTCAACCTGGCCACGCCCACCCTGGCCAAGCCTATCCCAGCCCTGAGGTCAAACACAACCCTGATGCGGCCCTCAATGAAATCGAGTTTGACACCCCTGGAATAGTGGATTGCAGGTGCCAGATTTTTTTGGGGGGGGGGTAGTCTAGTATTAAGAGGGCAAAACTCCACAAATTATTGATTATATTTGAATTATATTTCCTATTTGCAGCTCACTAGGTGGTTCTCAACCTGTGGTCCTTACAGGGGGTCTGTGAAGGCTTGAAGAAATGTTAGGTTTTAAATCTTGAGTTAAGTCTTGGGAGTCCATGGCCATGGTCTGTGGCCACAAAAAGTATTTAAAGGGGGTTCGTGGTGAAGAAAAGGTTGAAAACCACTGTTCCAAGCAGTGTGCAAATCAATTAAAACCCACATTGCGAAGTAACACTTGAGGAAAACCAGAAATGAAAAAGTTACTGGTATATTTTTACTACCACGGACAATCATTCTTCTGTGGAGTTCTTGGTGTTCTGTGACTTGGTTGTTTTCTTGCCAATGTTTCCCAACTAGGTAACATCATCAGGGCAAACGACCGAGTTCAGAGAGCACCAAAGACTCTGCAGTGCAACTCTGAGCTACAGGTATTCTCTTCTGTTGGAATCATTCTTCTGTTGCTGCCAATGTCTATATTTGCACTGCATCTTAGAAGACTTTTTGTTTTATTTAGACTGATGTTCTCCTTCCTTTCAGCTTTTGTGAGTTTATGTATTTGATATACAGTGGTACCTTCCAGTAATTCATTCTGGAAGACACGACGAATAGTAAAACCGACGGGTACCGAGAAAATCAGGTGACTTACCACATGACCCGCTATTTCGGCTGAAGAAGTTATGAGGAAGTTAATGTCAGCAAGTCCTTGCGCGTTGACTACCGGGACAAAGACAAGTGCCGGGGACAAGATTTCTGCTTCAAAATGCATCAAATAAATAATACAACGAGTTTTGAAGCAGTTGAGTGCCAAGGTTGGACAGAGATTGGAGAGCCATTTGTCCAGGATGGAATAAGGTCTTTCTGCTTGAGTCGGGGTTGGAGTAGATGAACTCTAAGGTCCCTTCCAATTCTGTTATTCTATAATCCCAGAGGTATGACTGTATAGTCTATTTCTGAAAGAAAACTTTTACCAGGGCTACTTCAAGGCAAACACATTAAACGATGTTGAACTTGAATAAAGAACTCTGTGATACAAAGCTTAAAGGAAACATGGTAAAAGTAGGATGAAAACTAATTAACTCATGGTTAATTGTTCTTAAAAGGCCTCGGGAAATCAAAGGAACTTTACATTCTACTCCAGACCCCAAAGGGATATTATCAGTGTAGAAGTATCTTTCTGGAAAGAATATAGAGAGACTCAGCTCACCAAGATTTTATTTTCTATAGGTTGGGGGTTCCGTAGAACAATTCCTAATGATGGCCTAAAGCAGAGGTCTTCAAACTTGGCAACTTTAAGACTTGTGGACTTCAATTCCCAGAATTCTCCAGCCAGCATAGCTATGCTGGCTGGAGAATTCTGGGAATTGAAGTCCACAAGTCTTAAAGTTGCCAAGTTTGGGGACCTCTGGCCTAAAGGAATAACCCTTCTGAAATGCACCATTCACAGCAATGAACATAAGAAGTCAATAGGCAACCACAACAGTGTAATTAAAAAGAAAAAAAAGCAAGAGATTGGCACAGAATTTAACCAAATATAGACTCACTCACACAAATATCCAAGCTTTAAAGAATCACTTATCACAGACCTCATACTGCACATTTTTTCAGATATTATCAGGGTAGTATTAGAAAATTGGCTAAATTAGTTTTCTGAGCCTGTCAGTTCCAACGTTAGAGTGGCACAATCGAAGAACAACACATTTTATATATGCTCACCAAGTCTCTCAATCAACTGTCTTGAGTAGTGTTCCTTAACATTGGCAATTTTAAGATGTGTGGACTTCAACTTCCAGAATTCTCCAGCCAACATGCTGTCTGGGGAATTCTGGGAGCTGAAATCCACACATCTTAAAGTTGCTAAGTCTGAAAAACACTGGACTTGTCATGCACTTTCAGGGAGCAAAAACTGTCAGCTGCATAGAAAAGGCATGCTAAGTGGTCAGATGCACTGGAAAGTTTTTAAATGTTGATCTAAGAAAGATTTAGCAACACAAAGTGGCCTACCACATTTGATGGAGGAATTGTGCTAAAATATCTCAGAGCAAAGGAGGTAAAAATGGAATAACTTTATTTTGCATATAAAAAGCAGCCCTCCTTTCTTTATAACAGGGGTTGTCAATCTTGGCAATTTTAAGAAGTGTGGATTTCTGAATGCTGCCTGGGGAATTCTGGGTGTTGAAGTCCATACTTCTTAAAATTGTTAAGGCTGAGAAACACTGCTTTAGAACGAAATGCCAGTCTTCTTTCTAGTTACACTGAAAATATAGAAATAAAAAAGCAACATTGAGTATTTGCAAAGTGCTATCACTAGCCTATGGTGGAGGAATGCGGTGGGTTTGCTCACCTCACTTAAGCCTCTCATCTGAAACGGAAACAGTTATATTTGGGGTTGCATTCAATTTTTTTTCTTTTGATTGCTGTTCGCTAAATAAAGAGCAATGTACCTTTTGCTAGTGGGGGGGGGAATGGCAAATACCCAATTTTATCCATTCTCAAACTATCGCTTACATACTCAGATGCATGGAAAGGGCTCACCTTCACACCCGTTTTAGACAACTTGCATTGTCTTGATGTTCCCCAAGAATTCTGAGGAGTATAGTCAGTAAAATATACAAAACCCTTAGAAGCTATCCCAGATCCACCCTTTCCAGAATTCCCAGTAAATACAGAAGGGCTATTAAACCTATTTAAGTTGGAATATCTTTTGTCTTATGATTGGCCTGCAAGTTTTCGAACTGCTGCTGCCTGCCTCTGACATTCCACCCTGAAGTGTGGCCTCAAGTGTTTTCCTATTATCCTTATCACCTGAGGGACAAAAGAAAGGGTTTGACAGCAGCTTAGGCCTAATTGGATGGTATTTCTGTATTTTCTTATGTAAAACTGGTTCTGGTCCATTGTTTTTATTTATTTGCAATAACTGTGCTCATTGGAGTTTGTAATGACAATGCCATGGGTGAAGAGAATTTGCTCTAGGCATTATTCTCTCTCTGTGTTATCTCCGGCCTCTCCTCTAAACTGGGTCTCAGGAGAAAAGCTGCAACAGACTCCGGCTGGAAAGACACCTTGCTGAATACACACAGCTGCAGTTGTTTGGGGAGATGCATTCTCCAGCTGGGTTTGAAATTGCTTTACAGATACCTTGTTTACTTCACTCCTCCCCTCCCCTCCATTCCACCTGGTGTACTTGCAAATGCGGGCAAGAAAGAAGACCCTCTTAGCATAACCTCAGGGCTTAGGATGTCTGCCTTATCAACTGGGAAGTTCACCTTTTGAAATTTTCTTCTGGCAGAAGGCAAAGTGAGAACAAAATGGGGCTGCCCTTGAAGAGCATCCGGAAGCTCCAGTTGGTGCAAAATGCAGCGGCCTGCATGGTTTTGTGCGGACCTCGGTGTGCACATTTATCACCTTCTCCTGCGGGAGCTGCATTGGCTGCCGATTTGCTTCTTGGTGCAATTCAAGGTGCTGGTTATTACCTTTAAAACCCTTCATGGCTTGGGACCAGGTTATCTGAGAGACCGTCTCTTTCCAGTCACATCTACCTGACCCACTAGAGCAGGAAACAAGGAATGTTGTGTGTCCCGTCTCCTCGGGAGATACATCTGGTGGGACCCAGAAGAAGGGCCTTCTCCGTGGTGGCTCCCTCCCTCTGGAACCTTATTCCCCCAGAGATTAGACTGGCCCCCACTCTAACACTCTTCCGGAAGGCGCTGAAGGCTTGGTTCTGCCAGCGGGCCTGGGGAACCCAGAGCGGGATGGAGCCCATTAAATGGCTTGTGTGAATGTGTTGTTGCTGGGATGGGGTGGTGGTGGTATTATTTTATTTTTACTTTTATTATTATTTTTTTAATATGGTGTTTTTACATGTTTTTATATCCGTGTAAGCTGCCTTGAGTCGCCATGTGCGAGCAGGCAGTATAAATTTTCTAAATCAAATAAACAAATAAATAAAATGGCGCTCCATCCCATCAGCATTTGAAATCCATCTGACCTGGTTTTGGACTTTTTCTTCAGCTCTCGTATTGGGCTATCCTTGAAAACATGATGCTAGTTTAAGGGATACAAGAAATGCTTTATGGCACCCAGATCTTTCTTCTTATATGTGTTCATAACTCCCAAAACTTCTCCGAGTTGTTGTTAGTACTACGGTATTACTATTATTCCTGTCTTAACTATATTACAGGTAGTCCTCGACTTACGACCATAATTGAGCCCAAAATTTCTGTTGCTAAGTGAGACAGTTATTAAGTGAATTTTGTCCCATTTTACAACCTTTCTTGCCACAGTTGTTAAGTGAATCATTGCAGTTGCTAAGTTAGTAACCCTGTTAAGTGAATCTGGCTTTCCCATTGAATTCTGATCATATGGTCATGGAGATGTTGCAACGGTTAAGTGTGAAAAGTGGTCATAAGTCACTTTTTTCAGTGCTGTTGTAACTTTGAACGTTCACTAAATGAACTATTGTACAGGATTACCTGTACTCTGGGTGGATTACAAAAGAGTTAAAACACAAACAAAATGGTAATCAAAATACAATATAAAAACACACAGTGCCCTTATTTTGCTGAATGGCTGAGGAATCTTGGGGCCCTGAAGTCCAGACATTCTAAAGTTGTCAAGTTTGAAAAACACTGCTGTGGGGTATAGTAACAAAATATTGGGTGCCACCAGAGTGTCCCTCTGACCTCTCCTACAACAAAGAGGATCAAAGGGGTGTTTGTGTGTTTTGACTTTCCTTCTCTCATGTTCCATTTTACAGAACCAGGACTCAGTTGTCAGTGTTCATTTAGTGCAGTGTTTCTCAAACTTGTGAACTTTAAAATATATGAACTTTACAAGGTTGAGAAACACTGTTTTAGGGGCTCATAAAGTCCTTCATCAAGGTTGCCTCCACTTTCCCTCACATAACGTCTACATGGCTTCATTGGGTTGCCATACCTTACCTGCAACAGGTAAGAATTTAGAATGATACATTTCACATGGCTGTTACAAGGACGTAATGTCAATTACTACTACTCTTGTATACAGTATGTGAAATGCTTCAAATATTCCAAATGACTCCCTAATTGCTTACATTTATTTGTATTAATATTAGTCATATTAATAGGATGAATTAAAAAAAATCAAAGCTGTTGAAAAGAAGTGATTATGGTGGCCACAATCCTGACTTGCTAGAGGATGATCCTCTGTTTTAAGAGCAATCTAGCCCTAATCCCATTTAAACATAAAGAAGCATCAGAAAAGAAAATTGATCTGGAAGTTTGCTTATTTATTTATACGGCAATCTATGTAATGCTCACTTCAAAGACTCTAGGCATACAATAACTGTAACACATCAGCATACAGGAAGACAATCTACAAACAAAGAACTAAAATCCCAATCAAAATCCTATAATAATTCATTAAAAACAAAATTGGGATAGAATAAGTCAACCCAACACCACCATTAGCAAGCAAATGCTTTCAGAAAGCTTGGGGGTGGGGGCAGAAACCTTGGAAGGCCTATCATTCCACAGTGTGCAATCCCTTAGGAGGACCACTGCTATCTAGGCCTCCATCCCCTTCACTTTACATGGATTGGGGACACTCAGGAAAAACACACCAGTGGGGCAACATCTGACTGGAACAGATGGTTCTGTAGGAAGGCCAGTCCTTCAAGGTAGTCCAGACCAGGAAACCAAAACTAAGAATACTAATACTATTTTCATTATAAGGTGCAGCCGTAGAATTTTGCAAGTCTGAAAGCGCTTCTCCCTGCCCTGCCTTTAGGTTCTAGAGAATGAGGGAAGGTCGATTTTGAGGTGTTTTCTCTACAACCCCCCCCCCCATTCCTGCTTTAGACTCAGATGGTTGTCTATGTTGTGGTGCTTCTTTCTGTTTCTCAAAGTTATTCTCACAGGCCATTAAAACAGTGACTAAGCCTGCAGAACTAAAGCAGCTGGACTTTAGAAACCTATGGATGACCTATTTATTTGGTGTAATAACCAGGATTACACCAAAACACTACACTGGTGTAATACCAAATCAACTTACATGTGCTACGGTAGTAAGTAGGCTGCTACAATGGGTTCCTTGGGAAGTTTCTGAGTTATGTTTAAGATTAGCACACATGTCTAACATTAGTTTTGTTCTCTCAAACTGGCAACTTTTGGTAACTGAAGTCCATACATCTTAAAGTAGAGTTTGAGAAACACCGGTCTAATTGCATAGAATGAAGGCTTTTCAATTGAGAAAACCCGTAATTGGTACAAGATGTCCCTGGATTTCTGTTTACACCTGCTTGCCGGAGATGGACCCATGAGTCCAGGCAAGCCCCCAAGTTGCAACTCCATTGTTTTGTGGAAGACGGAGTTATCAATTGTCTCTGGACAGCTGGGGAGCAGAAATAATCTTTCCTGTTTTAATAAGACAGACCATTTCCCCACTTATACAATACTAATGATTTTCAAATGTTCATCTCTACATATAAATGAGTATTTGCAATATTTATGCAAATATGCCAAATTTCCTTTGGGGGTTGTAATGCATCTTTCTCCCCCTTTTTGTAGTTAATTGATCACTTTACCAGGCATATTTTTTTTACTGTACTTTCCAGTTCTACTCTGCTGATTTGCCACTAGAGGGTGCTCAAATGCTGCAAGTTGTAAATTGTTGCAGGAGGGGAAAAAAAAGTTAAAGATTAAAGGCACCTCTTAGGAGCACCCATCTGCATAGAGGACGATGAAGGTGGGACATCGTAGTTTAGACCCAACCTTTATTTTTTGCAAAGGTTGCTGTAACCAGAGAAAATATGAAAATATTGACAATAAATTATATCATTCATACTAATTAGTCAAAGAGCACAGTGGAAAAATGCGAGTAAAATTAAATATAAAGCACACAAACTAATGACCACGGGTACAACAGCCAGCCTTAAAATTGACAATGGAGATATCAAAGTGGAGGATAGCTTCTTCCATTTAGGATCAACCATCAACAGTAAAGGGACAAGCAATCAAGAAATATGCCACAGTAGAGCGGCCATGAAGGTCTTGGAAAAGATTCAAATGTTGTGATATCTCGATATTTACAAAGATCAGAATTGTGCAAGCCATGGAATTCCCTGTGACACTCTATGGAAGCCAATGTTGGATTTTGAAGAAACAGGATAGGAAGAGTATGGGTGCTTTTGGACTTTTGATGTTGGAGAAGATTTCTGAGATGACCATGGACAACCAAGAAAACAAACAATAGGATCATTGAATAAATCAACCCACTTGAATGTCTGTGGAACACTACAGGAATCATTTCAGTGGTGGGATTCAATTTTTTTTACTACCGGTTCTGTGGGCGTGGCATGGCTTGGTGGGCGTGGCTTGGTGGGCGTAGCAGGGGAAGGATACTGTAAAATCTCCATTCCCACCCCACTCCAGGGGAAGGTTACTGCAAAATCCCCATTTCCTCCCAGTCAGCTGGGACTCGGGAGGCAGAGAATAGATGGGGCCGGGGCCAGTCAGAGGTGGTATTTACCGGTTCTCCGAACTACTCAAAATTTCCACTACCGGTTCTCCAGAACTGGTCAGAACCTGCTGAATCCCACCTCTGAACCATTTGTGCTTCAGTTTGAGATGCAGAAAACACAGACTCATCCCCAATGGCCTGCACCTGTCTTCAACAGTGAAGGGACACAGGGCAGAAAACATCCAGCAGCCAAGAAGTCTCCACACACATTTGCACTACTCAGGTGACCCTGAGGACACAGGTAAACCTCCAAGTGGCCTCAATGACCCTCTAAAAGGATGCAAATGACCAGCTGTCTGCAAGGAATATAGATCCTTTCATTCCCCACCCTCCAGTCAGAGCTGAAGAAGCTTCTTGGATGAGAAGCGAAAGTCTTCAAAGAAAAAACAAGGAAGTCCAGTTGCCTCCTGAAAAAACACCTTTGGGACAACCCACTCGAGGCACAAATGACCAAGCTCAAATTACCCTACTTTGGACATATTATGCAAAGACCCAACTCTCTGGAAAAAGATCTTAATGCTGGGAAAGATGGAAGAAAAGAGAATATGAGGACAACCGGCAGCAAGGTAGATGGACACATAGTGGTGTTGATGCACCATTGAAAGTCTTGAAGGAGAATTAGATCATCATGGAGTTCTATCTATGTGGTCACTAGGAGCTGAAAATGACTTGATGGCACATAATCATACCAGAGGTGGGTTCCTCCCAGTTCCTCCCGGTTCACCCGAACCGGTAGCGACCCGCTGGTGACGTCACGATGACATCATGGATCCGGTTCGGTCGGTGCTGGTCCGTGGGCGCCGCCATCTTTTTTTAAATTTTTTAATTTTTTTAAAAAAAAATTTTTTTCTTCTGCGCATGCGCAGAAGCCAAGATTCCGGCAATGCGCATGCGTCGCCATCTTGTTTTCGGCTTTTTATTTTTTTGAATTTTTTTTTTTTGCACTGCGCATGCACGTGCCCACGAGGCGCGGCCACGTGGTGCGGGAGGAAGCGAACTGGCAGCAAGGTAAGTTAGAACCCAACCCTGAATCATACTAATCATATCATGTAGTACTGATACTGATCAAGCCGTATCAGTAGATCTCATTTCAAGAAGTGACAGGCTTATGTCCATTTCAAAGAAATAAGATCTTCAATTGAACTATAGTATAAAATAAATCTCTAGCTGTGAATTCAAATCTGGAAGAAAATGATATTATAGAGGCATGCCTTGACTAGTCCAGTAAAATCTTTTAATTTATACCTTATGAAGGAATATAAGAGCTGCCACGTTTTTAATCAATTTTTTTTTGTCCTGTGCCTGTAATGAAAGTTGATCTCAAATATTAGCACGGCACATTCATAACATTTACCTCTGTGACTTGAAAAGCTGCTTGAAAGGGTGATTTTTTTAATATGTTATTTCTGAGCAATTCTTACTAAAACTTTGCAAGGTTCAGAGAAAATAAATTGTTTGTTGGATGGTTCCAGTGACATCACAGAGTATTAGAAATTTATATTTTTCAACTTTAATGTGACCCTTTAGCAATACTTGAGGTGTTGTACAGAAATGAACTATGTAAAATGTTTTTAGTCGACATAATAAGAACATTTTAAATAGCCAGAAGGCAAAATGAAATGAATGCAAAGTTAATTCCCCAAATATCTCTGATTAAATGTAACCCACGTAGCTGACTTATCTACCCTGATATTTTCAGCTATGCTACCTTCTGTTGCAATTATATTCAGTTTCTTCTTTTAATCATCTCCCATGTTCCAGATATTTTTGTTACCATGATTTTGCTGTCTACTACTGTCACATATCAAGACTCTTTACAATGCAACTGAAAATCCTCTGTAAGTTTATGCTACAGTAGTTAGAACTGACATGGCAATTTCAGATGATCACTAGAGGGCAGCAAATATATTTGGAAAACTTCCTTAGTTGCTCCCCCTAGCGGTCATCAGGTATCATTAATATTTGCTTGGTTTTCTATTCCATAAGTCCTCTTTATTTTTTTAAAACAAGCCTGGATTCTTGCTCAAATATTGACTTCATGCATGTGGTTGAATGCCATATATATGCACCCACATATACCTCATCTTTTATGTTCTTACCCTACTTATGACCCAGCCTCCCCCATAATAACTCAGAGCTGTTAGGTAACCCTAACAACCCCCTGTAAAGCAGGTCAAGCTGAGAAAGATTAACTTAGTTAAGACTAACTGCATATTGCTTGTAGATATTGCTTATAGACAAGAGCTGTGGTGGCACAGTGGTTAGAATGCAGTACTGCAGGCTACTTCTGCTGACTGCCGGCTGCCAGCAGTTCAGCAGTTGGAGTCTCACCGGCTAAAGATTGACTCAGCTTTCCATCCTTCTGAGGTCGGTAAAATAAGGACCCAGATTGTTGGGGGCAATATGCTGACTCTGTAAACCACTTAGAGAGGGCTGTAAAGCACTGTGAAGTGGTATATAAGTCTAAGTGCTATTGCTATTTTCCATGTCTAAAATCATTGGCCATTAACCAGTTATTTAACTACCTTACTACCTAAATTGTCTACAGCAATTTCCTTGTTTGCAGTGTAGCCTTTTGGGTGAATACAGGCAGTCCTTGACTTATGACCACAGCTGAGCCCAAAATTTATGCTGCTGAGACATTTGTTAAGTGAGTTTTACCCCATTTTATGACTTTTCTTGTCACAGTTCTTAAGTGAATCATTGCAGCTGTTAAGTTAGTAATACAATTGTTAAGTGAATCTGGCTTCCCCATTGACTTTGCTTGTCAGAAGGTCGCAAAAGGTGATCACATGACCCCGGGACACGCAACTGTCATAAATATGAAACAATTCCTTAGCATCCGAATTTTGATTCCGTGACCATGGGAACACTGCAATGATCATAAGTGTGAAAAATGGTCTTAAGTCAGTTTATTCAGTGCCGTTGTAACTTTGAATGGTCACTAAACTAATTGTTTTAAGTCGAGGACCACCTGTACAGCCTACAGGGCAAGCAAACGATGTACAATTGATCTTAGAAGCCTAATGCGGCTAGACGCAATCCATCATAGCAATAGCAATAGCACTTAGACTTATATACCGCTTTACAGTGCTTTACAGCCCTCTCTAAGCAGTTCACAGAGTCAGCATATTGCCCCCAACAATCTGGGTCCTCATTTTACCCACCTCGGAAGGATGGAAGGCTGAGTCAACCTTGAGCCGGTGAGATTTGAATTGCCGAACTGCAGCTAGCAGTCAGCTGAAGTAGCCTGCAGTACTGCACTCTAACCACGGTGCCACCTTGGCTCTTATTCTCTTCTCCTCCAAAGATAAGAAAAGAAGCATTTTCAAAGTTATGTAGAAGAAAAGGTGCATGATTGTGGTCTGTTGACAGCGAATTTGGGAATAGCTCCTATTTTTTTCTTCTGACTACTCTTGATCTTGAAATGTGGGTGGAGATGACTTGTTGTTGTTAGTTATGAAGTCGTGTCTGACCCATTGCGACCCGATGGACAACGTTCCTCCAGGCCTTCCTGTCCTCTACCATCTTCTGGAGTCTATTTAAGCTCACACCTACTGCTTCAGTGATTAGGAGATGACTAGGGTTTACTAAATGATTTCCATCCAATCCATTTAACACAGTAGATTTCGGGGTGTCTGCAGAATGTGGTGAAAACAGTCAAGATGGCCACTGGTACAATTTATTTTTCATTTATTTATTTTTCACATTTTTGAATTACTCATCTCCCTCAGAGGGAAACTCAATCAATCAATCAATCAATCAATCAATCAATCAATCAAGGCTCAGCCTATTTTTATGTATCATTGCTCTGCAGATCTCCCTGATGAGAGGGAGAGAGGGAGTTTAAACATATGAAGAACTTCTTCAAGGCTCCAGTCTCTTTTGGTGTCATAAAAGAACCTCCTGATTTTCTCTTGTGGCTGGCCAACCAAAAGTGCGTCCCCCTGAGTCAATGGGTGACTTGTCTGAGGGTAGTGATGGTGAATAAACATCCAACAGCATCTCTTTCCTGCCTTTCCTACTTCATGCTTGTTCTGGCATGGTCCAAGCCATCTCTTCAGGGCAAAGCAGTGATCATCCTCTAAACAGCATTTTCTTCCAGATTCTAGGTGGTGAAAATTGGTTTAGCATAATTGTTGTCTTATCTACAATATTATGCCTGTTTGTAGGTAAGGTTGGCTGAGAGCTATGACTTGGTTGGAAGGAAAAAGTTGATGTTAAAACTAATGTTTATTTAATGTATATATCACCCAGAAACTCAAGCTGGGATACATAATGCATGCTTCATTTGTTCTAACTGATAATAAACAGAACAGAACAGAATAACAGCATTGGAAGAGGTCTTCTAGTCCAAACCCCTGCTCAGGCAGGAAAACCTATACCATTTCAGACAAATGGTTGTCCAATCTCTTCTTAAAAACTTCCAGTGCTGGAGCATTCACAACATCTGGGGGCAAGTTGTTTCACTGATTAATTGTTCTGTCAGGAAATTTCTTTTTAGTTCAAAGTTGCTTCTCTCCTTGATTAGTTTCCACCCATTGCTTCTTGTCCTGCCCTCAGGTGCTTTGGAGAATAGCTTGACCCTCTCTTCTAGTAATCACTATTTTTTTTCTCTAACAAGAACCTAATGTGAGGTTGTTTGGATTGAGAAGGACTGTCTCTAAGTCATCCAATGAGCTTTCATGTGAGGGTAGACTAGAACTTGGGTTCCCCGTTCCTTGTCCAGCACTTTAACCACCACACTATGCTGGTCCAGATTTGAACTCAAGATTCATGGAATCTTATAACCTACAGCACCCCTCACATTCATGCCCTAAAGTGCACACCCCCAAAGGCACATGTAGGGTTACAACTGATAGGCATTAGTCTTAAAATCAAATATTAACCAGCTTTTTAAATATCTTCAGAGGGTTTTTTGGACAGTTTTCACAGCAGTAATCATTCAAACTTTTATGTATTGTGATCTTGTAAATTGTCTGTTTCTTTCTCTCTCTCATCTGTCAAGAGTCTAGATTTCCATTGTTTATTTCCTGATTCCAGCGATCAGATTCCATCCTGCCCCTTTAAATTTATGATCACTAAATCTGTAGATCCCAGGACTCATTTGCTTCTATTGTGAAATTCTGAAAAGCTTGTTGTCAATTCTATTTTATTGGCAGCACAGGTTCTTGAAAATAAAGATTTGGAAGTTGGAAAAATTCTTCAATTAAAAAAAAATAGTCTTCTTGACACTGGAACAAGTAATTTCTTGTAGGCCCGAGTAAATTATTTTGCAATTTTTTGCTGCAATGTTTGTTACTGGGATATTGAGAAAGTTAAACCATTATTGTGTCCTCCTTACCCCCCCTCCCCCCCTGGTTCACTTTTTCAATTATGTCCTCCTTTACCTGTTCAACATCTGGCAATGCTAGGCACAAGGAATCCTCCAGATGATTTTTGATCCTGACACACAGGGAATATTGTGAAGTGCTACCCTAAAGACCACTCGGAAGCTTCAAGAATAGAACAGGATGGGCCCTGGTAGGCATGCTACATTATGTCCATGTCCTCCTACTCCTCTGCAAACTGCATTGATTGCCAGTTGACTTTTGTGTGCAATTCAAGGTTCTGGTTAACAACCAAAAAGTTGTTTGGGCCTAGTCATCTGAGAGAAAGCCTATCTCCAATAGTTTCTGCTTGTCCTACACAATTTGTGCTCCGAGTCCTGTTAATTTGTCAGGAGCCAGGAATTAGGCCTTATCTGTTGAAGCGGCTTCCCTCTGGAACAGCATCTCCATAGAGACTCTCTAGGGCTCCCACCATAACCAAGTCCTTGAGAACACAGATGATCCTCCAGGCTGTGGCTTCAAATGGGTCCTTATCTGTTTGAGGATTTTTAAAATGTTTCTGATTTCTTTTTTGTGTTTTGTTTTGCTATTTTTATTGTGTGCTACCACAGCATGATGAAATTGGATTGCTTTCTAAATTCAACAAGCCAATAAAAAAAAGGGCAGGCATTGGTGACTTGGGCAGCATAGTAAACCTCAAAGTAGAATTAACACAAGCATCTTCCCATCATATCCCTCTGTTGCATGATCTGAGTAGGTCATTCAATATGAAGAGCTGCCATGTTTTTGTGAGTGCCAAGGCAAGCCATGAACTCTCAGCTATCCACATCTGCAAAATGGATGTGATACTAATTTACCCAAGAATATAAGAAGAACCCTGTTGAGTTCAATCCTTCCACAATAGCTACTGAACTTCAGAGACAAGCTACATTCAGTTCCAGAGTCCATTAGCCACCAAGATTAGTAGCATCTGACATCCCATTTTCTCTTTAAATTAAAAGCCACCATTCTTAAATATGATCCAATGTGCACTTCCATGGCAGAATCCTTTTGGATTCAAAAATCTTTTTACTGGATTTATTATTTCTATCTATATAGCAGATGAGGGACTCATTTGCAGCATCACCTTTCAGGCCACACCTACTGCAACTCAACATATTATTAATACTTTTGCAAGATACAGGAAAGCACCAAGCGATAACTTTGCAGCTGGCTGTTGCAGCAAACCTGAACGGGTCAAGAAGAGCACCATGCTCACCATTCACATACAGTGAGGCGGATGCATGTATAAAATTATACGAATGTCAAGGTTTTTCTGCACAGTTTTTTCCCCGTGGTAAAAATTCTGCGCCTTAAGAACCGGAACTGGCTGGGTCACGAAACTTCCTATCAATCCATTTCGGCTTTGAAACAAGATCTTCGAAACAATAAGTCCTACTTTGCGCCTATGTAACCTGTGAAATGCTCCAGGTTTCACGGTTACAGTGTTGCGTTCCAACGTGTCGACTTCCAGCGGGGTTTCGACAAACTGCACGGAAAACAAGATCCAAAGTCTTACCCAAAGTATTACCTTTTTTATAAGATCGGAGGGGGGGGGGCTAGAATAGAATAGAATAGAATTTTTTATTGGCCAAGTGTGATTGGACACACAAGGAATTTGTCTTGGTGCATATGCTCTCAGTGAACATAAAAGAAAAGATAAGTTCGTCAAGAATCACAAGGTACAACGCTTAATGATAGTCCGGGTACAAATAAGCAATCAAATCATAGTAGGAACCAGTCAATATAAATTGTAAGGCTACAAGCAACAAAGTTACAGTCATTAGTGGGAGGAGATGGGTGATGGGAACGATGAGAAGATTAATAGTAGTGCAGACTTAGTAAATAGTTTGACAGTGTTGAGGGAATTATTTGTTTAGGCTACCAACCCACCTCTCCCATATCCTGCAGCGCTGACCTTCCCCAGGCGGGGGAGCGCACCACGCATAAGCCGGAACGTTTCGACGCAACCACCGCGGGAAGAGAAGGTGCCTCTCTCCGTCCCGAAACTGGGAAATGGAACAATCCAGCAGGGCCCCACCCACTCCCCACCGAACCCGGAAGTGGCACCCGCAGGCGGGAGAGGCGTGCAGGAGCCGATTCTAGCTGCTAAATGGGGGCGTTGAGTGGGGCTGGCGCGATGGGAGCGGCTGTGGCGGCCTTTTACGTGACAGCTGCCCCCCACTCCGCGCTCGGGGGAGATTCTGGTAAAGTATCAAGATCCGGCCTCGTGTCCTGCCTGGTTTTTTTCGCGGATATCCCCCGCCCCTAAGTTGTACTGCATGCTTTTTGCATATTCTAATTTATGGTAATAATTCAACCCATTGGTCGGAAACCCAAATCGGCTTTTGTTGTGCATCTGTTCTAGCAATGAGGTGCCTTGGGATTTTTTTTTTTTTTTAACACAGCATTCGACTTGTTAAAAAAAAAAAAAACATGGATGACTTTTGTGGCAGAATTTTAATCGTTTGGGGTACAGTGGATCCCATGCTGTGGATTGGGGACAACCTGAAAATTCAGTTCTCCCTTCTGTCGGATAATCTGCACGTCAAGCTTTTTTTACGAGGGTCAAATGAAAATGTGGTCCTGCATGCATTTGATAACTGTCCAAATTTAATTGCTTTGGGCAGATAACTTGGAGTTATATGAGTAAAATGGAAGGGGGGGGAAAGTATATTGAAAAATTTAAATTTCAGCATGTCAGATTTGTGGTGAACTGTTTCTATAGTCGTAGGTGGCATCCATCATTAGATTTATATTTGTGCCACCTAATGTTTCTGGGACACTATAATAAAATACCAGAAAAGACTCTGTTTATTTATTGGATGCAGACTTCATGGTTGTGATACAAAAGGAAATTCTTTTATTTTTCCTCTTAAACATCTATGCACAGGGTGCTGTTTTTTCTCTGATGGAGATACAGATGTTTAAACTCATAGAGCAAAAATATGATTCGGCTATTTACCCCCTACACACAAAATGCAGTGCACATACCATCATCTGGAATGCACCCAAAACAATTTTTCTTATTGGGGAGTATGCAAAAATGTTGATTGATATTTGTAGTTCAACCATTCTGTGACATCTATGGACTATCTTAATGAATAATAATAATACTCGCATGGCAAGATTATAGTGGAAAAACCTTCCAGTGTGAGCCAATCTAATGCAAATAAGATGAAGCAGTGGTGGTATTATTAAATAGTTGTGTGTGATTATTAGAATGATGCTTGACTGGCATACTTCTGAAAATGCTCTGGGTGAGAGAGTGCAATTTGCTTATAATATGATAGTGATTTCCCCACAATAGTTGAGAGATTAAGGTCTTTCTCTAGGATTGGAGAGACATGGGTTCAAGTCTGTTCTTAGTTGTGGAAGTTGTCTGGTTGACTTTAGGCTGTTTGATTGTCTTATCCTAACTGACCCTAACCCTAGCCACAGAACTTTGGTGGGGGGGGAGAGGAGGAAGGAATATTACATATGGCATGTTGAGAGCCATATTGAGAAAGGTTAGGATATAATTCAAGGAAGAGAGAGAGGGAGGGAGGGAGGGAGGGAGGGAGGGAGG
>QLTV01004082.1:2239541-2297944 GCA_003457575.1 Thermophis baileyi | reverse complement strand
TAATAATAATAATAATAATAATAATAATAATAATAATAATAATAATAATAATAATAATAATAATAATAATAAAAAATAATAATAATAGAAGGAACTAAAGATTACAATTAAAGGAGAAGAACATTCAAACTTAATTTATAATTACAAAATGAAGCAAAACATTTTAACATTGGACATATTGAAGGATATTTTTGAACAATGGTTCTTTGTAGCTAGACTGTGCCTAAAACATTATGGAAGAGGAACAAGTTCTATCTGACACAAGTAATAATAATAATAATAATAATAATAATAAAAAATAATAATAATAGAAGGAACTAAAGATTACAATTAAAGGAGAAGAACATTCAAACTTAATTTATAATTACAAAATGAAGCAAAACATTTTAACATTGGACATATTGAAGGATATTTTTGAACAATGGTTCTTTGTAGCTAGACTGTGCCTAAAACATTATGGAAGAGGAACAAGTTCTATCTGACACAAATGAGACTGAGTTGAAGGGTGATTTAAAAATAACAGTCTACAAGAATCGCGTGGAAAAAGATGTTATTTGGACATGCAAAAGAAACTGGCTAATGTCTTAGTAATAAAAAAGAATATACAAACAACAAACCAAGAGTGTGAGTTGGATAATTTTTTTACATTGGATTCACAAAAGAAACTTGTTAAAGTTTCAAAGAATTTTGTGAGAAGGAACAAAGAAGAAATGAAAAGAAATCTATAATATTATTTGATGACACTAAAGATCAAGACTGTTAGAAGTAAAAGGAAGGAATATAAAGCTGGTTTATTTGATCAAATAAACCAACTTGGCTAAAATACATATTTTGCTATCTCTGGTAATCCTTAATGGACTTTTGCTGACATCAGGACTGAAATGATGAGGTTTTATGGATTTGTTTATAGATAAAGGATGGGGTGTAGGAAAAATAGATCATATGTTGCATTTTAAGAGACGGTGATAAATTACTAAAATTATTTGCACTTGAGGATGGGAAATTATTTCTTTATGTATCTCTTTTTTCTTTATTTTCTTTTTCTTTTTTCCTTTTCTATTTCTTTTTCTCTTTTTCCTTTTCCCCCCACCTTTTTCTTTTTTTTTTAGCATTGGTTTTTATTGTTGTAATGACAATTCTTGATAAAATTACTATAAAAAATATCTCCCAGCAGTATGATTAATATGTCTTCATATAAGTAGGTCGTGATTAGTGACTGTTCAAATATAGGTAGTACTCGCTTAGCGACCTCAATTGGGACCATTAATTCTATTGCTAAGCAAGCGATGTAGTCACTGAGGGAAATATCACGTGTCTGACATACTTACAACATCACTTTGGATTCGGTTGTTCAACAAGTCATTGTTAATCAAAACATTAGGTGACCATAACTCGTAATCCTGGCTTCTTCATTCACTCTGGTTATTTGAAGCTGGTTGGAAGTCTATAAATGGCAACCACAGGACCTTGGGATGCTGCAAAGATCATAAATGCCTGCTGATTGCAAAACTGTGACTCCTACCCTTTGGACTATTCTTCACCCTCATAGCCTTCTGAAAGGGCCTGAAATCTTGGCTTTGTCAACTGGGTTGTGGCCCCGATGGAGACATCCCATTTTGGAGGTAGCTAGTAAACTAGTACATGATCTCACTTTCACTCGGCCTATATATTGGCTTTTTATCCACTTTAATATTAATTTTTAATGTTTTACCTTTTAATGTCTGTTTTATCCTATAATTGTTTTATTCTGCTATTTATGGTTATTGTAAACTACCCTGAGTTGCTTGGCAGAGAGATGGGCAGCATAAACTTTTCATAAATATATAAGTCTTGATCACATGACCATGGGGATGTTGCAACGGTCATAGGTGTGAGAACTGGACATGTGTTACTTTTTCAGCGCTGTCATAAATTCAGATAGTCACTAAACAAGGAAATTGTTAAACAAGGTCTACTTGTAATGCAATATTCAATTTAGTATGATTGTAAACTGATACCAAATTGCATTTAATCCAAGCCAAAATTCACTTAATTCAACGCTAGTGCATGCACAAAACAGTACAAGTTTAAAAATTGTTATTAAAGGTAAAGGTAAAGGTTCCCCCGCACATGCGTGCTAGTCGTTCCTGGCTCTAGGGGGCGGTGCTCATCTCCATTTCTAAGCCGAAGAGCCAGCACTGTCTGAAGACGTCTCTGTGGTCATGTGGCCGTCATGACTAAATGCCAAAGGCGCATGGAGCGCTGTTACCTTCCCACCAAAGTGGCCCCTATTTTTTACTTGCATTTTTTACGTGCTTTCGAACTGCTAAGTTGGCAGAAGCTGGGACAAGTAACGGGAGCTCACTTCGTTACGCGGTGCTAGGGATTCGAACTGCTGAACTGCCGACCTTCTGATCGACAAGCTCAGCGTCTTAGCCACTGAGCCACCGCGTTACCTTAAAATTGTTATTACATTTGACCAAAAAATTGATGTAATTGAACTATATGATTGTCGTCATAGCAATGCTAAAATAGGACAATATGTTGGAATGCCGGAATCTATAGTAGAATTTTGTTTTGCTTTCTATAACTACTCTATGACTTTGTTAATCATACATTTAAATTTTATGTATGTTCTTTGTATCGAATAGAATAGAATAAGAATAGAATAGGAATAGAATAGAATAGAATAGAATAGAATAGAATAGAATAGAATAGAATAGAATAGAATAATAGAATAGAATAGAATAGAATAGAATTATTGGGCAAATATGATTAGACACACAAGGAATTTGTCTCCAGTGCATAAGCTCTCAGTGTATATGCAAAACAAAAAGGAATAATAATCATAATAACAAAGGATAATCATAATAATGATACCAATAGAGAAGGTAGTGAAACAGATGAGAAGAATAAAACTGTGGAAAAAGAACTGTTTATTGTAACATTTCATTAGTATACATATAAAAATTTAGGTTAAAAAAATTTCAGTGCCATTTCCATTGAGCTGAAACCAGTTATCATATTTTCCATAAAAATATCACTTCAAATAGTGCAAATTCAAATAATGTGACCAGTTTGTAGAATTCATGATCTGTATTAATTGAGAACTACCTGTACAATCATAAACATTGCAAAAATTATCCCTGAATCTTTGGATTCAGTCCTTAAGGATAACAATGTTGTTGTTTCATGTGGAAACATCAATTTTTGAAAAAAATCTGGTATTTTGGTTAGGCTTTTCTTTTTTTTACCCCCCCCCCCCCCCCCGGAAGTTCTTTGTAAAAACATAACCAAATTTACCTTGGGCTGTCTGACATATATAATGTTTTGAAGATGCAGCATGCTGAGGAGGATATTAATGAAGCTGAACTGTAACACGGTTGCATTTTTTCTTCAAAATAAAATGATCAGTGGAAAATTCAGTAGGGGCGGCTGATGGGTAAAAAAACCTGAAGGCTGGGGAAATTGTAACTCAGTATAAAATTTGCAAGGTGCTTGGGAATAAATCTATATCCTTATTAGGATAATTGTCCTGCTCCAAAATAGAAGTCCGCACTGATTGAAAAAAAAAAAAAAAACAGTATCAAGAATCCATAATACAAAGTCGGAGGCTGAGCTGTGAAATCAAATTCTCTCGGTTATTTTGTCTTTTTCATGTGGCCTCTGCCCTTATGTTAAATGACTCCAAACTTTAAAGAATGATGTTGATGTTTTTGTTGTTGTTATTCATCATTCCTAGCTACAACTCACCTTCGCTTTTCTGCTGGTAGGAGAGTCAAGAAAATATGACAAAAGCATTGTGCATTGACATCAGAGGGGAAAGAAAATACTCTTGGAAAATTTCATGCTGCTAAATCTCCACAGATTTACACTTTTATGCAGTCAAATTAATGCAAAACCCCCAACGTAAGGGTTTGCATTTTGAAAATTTGGGAGGAGTGTCATTCCATAATAGTAATTATTGGTTTTATATTATTTTTTCACAGGGGAACTGATCACAGCTGCCTATGAGCTTGGAGTGAGTATTAGTTGTATTGTTTAATCAATGCTCTCATTAACAGTTTTAGGAATTAAGGAAGTTTAATTAAGCATGGAGTTAAAGTAGATTAATATATTTTCAAACCACAGTTTTTCTAACTTATAAGTACGGCACACGACAATTTACTCCAAGTTTTAAATCCAATTAAACTAAATTATAAAGTAAAGGCTTTACTGTATATACAGTAGCTGGCTTATTATCAATCCAAATTTTGTATAAGCTGGAGAGAATAAAAATAAATCGGGTTAACAGTTTTAATAAGTTTTATTATTCAATAAACTTTATTAAGGCGCGTGATCCCCTTTAGGCAAAACCTTAAGGACTGTCATCACGGTGGTAATCCGATAGCAGTGTGGTCTTTCAACTTGCTAACCAATAAAATAGTTCAGCATCTGTTTTTTCCCTCTTTTCTCTCTTTTATAATTGTATAATAAAAAGAAACCCAGCCTTTTGAATGGCCGGAATACATGCTGAATCCAGACTTCAAGCCATTTAAGGGATAATAGTAATACGTGTCACCACTTTTTAAAGTGATCTGCTCTCATTTATTTTTTGTGCATCCACCACATATGTTAAGGCAAACATTTTGCTGTATTTAAAATTAGCACTTAACAGAAGTGTGTGGTGTGTGTGTGTGTATGTGTGTGTGTGAGAGAGAGAGAGAGAGAGAGAGAAGCTTTTTAAGGCATAGTACTCTAACTATCTGTTTATGATTAAGCTAATAAGAAAGCCGTTTCTCCATTAGATTGCCATTGTGACATCTCAAAACAGAAGCCTCTTGTTTGTTCACAGGTTGCTCATCCTCCGGGCTACCCCCTCTTCACTCTTTTGGCTAAACTGGCCATTGAGCTTTTTCCCTTTGGTTCTGCTGCATATCGTGTCAATCTCCTCTGCGCCTTGTTGGGGGCAGCTGCAGCATCGCTTCTGTTTTATACAGTTGTCAGGTACAGTAGATCCTATGGGTGCTTTCCAACTTTATTTATACACACACACACACACACACACCCGCACACACTACTGGATTACTGACTGCATCATATGCAATATATTCTGTGTATCATCCTTATGTTAAATAAAACCTATCGAGTGAAATATCTTCATGGTATACCAGAAAGGATATTTATCTGTGATATAATATTGCAGTTAGATGTAAAAGTTCATAATAATTTGATGGCTTTAACATCTAGTGGGCCATTAAACTAGCAGTTCCTACAGCATTGGCTCCAGACTGTTAATTGATTCAACTGCCTACTGTTTACATAATTTCAGTTGGCCATTTGACATTGAACTTATCGGGGGAAAAGAAAAAGAAAAAACAATATGAAACACCCAGAGCACAAAACTGCCAAACTAATTTATTTCAGGAGAGTGATAACATTGTTCTCTCTTATTATCATACATCAGTGACCAGGTTTATCTAACCAGAAGTAACAAAGTTTGTCATTAAAGAAAGATGCAGATGGCTTTAAAATATTAAACAATACAAGTGTCAACTGTACTGACAAACTTTTTAATTGTTAGCATTACAAAATGGAGGCAGATGCCTCTTGATGGTCTTTATTCTGTCTGTTTTACCTGTGTCGAGTACAGTAAGCAAGAAGTGGTACTGACTGAACTGCACGGAATTAAATTAAAGTATGAGAATTGTGGTGTGAAAACCCCCCCCCAATTACGACTATGTAGCTGTGTGAGCAGGATTGTTGGACATTGTCAACAAAATCTGCCTTTTCTGCATTGGATGCTGTGTTCTAAGCATACAAAAACAAGAACATAATGAATGACTGGTACTTCGTTACTTTTGCCCATCCTTCTGTCTTCCGATCCTCACATGAGGAGGTTTCTCTGCATACTATTATAATTCCTGATAAGGATAGCTTTCTCCAGAGTCTGAAGGCCTCTCTTATGCTCCTTTCATTTGTATTTTGCATATGCGAGAGTTGATTCACTATGCTTTAATTCAGCAGAGAAAATGCAGGGCAGAGGTGGGTTCCTGCCAGTTCGGACCGGTTCTTTAGAACCGTTAGTGGGAATTTCCCCCCGCTCGCCGAACTGGCAGCGATGGCTGGCTGGCCACGCCCCCGAACCGGCTCTCTTGGCTGTGCCGTAGGTGCCGCCATCTTGTTTTTCGCTTCTGCGCACCCACAGAAGCTGTTTTTTGCTTCTGCGCATGCGCAGAAGCTGGATTTTCAGCACTGTGCATGCGCGCGCGCGCCCATGCTGCGCGGGAAGAAGTGAACCGGCAGCGAAGTAAGTTAGAACCCACCCCTGATGCAGGGGTGACTTTTCCCCTTATAGTTGGGGATGACCTGTGGCATATATACCAGACAAAATTAAAGTTGTTCAAGTGGAGCTCAGATGCCTGGTGACTTTGTGGTTATAATGACATGTCTTCCAGGCAGACTTGACTCCCGGAGGTAACGTGTATAAGTCCATGCACTTTTCTAGACATCATTTTTGAAAGTGATTTGCCACTGTTGTCTTCTTGGGTCTGAAAGAGTGTGAGTGCCCCTTCATCATCTAGTTGGCTTTGTGGCTAAGGTGGGACTAGAACTCAAATTTCCTTGCTCCTAGTCCAGTGCCTTACCCACTGGTGCAAACTGGCTCTCTGACTACATGGACACATCTGTGTAGGATTTTTTGGGGGGTAACAATAGAAAACTGGATTCCTTACTGATCCTCTATATAAATACTGAGTCCAACCCTATTTAGCTTTAGAGTTAGATAAAATTTGTTTGGGTCCACCTAGATGGAATGGGCAACAGTTCACAGTGAAACATCTTTCTTTCTTTAGTAAATTTAGTAAATTTAGCAGCTGCTTGACTCCCAAATAACACTGAATGGCTTACGTTATCAGTCTGTAAGTAATAATACTGTAGTACTGAAATGTTCACAGGCTTCAACTGCATTGCCTGACTGTGAATTATATAACAGCCCTGCAAACTACAGTTGTGCTAGTATGCCCCTTATTTCAAATGGGGAAACTGAGGCTGGGAGAGACAGACTTGCCTAAGTTACCCTACTGAATTCTTTGGGAGATGATATTCGAATGGAGGACTATATGACTTGCCAGTGTAATTATCTGTGTGCATTCTGGGACCATATGGATAAACACAATCATAGTGATCCTGTCTGCCCAAATGTGATCTTTCTTCTCAGTTGATCATGGATTGGTTAGGAAAGACAGATAAAACCGAACCCGTGTACAAAGGTGGGGGATTCATATGCAAACCCCAAGTGAGAGAGATTGTCACTTAAGAGAAGCAGCTCCTATTCCTTTGTGATTAACCGTGAAAAGCAAGTTTTATTTGATATAGTGAACATTTTAGAACATTTAGATAGGGGTATACTAATGATTTGAGGGCAGTGCCCTTCAATATTTAGGATACCCCAAAATTCCACTCCAATCAAAGTGATTGTCCCATATTTAATGGAGAACTGGATTGTTTTGCAGACATTAAAGATTTATTACCACATAAAAATTATTCTGAAAGCATTCAAAATACAGGAAGCTCGATCGCTTCCACATCCTCCCCCTACTCTGTAATGTTGGAGAATATTTACTTTTATATAAATACATTGGTTTTAATTAAGGGATTGCAGATACCTCTTGGGCAGACTTTCTAATCTTATTTAGAAAATACAGTTAATCGTTGCAATAATCCCATTTTATGGGTTGGGAACTGAGGCTGACAGATACTGCGTTGCCCAAGGCCAGTCTGTAAAAAAAAAAAAATGTTCTTGGCCAATTAACGTCCAAGCGTTGAGTTGCCACTGTCCACACGCCAACACACTGGGTCACCCTGGCCATTATGATAGGTTTCTGAACTTTTATGAAAAGATGAAAATAATGCCCCAACAATGCCTGGGAATATTTTGAGAGGAGTCAGATTTCTCAATTATTAGGAGGAAAAATATGTATAATAATAAAAATCCCATGGTGCATAAGAGATAGGCTGGAATTTCTCAGGAAGGTGAATGCCACCTCTAAGTAGAGGGATGGGAAGAGTTAGGAGTCTTTGAATGTTCCTTATTACACACACGTCCTTTTCGGTTGAATAAGGATTAGCATCTCGTGTAATGTTAATTTGAAATCTAAACCTGTCCTGTACTTTGCCAAGCACTCTTGCGATCTTTGTTAAAATTAATGCAGGGCGAGCGGGGAAGAAGGCTCGGTGGATGGTTTTCTGATTTTCTTTCCTTGGCTGGGTTAAATGCTTTCCATACTGCCTGCCTGCAGGGAGAACTCTCTTCAGTCCCTTATTTGCTTAAGTACACTTCCTTAAGATTTTATGAATAGGACTTCCCCTATCAGATAATTCATCCTTAACTAATTTTCAGTGTACTGTAGTGCAAAGAAAGAGGGTTAAAAATAATAAAAGGCCCCAAAGCTTTTGAAGGAAAATATTTAAAGCAGAAACTCTCAAGGCAACGATGCTTTTTGTCAGTTAGTAACAGCATTGAGCATATATGTTAGAGAAGAATAAATAACGGCTCACATTCCATTAGTGGGCGTGATGATGGAGAAATCGCATTGAACTCATTTAAATTAATCTTTAATGCATTCCAACTAATACCGCTCCTTGAAGCGATCCACCTTCGTCCTTCACCTTTTTTAAGTTCACAGGCTGAAACCTTGCAAAGGAATGGCATTGGAAGGGGGTAATTTTTGTTGCATTTCAGTTGGTTTGTGGGAGGTGAAGAAACAGGCAAATTAATTGGGGGGGGAGTTTAAAAATAATGCCATTAATATTTAGTTATACCTGCATCATGAATGCAAAGCTCTACAAAATTGGAGGCATACTTTAAAGTTGTAGAAGAAAATGCTAGTTCCCTTCCTTCCTTCCTTCCTTCCTTCCTTCCTTCCTTCCTTCCTTCCTTCCTTCCTTCCTTCCTTCCTTCCTTCCTTCCTTCCTTCCTTCCACCAATTACAAAGATAGGTTAATATGTATGCATCTACTGATTTTCTGGGAGAGTTTAGAGTTCTTGATTTGGGGGTGGCACCATTTGCTGGCCTGGTTTTGTGTTATGCTGCATCTGTGTGTGTGTGTTTGTGTCTGAGAGAGAGAGAGAGAGAGAGAGAGAGAGAGGGTTGGGGGGGAAGGAAGGGAAGTGGGGGAGAGAGAGAGACTTTAAAACCTTCAGAACTAAATATTTGTGCATGCATTTTTGATTTTGAGGGCTGGAAATATTCCCTTCCAGCAATGTTTGCTGGCTGTACTGTGAGTTTCAATGGTTTATAGATCATGCCAACTCTATGTGCTGCTGCAAAGGAATTTGCATTAACACTATAGATGCTTAAATATTGCTAATATATTTTCAGATTTGGTTGTCAAATCTGCCTTGAGATGGCAGCTGCTGTTTGCACGCACATTGCGATAATCTCTTCTTAAATAAATAAAAATTCAAAGGACCTTCAGGTTCCTTTGGAATGGCTCAACCAGTTTGTTTTCAATGTCTGAAGACTTGCTTCCTTTCCTCTCTACTTTAATGGTTTAGACAGATCATTTTAACTGGAAAAAATTCACTGGGGTCTAAATATCCTGGGGCAAATTTATAGACCTCAGACATTCCTAACCTTTACATGAGGTAAATCCCCCCAAAAGACTTGAAAGGGGTTTTTCCCCCTTGGGGAGATAGGTGGGATGAGGGGAAAAAACCCTGTCCATCCTGTATCCCGATAGATGCTGTGAATACGGATGGTCTCTCATTTCTTTTAAAGATGCCAAATAATAAAGGATGCATCCTTCAGGAACAATGCAGTTCAAGTGGGAAATCTGTTGTCTCATCAAACAATGCAACCCCCTTCAGAAAGGAACAAGCCATCTCTATGGCAATTTGTGGAGAGAGTGGCCTATTGATTCAGTGGAAGAAGACATTATACAGTGTCACTCGGGGTTGTTACAATTTCATTTGTCGGGTGACCTGAACTTAACCTTCTAAAAACCTTTTCTTCTTTGTACATAACCCACGTCCTCGTGGGTTTTCTGCACCAACAGTGGAGTACAGTGAGGAATTAACAGCTGGGCTTGTTGTAGGTTTTGTTTCTTAAACAAACCGCCCCTCCCGACGTACACATTTTCTTCATTTATATGCTATGTAAATCAGTTCTTGTAATAGATTTTGTTCCTTTTATTGGCATCTGCTTTGAGACATCTCTTAAGTTTCATGTTGTTTGCAGATCACGATAGTTTCATTTTAATGTTTAATTGGGCGACACTCTTGTAGTTTAATTCATTCCTGCTTAGGAGGACATTGTTCTACATGTGGATTAGTGTTAAGTGAATTCTGACACTTTGTTCTTCTAATCAGAATTTCAATCCTGCCAGGTAGCAAAGCTTTCTTTCTCCTCCCCTCCTATTTGATGTTTGTGTTTTTTAAAAGCCTCTCAATTTCCTTCTATATTTGTCTGAAATCGATGATTTTCAAAATATACTTTTAATTCCCCCTTAATTTTAAAATCTTAAAATTAAGATTTTAATTTCGGCCTCTGGGAGAATGTTCTATATTGCTCAGTTTTAAAACCTGATATTGTCCTTTGCTTCTCTAAAATTTGATTGCTTGTAAAATCACAGTTTAGATGGCATTGATTTACGTGGATGCATTGATTATTTTTTTCTTTGTGACAAAGCAGGAAATAAAATTTAAACATTGTTTTGTGTGTTGTGGCTTTAGAAGTTTTGACAAAACGATGGAATGTTATTGAAATCTGAAAGTCTTATTTTGCTGACAAAAAATGTCATGTTTTTATGTAAGAGATGTTTTGATTGCTTTCTCTTAGCTGGGGAGGATGCGGCTGGTAATTTGCGTTATCACTTTTAGCAGATGAGAAATAGACGTTATATCCCAAATAGAAAAAAAAAAAGTCTTGCCAGCATTTTTCAGAATTAATTTGTCATTGTTTAATAAATCTCTTGTTAAGGATTTGCAGTTATAGCGGTATATTTAGCATTTTCCAAGGATGCTGAGAAATAGCATTTTCATTCATTCCATGTACATTTGGAATTGCGTAACAGATATTAGACCATCAGAACATTTTCATGTTTGCTTAACAGCATGAAAGGAAGGATATAAGCATAAATTGAAAGTATGCGTAACTTTTTGCTGTAACTCAAGCCCTGTTATGAAATTCTCTTTACTTTATTATGAAAAAGATGCAGTTGTGTGCTAATATAGAGAGATGAAAAAACAAATTTAAAAAGGCTTGTCTGGCTTTTGTTTTAATTTTTACTTTCTATTTCTTGCAAAAGAAGTGGAAGTCTGAAGACTGAAAATGAAGTTTGCTTCGTATAATAGCAAGGATTTGCAGGGGCAGTTAAGCAGAATTGATTCTTTTGCCTGTTCACACACATAGCCGAAGTCTGAAGCAATAGGAATCATAAATATTCTGTTGGTTGCATGTATGTGAATGAAGAACAATGGGGAAAGTCTAATCTTTAAAGTTAAGGCAGAACAAAATACATTATAATTCAGTGTGGTTTTTAAGCCACAATTACCTTTGAATTGTGTTTATTTACTAAACTTCTCATTGGGTGCATTCACACATCACTCTAAGCCAAAATAGGTTTTATACATTTGTAATTCACTGAGTTGTATAAACCCAACCATTGGCATGTAATCAATAAAATATTGTTAAGATATCATATCTGAGCATGTTATTTGAACCCTATGGTTACAATGTTATTTGAACCTATTGTTACATCTTTGGTTAATTCTTTGGCATGAAGATTTCAAATCTAATAGGATGAAGTTACAGTTTATTCTCTTCTGTAACAGAGTTGGAAGGAACCTTGGAGATCATCTGGTCCAACTCCCTACTCTCACAGGAGACCTATACTATTTCTGATAAATGGCTATCCAGTCTCTTCTCAAAAGCCTCCAGTGATAGGACACCCACAACCTCCGAAGGCAATTTGTTCCACTGGTTAATTGTTCTCACTGTTAGGAATTTTCTCCTTAGTTCTTGGTTGTTTTTTAACCTTAGGAAATTTCAGGTGAGGCTTTACGGTATATTTGGCTTTCTTCTGGTGCTTCTTTTACCATTAGGACTTCTGTCCACAGGATTTGTGGTCTTCCTTTCTTCCTGCTTGGCAGAGGGTTTGTTAGTCAGTGGGCTGGATGAGGCCTCTGTGACATGCTTCTCCCCATTTCCTTCTGTTCTTACCTGCTTACTGTGAGGGAAAGTGATTGGTCAGGTTTTCAACTGTCCCAGGTGTGTGAGTTCGTACTTCTATTTACCAATACAATTGTCTTCCTTTAGCAAAAACGTTAGGGGCCGCAACTTGTTTGATAAGTTAATAAGTGAAGCCACAAGTTTGCTTCTGATCTTACTTCAACTTTCCTTTGCTTTACAGACCTATGAAGATTGTAAATGTGGGACCTGGTCACAAAGTTATTTTTTCATCACTGTTGTAACTGTGAATGGTCATTAAATGAGGTAGTTGCTAAACAAGGACTACCTGTAAGGAGAAGATGAAATCTTTACCCATAAGCAGAGAATTTATTCCTTTCAGAGGTTGCATTTGTGGCCATTATCCCATACCATCGGAAGCAGAAAATTAAAAATGATGTACCTGAAAAAATTGTAGCATATTCCAAAGGTATATTTGGAAACATTTCTTCAGAGATTATTCTAGATAAAGGCCTTTTTCTGGTGTATTGCAAGCGCTGTTAAAAATTCCTGAAGAAGCTCATATTTAAATGAAAGTACATTCTTAAGTTTAACAAAGCAAGGATGTGGAATAAAAGACTACAGAAAGCTCTTGTATTAATTTCTTTTTTAGGTGACTATCTACCGTGACCTTTTGGCTAATTGATCTCTCCCTCTCCCTCTCCCTCTCCCTCTCCCTCTCCCAATTGATCTCTCCCTCTCCCTCTCCCTCTCCCTCTCCCTCTCCCTCTCCCTCTCCCTCTCCCTCTCCCTCTCCCTCTCCCTCTCCCTCATACACACACACACACACACACAGAGAGAGAGAGAGAGAGAGAGAGAGTTTTGCAGCAAATTTGCATTGAATTAGACTTAAGAGTTACATTAAATAAATCTTACCCCCACCCATCCTAATTTGCATTTACTTAAAAAAACAGACACAGTTTAGGTTTGAGGATATGAGCCTCATTTTGAAAGTGGGCGAGTGGAGGGGAAGGAGAGAGAGAAAAAACAGGCCAACTTATTCCCTTTCTCTCCTTAAAATAAAATTAAAAAAGAAAGACTGAAGAGCCCTTTCATGACAGCTAGTCAGAGTTAGAATTAGTTCAAGGAAATGTTAATAAAGCACTGCCTAGTCTAATCCTCTTGATATCACCAGGTATCCTCCTGTTCATGGGTTAATTGCTTTAAAAGCGGAGGCAGTATTCTGAACGGTGGGCCGCTTCACCTTTTCACAGCTGTTCCCATTGAGTGACAACTAAATCCCATGTGTAAGATGAGGAAGAGCTCAGTCTCCAATTGGGAGAAAATTTATGTAAACCACAATCCCTTCAGAATGTGTGGAAGTCATAGACTTTCTTGATTTACTCTGCTTTTCCCAGAAAGCTCCATTGTTCCCTTCCCTAAGTCCCATCAACCCTTTGTAGCAGAATATCACAGCCGCGGCAGATAGCTTGAAATATATAAATGCTATCATAGCTCTGATTAATAGCACCGCTTATGAGTCAGGTCTGATAACGGAGCTGCTCTCCACTCAATTTCAGATACCGCTAATGGAATCTGTCTTCTGCAATTGTAATGTGAGAAGGTCTAATTTGCTATGGAGCTTGGATCTGTCAGCAGTAGGGGATTGTGGGGTCAGGAGGGAGCTGCCAGGTTTTTGCCCTGAAGCTTGTATCTCTAGCTTTCAATGGAGCAGTCCCCTGCCTGCCAGGGAGCTGATAGGCCCTCTGTGGGGTTTATGCCACTTCTCACAATAGGCCAGGGCTTCCGAGCTCCACTTCATAATTGTGAAGCGAGCTCATATTTCCACAGCTACTCTGCTGCATAATTTCTAATAAGTTGCTGGGTTTTTTTTTAACAAATGTCAGATTATGAAAAGTTTCCTCAATTATCAGGGGGGGAAAACCCCACCCCCCACTTATAAAACATTTAAATTGCTAAATCTGTTTCCTGCCAAGTTCATCCCCTTCTCCTCTCTTCCTCCCTCCCCGCCTTCACCTTTCTGTTCTGTGACTGGCATCCAAGCTCTGCTTAAAGTGTGCCAGAAAAAAGCCTGCGTTTCAAATGTATATGAGAATGTGCGTCTCAGAATGATGGACTGATGGGGTCATAACGCCTCCTGGGCTGCCGTGAGAGATCACTGCCACCTGTAGAGGTATAGGAACCCCATCCGATGACATAGTTTTCATCACTTCTGCCCAGGAAAAAGTGGATTTCACTGCAGTGTCTATTTTGATGGTGCCCTTACTTTACATAATACTTCTCAGGAAAGTGCCACAAAGGAGCATTCAGGTAGAAGTAATTATCTCCAAGTGCACTGTATTTTCCCCAAAGCATTTCTGGGCTTTGAATTCGCAGCACTTCGTTGGATTATACCAAGAGAGCTGTAACAAAACCAAAAATGCAGACGGCTAAAACCAAACTTTGTAAACCCGGTTGGATTTACCAGGACATTTTCCCAGATTTGAAAGAAAGTGGCTAGAATGTTATACAGCGTTTTGGGAAGGTGAGGAGAAGGAACAGCAACAAATGGCTGTATAATGTCAGAAATATAAATATACAGCTAGTCCTTGACTTATGAACACAGTTGAGCTCAAAATAGTTGTTGCTAAGCACAACAGTTATGAGCTTTGGCTCATTTTACGACCTTTCTTGCCACAGTTGTTAAGTGAATCACTGCAGTTGTTAAGTTAGTAACATGGTTGTTAAGTGAATCTGGCTTTCCCATTGACTTTGCTTGTCAGAAGGTCGCAAAAGGTGATCACATGACCCCGGGACACTGCAACCGTCATAAATATGAATCAGTTGCCTAGCATCCAAATTTTGATCACATGATCAAGGGGATGCTGCAACAGTCATAACTGTGAAAAATGGTAATAAGTCATCCTTTTCAGTGCTGTTGGAACTTCAAACAGTCACTAAACGAATGGTGGTAAGTTGAGGACTACCTGTATATAATATTTCAGAGATTTGAAGTCTGTCTGCCTTTCAACTAATCACCCATGAGTTAGTCCAGATAGTTTTTCTTTTCATGAAGTAAAAATAAGCTAAACACTCAACAGACGACAGTTATTGTCAAAATAATTTTGGTGTGCTAAACCTGTTTGTCATTTACCTATGATTAGATATCTTTCTCTGACTATTACTCTCCTTTGACTTATGTCAGTAGGGCTGTGCTGATAACTCAGGACTTAACCTAAGCAACAGGTCTACTAAATCCAACCAAGGAAGATTTCTGAGAGATGACTTCTATAAGTTCCCTTAAATGTAACTGGTCTGCTCCTGAAGACTTAACTTTGTCAAGAATTCCTCAGCTATCTCGCTATATGTCTTGGGTTCCTGCTTTCTCCTGTTGTCAGTTTTTCTGCTTAGTGCAGGGGTGTCAAACTTCATTGAGGGCCACATCAGGGTTGTGTTTGACCTCGGTGGGGCCGAGGAGGCCATGGCCAGGGTGGGGCATGGCCAGCTTGACGTCACTCGTGTCGGGGGGCCCTGTGGTGGCCTGAGCATTCTGCCAGCGAAAACGGGCTCCTGATCTCTGGGACGGCCTCCTGCAACCCTCTGCCAGCAAAAATGGAGCGGCCCTCCCGAGCTCCATTTTTGCTGGCAGAGGCACCACAGGCCGGTCCTTCGCTGTTTCCAGAGCGGCCCCGCGGGCCAGATCTAAGCACCCCGCGGGCCTTGAGTTTGACACCCCTGGCTTAGTGCATTTGAACACATTACCACATTGTGAGTTAGACTGAAGTAATGTTGGAATTGAGGTTTGTCTTTTTACCTTTACTTATTTTACCATTCTCTCCCAGCAGTAGACTTACCCCTTCCTTTGACTTTTTTCTATTGATGAAACCAAATAGCCATTTGTATTGTTTCTACCTTCTCTTGCAAACATAAAACCTGTTTTAGTGTTTTTAGCCTTCTTTCTATATCCGTGTGCTCTTTGCTAGTATACCTCCTTAGTGATTATACTGATTTTCCATGTTCTGTTTCTGTCCTTTTTAACTCTTAGCACAAGTGAAAGTTCCCTATGGATTCAGAATGATTTTCTAAGCTTCCTTTTCCCCCACTTTTTTTTCCACTGGAATGAGGTTCAGTTCAGCGGTGGGTTGCTCCCGGTTCCGCCCGGTTCTGTGAACCGGTAGCGGTGGTGGCGGAAGGCTCTGCCCACCCACCCGGGACGCTTCTGCGCATGCGCAAAAGCATCGCGTGCGTGTGAGCGCACGCTCACGAGCGCTCACGAGCGAACCAGTAGCGACGGGGTTTAGAACCCACTGCTGGTTCAGTTGTACTTCATTTAAATTGAGAATATCTGTTCAAAAGATCCCAATTAGTACTTCTCTGGTTTTCAACTAGCTCTTCTCCATTGGTTGGGATCAGATCTAGGAGAGATCTGATCCTCTTAACTCTTTTTCAGCTTTTTGGAAAATAAAACAATAAGACAGTTTTTGCGGTCTTGGCCATGACAGTTGTCCATTCCATGCCAGTGTAGTCAAAATTTCCACTATTAATAAGTTTCCTCTCTGAAAATTAATGTCCAGAAGAATATTATCCAGATGCTCTACCTGTTTCAATTGTCTATAATATAACCTCATAATAACATATTTGTTGTTTCCCTTCCATTGTGTTTTCCCCAAATATTGGTCATTCATGCTCAGATTTCTGGATGTCAGAGCATGGCTACACCTTCACATGTGACATTCTCTCTTTGTGTGTGGCCTGTTCCTTTCAAATACATTGTACCCATGCATTCAATCCTTGCATTCCACTTATGAATTTCCTCCCCCTATGTTTCCATTGCCCACTAAATCATATTCATCTTCCTGCATTAAGACTTCTAGTTCTCCCCATTTGTTCTCTACTTGTGAAATAGAAGATTATTGTTTCCCTAAGGAAAGTTTGCCCTGAGCTATTTGGATTCAGAATAAATACATTTTAAATACGTTTAATAGCTTGGGACTGAGGAGGCTTCTGCTCTATTAAGCTTCCTTTCGAGATTTCCTATATGGGCCATCCAGAAAACCTTACAAGAAGAAATATATGGGAATAATATGTTTCGTGCTTGTTGCATCCTGAGATTGTTAATTGCAGTAAATTTGGCTTATACCAAACTTTCAACCCGAAAAGGCTTTTTTTGAATCTGTTGGTTGGAATCAGATCTAAAAGAGGTGATCTTCCTCTTGTCTTTTCTTCAGCTTTTCGGAAAATGAAACAGTGTCACCATTGAGGATTTTTTTGAGCTTTGCAGTCTTAGCTATGAGAGTTGGCCAACAGAAAATATAGTCCAGATCCTACCGCGAATAGCAGCCAACCAGATGCATTTTGGAAGCTCACAAATACAAACAGTCTTTAGTGAGTGGTATTCACAATATGCTGCCCATGTTTCCAGAGATGTAAATGCCATCAAGTAGTCACTGATATTCTGGATTTCCATAAATACTCATCCCCCTTGAGAACTGTGTAAATTAGTGGCTAACACCAAATTTGATAGCAGTGAATAACATACTGTAGTTAATGTTGTACAAAGGAATACTTTTTTTTTATCACTCTTGAATTTTCACATATTTTCTTTCTGACCTTTAAAAACAAAATACAAAGCATAACTTTGTACATTGAACTTTGTAAGCTTTTCAGAAAATTTTGAACTGGAAATTTTTTCTATGTAAATAAGCATGAATAAATTAGTATATTTGTCTCATCATCCATAGCCTGTGTAAAAGTATTTAGGCTACAATATTTCATGTGGGGAAAAAAATCTAGTATATTTTGAGGTCTGAATATGGCATTTAAATAAACTTAAAACTTTGTTGTGTAGAGTGAAATATAGAAATGTTTTGGACTAATTCTCATAAACAAATGAAGAATAGAATAGAATAGAATAGAATAGAATAGAATAGAATAGAATAGAATAGAATAGAATAGAATAGAATAGAATAGAATAGAATAGAATAGAATAGAATAGAATTCTTTATTGGCCAAATGTGATTGGACACACAAGGAATTTGTCTTGGTGCATATGCTCTCGGTGTACATAAAAGAAAAGATATATTCGTCAGGAATCACAAGGTACAACACTTAATGATAGTCATAGGGTATAAATAATCAAATCACATTAGGAAACAGTCAATATCAAGCAACAAAGTTACAGTCATACAGTCAGTAGTGGGAGGAGATGGGTGATAGGAACGATGGGAAGATTAATAGTAGTGCAGACTTAGTAAATAGTTTGACAGTGTTGAGGGAATTTGTTTAGCAGAGTGATGGCGTTCGGGAAAAAACTGTTCTTGTGTCTAGTTGTTCTGGTGTGCAGTGCTCTATAGCGTCGTTTTGAGGGTAGGAGTTGAAACAGTTTGTGTCCAGGATGTGAGGGGTCTGTAAATATTTTCACAGCCCTCTTTTTGACTCGTGCAGTATACAGGTCCTCAATGGAAGGCAGGTTGGTAGCAATTGTTTTTTCTGCAGTTCTGATTATCCTCTGAAGTCTGTGTCTGTGTCTGTCTTGTTGGGTTGCAGAACCAAACCAGACAGTTATAGAGGTGCAGATGACAGACTCAATAATTCCTCTGTAGAACTGTAGAAATAAGGCCAGTGTGAAACACAGTTAAAGTATTGGACTAACATTGAGGAGACCCAGATTCTGCACACTCAGCCGCAGAAGCTGACTGGATGGTTTTGGGAAGGTCACTCCTTCAGCTCAACTACCTCACATGGTTGTTTGCTGTCGTGGGAAAAATAAAACTTATACTGTGGCTTAGAGCAGCGATCCCCAACCTTTCCGGCTTTGTGGACTGGTGGGTGGGGAGGGATAGGGAATGGTTATGCGTGGCTGGCGGGCAAGTGCGTGTGTGCATGCAGCTCAAGCAGCAGCCACACACACCCGCCTCTTGCACAAATGGAGCTGCACACCCGCACTCACCCACCACTTCTGTGGCCCAGTTCCGAACGGGCTGCAGCCCAGTAGTGGGCTACGACCTGGGGATTGGGAATCCCTGGCTTAGAGGTAAACACATCCTAAATAAAAATACTGTTTATAATACTTGTACAAGTTGTAGTTCACAGTATCTAGGCCCGTGATGGCGAACCTATGGCATGCGTGCCACAGGTGGCACGCGGAGCCATATCTGCCAGCACGGGAGCCATTGCTGTAGATCAGCTCCAGCGCGCATGCACGCGCTGGCCAGCTGATTTTCGGCTGGCCATGCCCCCTCCCCTCCCAGGAGTCTCCACGTGGCCTGTTTTGAGGTAAGTAAAGGGCTCGTGCGGAGGCTCTGGGAGGGCGTTTCTGGCCTCTGGAGGGCCTCTGGGGGGGAGGCTGTTTTCACCCTCCCCAGGCTCCTGGGGGGTTGGCGGAGGCCGTTTTTGCCCTCCCCAGGGAAACGGGCCGTTTCCGGCCTCTGGAGGGCCTCCGGGGGGATGCGGAAGGCCGTTTTTGCCCTCCCCAGGCTCCTAGAAAGCCTCTGGAGCCTGGGGAGAGCGAAAAATGGGCCTTCCAGTCCCACTGGAAGTCGGGAAATGGGCCGTTTCTGGCCTCTGGAGGGCCTCTGGGGGGGGGTGAGGAAGGCCGTTTTCGCCCTCCCCAGGCTCCTAGAAAGCCTCTGGAGCCTGGGGAGTGCGAAAAGCAGGGGGAGTGCGGGGGGGTGTCGCGCGCGCATGCGCGGGGGACGCATTGAATTATGGGTGTGGGCACACACGCGCACGACCCCCCCCACGTTCCCCCCACTTTTGGCATGCGACAGCAAAAAGGTTAGCCATCACTGATCTAGGCACACTATGTTGTTTGTTTGTTGCATAAAGGCATTTCATGGACTCATCAAATTGGTAGTGACCGTTGAATCCAACCTCTGCTCAAAGCAAAAATTCATTGAGTTAGAACAATTCAAGACAATGGCCGTATGTACTGGCTTGGACATATCCAATGAGTGAGAGCCCCCATCACTCCAGGTGAGTGTTTCTCAACCTTAGCAACTTTAAAATTTGTAAACTTCACCTCCCACAATTCCCCAGCCAGTTGAAGTCCACACGTCTTAAAGTTGCTGTGGTTGAGAAACACTGATCGAGGTAATTGCACCCACTCCCTGCATCTTAAATATGTTATTCCATATCCAGCACTCTGAAATAAGAAAGAAGAGGCCCTGACCTTCTCCTTGTGATGTCCTTTCAGGCATATTGAGGAGCGTATTACATTTCTTTCCAAACATTTTTTTTCTCTGGGCTAAGTCCTCCCTTCACCTTGCCACTTCAGTCTCTCCTCATAGGGCTTGGTTTTTAGTGCCACTTTATCACGTCCATGTTTTCTTGGCAACATGGATGTGGTTTGCCCTGGCCTATATCCAGGGGATTCTTTCCAACTTTCCAGGGCAATTAGCAGCTCTGGTGGTCCCAGGCACTCCCCCCCCTCAAGGACAAAAGCAGGACCAACGTTGTTCAGCTTCCAGAAAGAGCAGAGCTGACTACGTCTGCATTTGTGGAGACTCTCCAGATTAGTGCTTCTGAAACTTTAGCAACTTTAAGATGTGTGAACTTCAACTCCCAGATTACCCAGCATGCTTGAAGTCCACACAACCATTGCTGAGGTTGAGAAACACTGATCTAGATAGAAGCTAATAAAGGCAGGTGCACCGAATTGCCTTACGGTGTGCCTTGTCTCATAGCATTTTGTAGTTCTAGCATGTGTGAAGCTTCTGTAGTTTTGATTTATCAGTATCTTGGGATGCTGTTCTTCTGTAATGACAACCTAATTAGTTATTAATTTAAAATTCAAGTGTTAAAAAATACGCCAGCAGCCTAGACTTTGGTGGGATCCTGCCAAAAGAAAGATATTTTTTTTCCATGATGCTACAGTATGGGTTTTGGGGGTGATAGCAGGAGAAGCACCATGAAGGTGGCATCTGTTTGTTTGTATTTAATTCTGATGAGTGGGGACTAGTAATAATGGAGGAAAAGATGCATTTTCTTGTTATCTATGTTTGCAGGCTTTCTGGCTCGCAGGCGGCAGGAGTCTTTGCTCTGGGGATGTTTTCGTTTTCCCGTCTAACGTGGCAATGGTCTATCACAGCAGAGGTTTTCAGCTTAAACAATCTGTTTGTGGGGCTGCTGATGGCGCTTTCCGTGCAATTCGAGGAAGCAACAACCGCAAAAGAGAGATCAAAGGTAGCCTACTCAGGATCAAAAGGCTTCAGGAATGGTTTCCCTTCCCCTTAAGCCTCTGGGGAGTAGGACCAAACTACACAGGGTGGCTTAAGCCAATTGTTGCTCACGCTTGGACTCTCTGAATATATTGGGGTTGTAACTTGCCAGATACTGGTTGGGAATTGGACAAGTTGTAGCTTTCACTGGCAGTAGCAGCAAGATCTTGGCCTAAAGTCCTTTCCCTTCACTGATCTTTTAAATGGAGGTATGTGGGCCTCTTTGTATGAAAGGTGAGTGTATGGTCCTGCCACTGGTGTGACAGGACTTGATGTGTGAGTCAAAGTAATTTTTCAAGTTGATCTTGGGTGTAATCAGGAACTCTCTCTTTGCTAGAGCTGTAGCTTCCTGAAGTCTTTCTTAATATATCTCCCCCCCTCCCCCCCCGATATGCAGAAGGGAGCCCAGTTTGGGGATGGGGGAAGCATGTTCACCTAGGACAAGATAGGCAACACATGACAGTACATGGCTCCAGAACAAGCTGTTTTTGCAATCTTGGAGCCCTTCAGTCATGATTGTCCCAAATTTGTGGCGTAGTTTTGCACTCTTCCCTTCCAATCTAAGAAAGCAACAAGATCACATCTACTGCAATCTCAGCCTACCCACTGAAGCCCTCAGTTCTCCAAATACTGTGTGCAACCTCTGGCCACCTTAGATAACGTCTGGTTGTCTACTATTGTACAACCCTTGGATTTTCTCGTAATCCCGATCAAGTACTAACCTGTGTACCTTTTATGAGACCAGCCAAGGTCACCTCTGGGCTTCCAGGATTGTAAATATGGAGCCATGTGAACAGATGTGGTCATCCTCCACAGCTCTGGCGGCCTTTTGTCCAAGGTACAAACACAGTATTGGGCCATTATGCTGCAAGCTCCACCCTTTGGAACTTGAAGACTCCTGCAGATGCTGCAGTGAGAACAAACTGCTTCATGCCCCAGAATTAGAATAGAATAGAATAGAATAGAATAGAATAGAATAATAGAATAGAATAGAATAGAATAGAATAGAATAGAATAGAATAGAATAGAATAGAATAGAATAGAATAGAATAGAATAGAATAGAATAGAATAGAACAGAACAGAATTTTTTATTGGCCAAGTGTGATTGGACACACAAGGAATTTGTCTTGGTACATATTACTTGGTATAATTACAGTAAGAACAAAAACAATTTGGAAAACCAATTTAAATCCATGGTTAGAATTGATATTTTCCTTTTTTTTTTTTTTGCAGATCTGTAAAGTGGGTGCCTTCTCTTGTGGACTTAGCATGTGCAACCAACATACAATTGTGATCTACGTGCTTTGCATTGCTTTGTGGGTTTCCTCTCGCTTGTTCAGGGAGCGTGTGAGTATTTGGAAGCCTAGAAACATGCTCGGAGAGGTCCTTCCCCGCAATCTGGCCAACTCTACGAACAATGGACGGTTCCAAATGACAACAACCAACAACAATAATAAACTGGAGGATACAGAATTAATAAAAAGCCTGCATCTGTCTGTTTCACATGTGGAGATGAGAAAAATGACTGCAAGGGTATCCTGTCTTTTTGAGTTAAAAGGCAGAGTTGGAATTTTAAGAATAGTCCTTGCTTAATAACCAAAACTGAGACTGGCAACCCCATCACTAAGTGATGCGGTTGGTAGGCAAGACATCCTTTATGCAAATTTGCTGCATAAATTTGCATAAAGCTCCATTGATTCTGCTTTTTGGAAGCTGGCTGTGAAGCACGCTTATGGTGATCATGTGATGGTCATAAACACCCACGAAGTGTCCAAATCTCAATTATGAGACTGCGACAATCGTAAATGCAGGGCCAGTCATAAGGATACATTTTCAGCACCATTGTAAGTTCAAAGGGTTGCTAAACAGGGCAGTCATTAAGCGAGAACTATCTCTATGTGAGAAAGATGCTGGGTTGGAAGTTGCTCATTCACAGAATAGCTGTCAATTATTTGCTACTCTCTCTGTTTTCGCTACCTGCCTGGACATGCCTTGTTTCCACGTCAGTTTCTGGTTCTTTTAATGTTTATATGTTGATGTAAAAAAATGAAACGAAACAAGGAAATCTGTTGGTGGCTAAAGAAGATGTTTGGAGCACATTGACATTTCTGAATACTTTGGGGTATTCTATTATGCTAGAATTGTTATATTTTTGAACAATGTACAATATATTTCACTACACTACTTGGTGTTATAGTTCTTAGCTGCCACCGTAGCAATTTGGAAGCATCTTTATGCTCAGCCTTAGTTTGAGAGAATCAGCTTCTCTTTTGTCTATGGAGATTCTCAACCATCCAGGTCATGGTTGTCCCAAGAACTGAAGAAGCTTCTTGGATGAGAAGTGAAAACGTTTCAAGGAAAAAACCAAGCAAGTCCAGTTACCTTTTGAAAAGCACCTTTGGGACAGATTCTGTTTTACAAATCAGGAACCAAAAATGAAGAAGGCTCTCAACAAGTCTGCAAAAGCAGAACTGAAAGCCAAGATCACCTTTCTCTTTCCTAAAAAGTTTATTGAGATACTTAACTTCTTCATCCTCTTGTTCCATATTTAGAGATTCCAAAGCTGGTCTTTTTGTTTGAGGCTCAAATCCTCTCTTGAAACAAGAGCCACTGGATTCCCTTTCTAAACACACTTCTAAATGGAGATGTACTCTGCAGGTAATGCTTCTTGTAAATTACATTTAATGGTTGCTCCACTTCAGTATCCTTGGTTGGTTCTTGTGCTCTTCCATGAGACAAGTCATGTGGTCATGATGACTTGCCACTCATTTTAACAGAAAAAAAGTGGCGTTACTCCTTTCTACCCCCTCAAGAATTTTTTTTAAGTCTGAATCTTTCAGAAAAGGGGATGTGAGATCGTTACCGTAATATCACTATAAATTCTACCCTGAGCTTATAATATTTAATAATTTAAATTGGCTAACTCAGATTATGTCCCTGTATAATCCATAGTTCTCAGAAGATTAATTGCCCCTTTTTGGTACCCCTAAGAGTAGGCCTCATGGGTTTCCATGAAGGTGAGGGTATCAAAATCAGCAATATGGAGAGTATTGTGATTGTAGTCCTGACCCTTTTGTATGTGACATCATTGCACAAAGAAAAGGGGTGAAACATCCGTCACAATGTCCCAAAGATGCTTTTTGAAAAGGCAACTCGACTTCCCCCCCCCCTCCCCGAGACGTTTCGCTTCTCATCCAAGAAGCTTCTTCAGTTCTAACTGAATGGTGGAAGGTGGAAGGATTTACATTCCTTGCAGTCATCTGGTTGTTAGCACTCTTTCAGAGAGTCATTGAGGCTGCTTAAAGGTTTATCTGTGCCCTCAGGATCACCTGAATAGTGCAAATGGTTGTGGAACCTTCTTGGAACTTCTGAGATTGCTGGCAACCATGATCTGGATGACTGAGAATCTCTATAAACGTCCATCACAATGCCATTCCTTCCACCTTGCAGATTTCGTTCCCCATCTACAGATGCTGCTGAGAAAGCTTCAGCTCCTCTAAATATGGATGTTCCAATTGGTAATGGCCTTTAGAAGATCAGCACTAGACCTTTAAGACATTAGATTTTAATTTAATTATTGTGGGGGGAGCGTTGATCAAAAACCATCCAGTTTTTAATCATTGCAAAGTGGTTTATCTCCCCTTTGCAGCATTTCTACTATCTGGTCCTGTCATGGCTTAATTTCAATGGCCAAAGGTGCCAGTGATGTGATCCTTGGGAGCCTCAGATACTATTTGTTTCAGTCTGAAATTTCATCCTGCCATGCAGGAAGGATAAGGGTGATGTCATCTTCCAAGAGTAATCCACGGAGAATGCCGTTTTTAACATGATGTTTTGAGACTCCACATGCAAATTAAGATATCAGCTCCATGCGTCAGTATATTACTTGTTTGCTGCCTAATTTAGAAGATTTATGCACTGTAGGCATCCAACTCAACATATTTGCAATTCCAGGGGATATGTTTCAAAACAATATGGCAAATTAAGAAATAATACTAAAAATGCATAAGTCAATCTTAAGTCCATCTCCCAGAAGGTGGGATCATCTATTATCTTGGCCCAATATCTGGGGGGAAAGCCATCTTTTTAAAACTTTCCTGAAGATTAGCAGGATCGGGGCCATCTGAAGCTTAGCTTAGACCAGTGCTGCAAGCGCTGGCTGAGGAATTCTGGGAGTTGAAGTCCACAAGTCGTCAAGTTGCCAAGGTTGGAGATCCCTGGCTTAGACAAGACTTCTCTCTGTCCACTTGCAGCAATGTAATGCAAACAGAGGACTCATGTAGTGCTGTAAAATGTGTGTTTTTTTGGTGTAGGAGCTGACCCTGAGCAATGTGCTGAAGTTAAGTTTCTGCTTCTTGGCTGGTTGTCTGCCTTATCTCTACTTGCCTATCTCTGCCTACCTCAATAAAGCCCGCTGGACCTGGGGAGACCAGACAACCTTTAAAGGATTTATGATCCATCTTCTCCGGGAAGAGTACGGCACATTCAATCTGGTAAATTTGAGTTCTCCTTTTAAGAACAAAGTTTCTCTTAAATACTAAACCTGCGTGATATTGCCTCTTTTCGACTCACAGGTCAGGCTCTGAAAGGCAGAAAGGGATTTCAAATTATTGCCATTTTTGTTATTTGTCACTTGCGGTTTGATAGACCTCGCACCTGTTCCTTAGGATAGCTGTAATCACTTGGTGACTGGAGAAATCATTTAAATCCCCTCCCAGCTGTTCAAGTCATGGCATTTTCATTTAACATGAAGGTTAATACAGCCCAGTGGCAGCCTGGAACTCTCCTCTGGCAGGGGAACGCGAAGGCTGTATAGATCTGTATCATATCTTTCCTCCTACCCTAGAAATCCGCCTCTGTATCCCATTGCCAACCTTAGGTGGGCTGAGCCAAGACAAGGCAACTGGTCACCCACTACCCTTCCTGTTGAAGGGTGGACCTGAACTTCCAATAAACTCCAGTGGTTTATTAAACTGCACTGGCTCCCTGTATGCTAACTGTATAATTCATATTAGGTAGGTGCGTCTTAACTGCTTTTATGTTTTGAAGTCGGTGGTGATATTTTAAACTTACTACAGTACATAATTGATGTGTAGCTTGTCCTTGAAGTGATCCGAGGAACTCAGGCGTTGGACAGGATTATGTTTGGTATTAGCATTTCCCAAAAGGGGTGTTTGTGTGTTAAGGCCAGTCTGATTGCAGCAGTCAAGCCAGCTTCGGGTCTATCTGGGCATGAATATTCAGTGGATTCTCAGTTTTTCTGACTTAGGACTTTTCGGTGAGTAAAAATGACAGCCTTTGGCCATGTGCAGCTGGCAGGGTTTATTCGCATGACAGCCAGAAAGTATTTCAGATAATTTCTGTTTGAACTGGGATGGTGCTTACAAACAGGAAATGATTCCATCAATTTTCCTGTCCCCTTGCTTGTTTTACTGGTAGAGGTTGCAATCTTGTACAGTGTTGTTGTGGTTGCATGGGGTTCATCAGTTGTCATTAACTCTTTGTGAATACATACTTTATTGGCATTAATGAAACCCAAATAATGAAGCAACTATTAACTGGGAATATAGAACTCATTTTCAACCATTTGTCATTATATAGCTGTCCCATAATGATTGGCACATGTGATGTCAGGTCTTCAGGACTATAGGTATATGTTGGGTGGGTGGGGAGGAATTAAAAGGAGATGAAAAAATCCTGAAACTGTCCAGTCAGAACTGAGCATGCTCAGTATTGACTGTCTGAAGATATAGGGGTTATATAAAGGGGAAAAGGCTGGGATGGAATGGCTGGAGCTCTGAACAGGAATCCTTAACTGCAATATTTTGCTGCAGAGCCCTTGAAGTTGGTTTGAATAATGCATTGTTTAAGTTAACATTGCATAGAGTGGTTGCAGGCCAGATAGTGACCAAAGCCCCTCTGTCATACCTCAGAATTGCTTGTTCCTGATGAAATGCATGGATATTCCAGAATAAAGATCCTGCGTGCCGGCTGGGTTAACCAAAATGGACTGTATAGCTAGACTTACACTATATAAATAATCCTGATTTTCTTCTTTTCTGTGCAGGCAAAATTGGAAAATGGATCCAGTATGACTGATGTATTGCTGTAAGTGAATGCAAATTGTATGGATTATAGTGTAATTATAAGCGTATCTGACACAAACATTTCCTGTTGCGTTCAGTGGAGCTTATTTGCAGTAAGTGGGTGCAAGATTGCGGCTTTAATTTGTCCTTTAGGCAATGGAAGATTTAAAAGACTTTGGGGAAAGTACTGTCTTGTGATCTTCATCCTATATTCCTTTTCGACATCCCAAATGTTTCAAGATCTTAGCAGAAAGAATAAGACACATTTTTAAATGTATGTATTTACAAATAAGCATTGTATCTCACTTTCCATTAAAACAATCCCCCAAGTGGAGTAAAATAAACAAATGCAAATGCATGTATGGATTAAGAAAGGATGGATTGCAATAAGATGGAAAGATGGAATGAATTTAGGGGTGAACTTGTGAAAGTGATATGGATGGAAATAACTATTCTCCTGTGACATTGTGAGTTATTTGATTGTGATAGCTGGTGGACCCCAGCCATTTCTGAGTGCCAGATTCAAGCAAATATTGAAAAAAGGGAGAACAGGTATGACCCAGGCCCTGTTTGAGTGTGCTGTTAGACTGGATTTTAGGATGAGAGCTCAGCACTTCCTTTCCAGGCACCTAATCCCTGTCTGATCCAGTGGTTTTACTCTGCATTGTGAAAGCATCCAAAGAGCCGTGCTGGCGCAGTGGTTAGAATGCAGTATTGCAGGCTAATTCTGCCAACTGCCAGCAGTTTGATCCTGACCGGCTCAAGGTTGACTCAGCCTTCCATCCTTCCGAGATCGGTTAAATGAAGACCCAGATTGTTGGGGCCAATATGCTGATTCTGTAAACCGCTTGAGAGGGCTGTAAAGCACTATGAAGTGGTATATAAGCGCTACTGCTTTTGTCAGATGCTCTGACATCTGCCTTTAGCTCTTATGCAAGAGATGATTTTATAGTGTGTGGCCCCCTTCATCTTTCCATGAACTTTTGCTGCCATTATATTTGCCAAATACTCTTGTTCTCTGGCTTCCTTGCAGTTTTCAGGTGACCCACATGAAGATGGAACTTTCCCTTGTTGTCCAGGCCTTTGCAATTGCTGCATGTGTATGCTGTGCAGTGAGGTACTGCGGTTTATTTCAGGCTTAAATATTTCCAAATTGGAGATTTATTTGGAGATCCAGAAAGTTAGACTGAACTAAGTTTCTCCCTGACGTGTATGCGTCTGGCTCTGCCTTTTTCAGATTATAGCTTTTGGTGTAAGTGTTTATATATGTTTGTGCACACACACACATTTTGTGTGTGTACACAAGTGTGTCACATACATTTATTGTAGAAGACAAAGTCTTCAGGATTGGTTTCATATAGAGTTGGTAACCCTAGATCAGGGGTGTCGAACTCAAGGCCCACGGGCCAGATTCAGCCCGCTGGGTGCTTAGATCTGGCCTGCGGGGCCACCCTGGAAACAGCAAAGGTGCCTCTGCCAGCAAAAACATGCGGCCCTCCCAAGCTTCATTTTCGCTGGCAGAGCGCTGAAGGAGGCTGTCACAATGGCTCCCCCCAGCCCCGCCTTGGCCACCACAGGCACCCCTGACACCACAGGCACCCCCAACACACACGCGGCCCTCCTGAGCTCCGTTTTCGGCTGCGACGGCCGCCTGTGTGCAGCCCTCCTGAGCTCCGTTTTCGCTGGCAGAGCGCTGAAGGAGGCTGTCGCAATGGATCCCCCCCCAGCCCCGCCTGGGCCTCCATAGGCGCTCCAACACGAGTGATGTTGAGCTGGCCACGCCCACCCCAGCCACACCCCACCCCAGCCATGCCTCGACGGCCCCCCCGAGGTCAAACACAACCCTGACATGGCCCTCAATGACATTGAGTTTGACACCCCTGCCCTAGATTAATAAAGTGGGGAAGAGTTTGCCCAGGCATGCAGATAGATAGATGTAGATGTATCTGCTCTTAGATTGGGGGATGGGATCATCTTCAGTTCAGACTCAATTTTCATTTTGGTAAATTCAGTATATTTGTTATATTCAATTATTTTTTTTAAAAATCAACTTTTGAAAAAACTTGTTCATTTATTTCCTTAAAACAATCATTCCCAGCTCATGTCCTCTGTCATAGTCAGTTAAGTCATACACTGCCATCACTCAGTTAAGGACCTTGGAGTACTCATCTCTAATGATCTAAGTGCCAGAGCCCACTGCAACAGCATTGCTAAGAAGGCATTAAAAGTGGTTAACCTAATCTTGCGTAGCTTCTTCTCTGGTAATATTGTACTTCTAACTAGAGCATATAAAACATTTGCTAGACCAATTCTCGAATACAGCTCATCTGTCTGGAACCCACACTACATATCGGACATTAATACAATTGAGAATGTCCAGAGATATTTCACGAGACGAGTACTACACTCCTCCGTTCGCAACAGAATACCTTATGCCTCCAGACTTGAAATTTTAGGCCTAGAAAACTTAGAACTACGCTGCCTTCGATCTGACCTAAGTGTAGCACACAAAATTATCTGCTACAATGTCCTACCTGTCAATGACTACTTCACAGAGTGGTCAATGCCTGGAATACATTACCCGACTCTGTAGTTTCTTCCCCAAACCCCCAAATCTTTAACCTTAAACTGTCTACCGTTGACCTCACCCCATTCCTAAGAGGTCTGTAAGGGGTGTGCGTAAGTGCACCAGCGTGCCTACCGTCCCTGTCCTAAAGTCCCCATGTATTAGAAAAATATGTACTCAAAACCATGTTTGTACTTATTATCTACTCATATTAATGTTTATACTTTGCTGTAATCATATACATGCTTGACAAAATAAATAAATAAATAAATAAATAGTTGGGAGTAGCAGAATTGTTGTATAAACATACCTGGAGGGCACTAAGTTGGCGAACAGCTATGTGTGATTCTATTTTTCGTGATTCCAGTTACTGTCACTGCTGTTCACCTCTTTTAATTTGTGTTATATGTAGAATCATGTAAGTGATAGGCTTTATTCATTTTGCAATTTCTTGTTGCATGTGTAAACTGTCTTTATAAAGTTTTCAAATTATATTTTTTTCCTCCACTTTAGGCCGAAGACAGAGAAGTCACAGCTGATTTGGCTGTTTACATCAATGTTATTGACATACTCTTTTTTCTTTGCTTGGAGGGCAAATTTGGATATTTCAAAGCCCCTGTTTAAGGGGGTGGTGAGTTTGCTTAATTAAAAGGGATCCTTTTAATTTAAAAACAAAAGTGGGATTCTGGAAGGAGGTACCATGCATTTTAGAAACTTGCTTTCATTTTGCAAATTCATATTCAATGTTATTGTAAACAGCCTCCAAACATTGTTGTTTAAAAGCTGGAAGCACACAAATAAAAAGTACTTTTATTCCAGGCGAAGATATTTGCCTGTTTGGCCTCAAATGGTCTCTCTTGGATCACAACACTTCACTGAGGTCTCTGGCAGAGAATGCTTCTGCTATTTGATCCACTTAATAGGGGGGAAGCTGGAAACCAATTTGAAAGTGATGTTGTAAACCACCCAGGTTAGATAGACACTGTAGAAATTTAATAAAATAAAAGCACCTTTTAGACTGGGCTACATCATCTTCAAAATCCATAATCCCCTAGAACAGTGTTTCCCCAGCTTATCCATTTCTGGGTTTGTGGACTCCTAAAATTCCACTGCCAGAATAGCCATCTATAAGAATTCTGGCAGTTGAAGTCCACATCCCTGGCTATGGCCAATGTTGGGAAACACTGCCCCAGAAGCACCATATTCTCAAAAGCTGCATTCACAGGCATGGGGAATGTTGGGAAAAGTGCAAGTTGGGAAAAGTGCAATAAACCATCACTCTTCCAGAACAGGACAAAACCACAATATTTTCTGTGGTTCCATTAATACTGTGGTTCCAGTGTTCCAATATCTCAGTGGCTGCCACAAAGAAGAGGGAGTCAAGCTATTCTCCAAAGCACCTGAAGGCAGGACAAGAAGCAATGGGTGGAAACTAATCAAGGAGAAAAGCAACCTAGAACTAAGGAGAAATTACCTGACAGTTAGAACAATTAATCAGTGGAACAACTTGCCTCCAGAAGTTGTAAATGCTCCAACACTGGAAGTTTTTAAGAAGAGATTGGATAACCATTTGTCTGAAATGATATAGGGTTTCCTGCCTAAGCAGGGGGTTAGGACTAGAAGACCTCCAAGGTACCTTCCAACTCTGTTATTCTATTCTTCAACAGGTCGAGCGATTCTGGATGCAAAGCAATGCAGTGATTGTCGTTCTAGCTGGCTTTGGCTTCTCTTTACTCTTTTTTCTTGGTGAGATATTTCTTGGAAACAGCAGAATGATTTACAGTTTGGAATGGCTTCTGGCAGCTGTTCTTGTTACTGCTCAAATCTATTCCAATTACAGGTAATTAACAGGGAGGCAGCAGTTAATAATGTTTAGTGGACTGAGCACTAATGTCTATATATTTTTCTTCTCCATTCCCCCAAGTTACTCAGGGCAATATGTACATAGAACATAGAACTTCTGCTGTCTTCTGTTATCTCCATAGGTTGTGGTAGGCAAAGATTTACCCAAAAGTTTCTAGCTGGGGATTTGATTCTTGCACTTCTCTATCATATTCCTATTTTTTTTGACTATTGTAAGGACAACCAGTGTAAGGTAACTCATTGAGGTTAGGAAAAATGTTCAGAACCGAGAACAAATGGATGTTGCTTCTTGGGAAAAAGCAGCTTAGTCTCTCTGTTCTGCACTTAGGGAAAGAGGTTCAAATCTCACACAGAGAGCTTTCCTTTAATGAATTGATTTGTCAATGAGAGCAGGAAGTTTGCTTATTCAGTTTCTGAGAGTCTGCATCCTAAGCCCTCGTATCCTAACATTGGCTCTGATTAATGAAACTTCATGTCAGTCTTACTTTCTTGGTAGTGTTTTCTCATGCTAGGGGCTTGGTATGTTTGAAGTTTGGAAGAGCAAGCTGTTGACATGAGTAAAAAGGGCTACCTTCCCTAGGGAGGATTCCTAATCATAAAATGGCTACTATAGGCAGAAAAATGTGCAATTTATCAGCAAGCCAGTAGGAGAAACTCCTGTATCTTGGTTATTTTTTGTTCCTAAGCAGTTGGGTCTATTTCCAAACGGGATCTTGGGCTATCGCCATCATTTTAAAAAATCTTTAAAAAATGAATTTTTGGTTTCTGAATTTGGTTTTGAAATAAAGTGATGATACAAGAATGGGGTGCTTTGTTTTCTGCTTGAGAGGGGGATTGAAATCTGGGTACACAGTGCTTCAGGTTTAGCACTTTATCCATTGCAGCACACCTGAGGTGTCTGATGGCCCATTTTTACCATCAAAGTTCTTCTCCTGTGCATAGCATCCTTCCTTTCAAAGACTGTAGTTGATGTAGCTACCTAGGGTTGGACTGAAAACAAAATGTTTGCTTGATAGGTTGATAAATCTTTTTTTTTTAATTTTCCCTTTTGAAACAGTGTCTGTGACCAAAGTAACAACAGTGTTGTTGACCGGTTTGCCATGAATCTTTTGTCCTCCATGCCTCCAGATGCCATCATCTTGCTAAGAGGGGACCTGCCTGGGAATTCTCTTCGCTACATGCATCATTGTGAGGGTATAAGACCTGATATCACCTTAGTTGACCAAGAGGTCAGTAGAATATCATAGAATGGCTGCAAATCAGAAGTCCCCATTTTGAATTTTGCTTCTGCCATGGAGAAAGATACTAAATACTAGATAACTCACTGTGTCTTATCACCTTTAATCACAACTGAATAGAAATCAGCATAGGATAATACTGTGGTGCCAATTTCTATCCTACCATATTGTATCTGTTCTGGGTCATTGGTGAATTGTGTTTTCCTGATTTATGAATGTGCTTCTTGTTACAAGATCATTATTGTGCAACTAACTGGGTCCTGTAGTACTGAATAACTGAAACTAGCCTCTGGGCTAGTTTCTTGCTTCTGAGGGAGGAGGGAGCTGGCAAAAACATAAGGCAAGTTCAACAGCTGTCAGTCTTCTTTGAATGTTGCAGTGATGGAAAGCAGGAATTACCTTGCCTTTAAATGTGGTTCACTTCTTCTCCAAAGCAGGCTGGAAATATCAAAAGAGAAACATTGGGTCATGATATTCTATGAGATGTTGTTCATAGATGTCCTACTTTAAAGAATTCAGTGTGTGTGTGTGTGTGTGTGTGTGTGAGTAGGTGTAGAGAGAGCAAGAGAGAGCACACTTATGTGTGCTGGCTAAGTAATGGTAACCAGAGTGGTATGTAAATATTTTAAATAAATACAATTTCTTCCATGTGCTAGATGATGACTTACCATTGGTATTTGCCAAAGCTGGCTAAACATTTACCTGGTGTCACCTTTCCTGGCGACCGTTGGAATCCTGTAGAAGGGCCATTACCGGATGGAACAATCACATTCAACCTTCATCATTTCCTCAAAGTAAATAGAAAGTAAGCATTCCTTTTCACCTACTAGCATACATTCACACATGCATGCATGCCTAAATACATACCTGTCTTCTCTGCCGTGTTAAACAGTGTTATACAGTGTTTATGAAAAGGAGTAAGTGATGTAAAGTCAAGGATATTAAAAACTTGAGCTAAAATAAAAGGAAACATAGCTAGCCTTAATTTATGTTTACTCTCACTTCCATATAACAGTGAGGGCCATTTTTATATGTCGCGATATGTTGTCCCAAAAGTGCTTTTTCAAGAGGCAACTGGGCTTTCTGGTTTTTCTTTGAAGACATTTCACTTTTCATCCAAGAAGTTTCTTCAGCTCTGACTGGATGGTGGGGAATGGAAGGATTTATACTCCTTGCAGACAGCTGGTCATTTGCATTCTTTTAGCAAGTCATTAAGGCCACCTGAAGGTTTATCTGTGTCAATGGTTGTGGAGCAGGGTGTCAAACTGGCAGCCCGCGGGCCGGATGCGTCACGTGCAGGCCATGCCCACCCCAGCTCCGAGAAGCGGAAAAACGTTGCAATACGTCATGTGACGGCAATGTGACGCCGTGACTTTGTGGTTGATTTGAGAGTATGGAAGGATATCACACAAAAAAATGCTAAGATCTGCTTTCTATCATTTCAGACATAGAATAATTAATTTAAGTCAGAGTTCCCCAACCTTTCCAGGTTGGTGGCCCGTGGCCCACAGGTTGGGGACTCCTGATTTAAGTTATAGAAGAAAAATTCTATTTGAATATTAGGGGGAAAAAGCCTTCCCAATAGCAAGATCGGTTTGATCAATTACTGTGAGAGATGGGATATTCCCGTCACTGGTGATGTTCAAGTAGAGGATTATTGGGTTGTTGCCTGGAGCAAAGTTCAGTAGCCTAAATGGCCTTGTCCTGTTCTGAATTTCTGTGAAGCCTTGAAGCAAACTCTTATTCTCATCCTGTATCTAGCACACGGGTGTCAAACTCGCAGCGTCACGTTGCCGTCACGTGACGTTTCGTGATGTTTTTCCCCCTTCGCGGAGCTGGAGTGGGCGTGGCCTGTGCATAACACATCTGGCCCGCAGGCCGCCAGTTTGACACCCCTGATCTGACACAAGATTAGGCAAGTATTTCTAATCATTTACACAACTGAACCTATTCAACATAAAATAAACCAACCATCGTTCCTGGCTTTCTTCATATTGGTTGCTGCTAGTGCTATCATAGGCACGCACCATTGTGCAAGTCCACTTACCTTTTTTATTATTAATTTGTTTGTTTCTTTGCAATAGCAAAGACACCTTTGTTTGTATTGGACTCCATGAAGGTGACCCTACCTGGAAAAAAGACTATTCCCTTTGGCCGTGGGGCTCTTGTGATAAACTTGTATCTTCAAAAGTTCCCTTTGATCCTGAAATGTGGGTCGAGCGTACCCAAAATCTCTACAACTGGACAGAAGAATATGGAAGGTAAGTGACATATAGTTGACAGTAGCTTCTAAAAAGCTGCAAGGAGGGAGTTGGAAGAGTGCAAATGTGAAACCTCCTACCATTCATTCTTTTTGTCATTAGTGAAGATATAGTGGTAGCATCAAAAGTATGTTTGGGATGGATCCAGAGAGGGCTTGGATAGAATCACCAAGAGCTGGACATGACTGAAGGGATAACATCATCATACTTGTTCCCATTTCCTCAACTTTATCTGGAAAGTTTTAGTTATCCTGTTCATGCTCTGTCTTTGGGGGACCTCTACCTGGTCTTGCATATCAATTTACCTGTTTCTTTTTAAAGGTTTGACTCCTCTTCCTGGGAGTTGGTAGCAAATGAAGAGATGTGGCAAGCCAGGTGAGAGCCTGTTTCCTTCCCATGTTTCAGAAAAGGTCTGAAAGAGAGGATAATCATATCAATCTACATACAAATTACCGTATTTTTCGGACTATAAGACACACTTTTTTGTCTCCCAAAAGGGGGTGAAAATGTCTGTGCGTCTTAAAGACCAAATATTGCCGAAGCCCCGCCCACCCGCCGGCTATTTTTTTGGCCTCTGCACACCCCGTTTTTGGGCCTTTTTCAGGCTTTTTTTCAGCCCATTTTCGAGGCTTTTTTCGGCCCGTTTTCAAGGCTTTTTTCGGCCCGTTTTTGAGGCTTTTTCAGGCCTGTTTTTGAGGATTTTTTCGGCCTGTTTTTGAGGCTTTTTTCGGCCTGTTTTTGAGGATTTTTTCGGCCCGTTTTTGGGGCTTTTTCAGCCCGTTTTCGAGGCTTTTTTTCGCCCCCCCCCTTTTTTTTGAGAAAACGGGCCGAAAAAAGCCTCAAAAACGGGCTGAAAAAAGCCTTGGAAACGGGCTGAAAAAAGGCTGGAAAAGGCCCGAAAAAAGGCCCGAAAAAAGGGAGGCCAAAAACTTTTTGTTGTTTTCCTCTTCTAAATTTAGGTGCGTCTTATAGTCAGGTGCGCCTTATAGTCTGAAAAATATGGTAATTATATTGCACATTGTAGCACTGAGCAGTTAAAACTCAGAGGAAGCATAGTGCCAATCTAGGAAGCTGGTGTCTAGCAGAGGAATGGAATATTACCTTGAGTTAATATACTAAGGCAATTGGTGCCCTTCAGATGTTCTGGAGTACAGCTTCTAATGCCATATCCAGTAAACACCAGCTCAGTATAGTGAACTGGGGTACAATCATTCTATGGGGAATTGAATCCTACCTCCTCCTTCATGGATGTCAGTTGGTGTTTAAAGAATATACAGTTCACTTCTGTTTTTCCCCCCCTCCTAGGATGAAAACAGCCTTCTTTCTTTTTGACCTTGCAGAAACTGGTTCCACATCTGTGGAAGAGAAAGCAAAGCTTTACACACTTGCTTATAAGGTGAGAACTTTCCACTTTGGGATAGAAAAGCTCAAGCTGTCTATATGTTTGCACATGGATAAGTCACAATTTTGGGGCAGGAATCATTTGTAATTTTGCACTAATGCACCTGTTTAGACCGGTGTTTAGATGTGTGAACTTCAACTTCCAGAATTCCCAAGCCAGGTGATGGCTGGGAGTTTCTGGGAGTTGAGATCTACACATCTTAAAATTGTCAAGGTTGAGAAACACTGTGCTAGATTATTATGATGCTCCCTCTCATCTGAGTGGGCCAATTACCATGCCCTCAAATGTCCCTGAAAGTCATTACGTTGCTAGGGGCTGAGGCTTTATAACAGACCAGCTTCATATTTAATATTTTTAACTAAATAAACTTTATTTAAAATGTCATTTGGGCACCAAGGGATGCGCCTGGGGTCTGGGTGGTAACTATCCCTGTTTTTATATGGTTGATTAGTGTTGATCTTTCCACTGGTTCCAGTCATCGGATCAATTTATATAAAATAGTACAGCTGCAACCAGGAGATCTCTTTCCATCTGTCTGGCCATTAGGCATAAGGCTGGGTTGGTATCTTTTCCTCCCTGCCGTCATCTGCTTTAGGGCTCCGAATAAGGCATGATAGCTGCGGGATCCAATCTGGGTCAGTCACAGGGACCAGAGTTTTAGTCTTCCGGGCTTTCGGACTCATGCTGAAGCCCATCCTCAGTGAATTTCTCTCTAGCAGAGTGTTCCCGCAGAGAGAAGTTCCCTGAGGATGGGCTCCAGCACGAGTCCGAAAGCCCGGAAGACTGAACCTCTGGTCCCGGTGACTGACCCAGATTGGATCCTGCAACATTATCCTGGGATACGTATATTCGCCTTCATTCGTGAGGGCATGATAGCTGTTTCTACCTCACTGCTCTTGAGCGCTGCTGCCTCTAGATAGCTGGAGAGATTGTCCTTCACTTTGACCCAGAACTTTGGGACCTGTTCACTGTCCTGTGGTAGCAAGCCAGGTGCCACAGCTAAGCTTACTTGGGAAGGTTAGCAGACGAGTGGGATGGCAACTATGAAAGTCCACTTAAGGTAGTGCCTTGAGGTTCCTGTACAAGAGTAGGACCAAGTTCTCATCTACAACTTGTAGAACCAAGCAGAAGCAGGAAGCTACTGTATTTCCAGTGAGCAAAGACAGACCCATGGGTGATTAGCTAAAGAATAATATCACAGCAAGTTTTCTATGTCTCCCCCTCCCCTCCCCCCCCCCATGAGAGCTTTGCTCATGGTTTGCTACCTGCAGGTCTCGTAATTGTGTGGATATGGAAAAGGATGGGTGTTGATTCTGTATCAGTAGCAACTCAAGTGCATGTACATTTTTCTTTCCACTCTCCCACGTTGGAATAATGGTGGCTTAGCAATAAAATGGATACAATTTAGAGAAATAACCCAAGTTCAGTTCTTTTCTTTTGCTGTTTTCATAGGCAGAATGGCTCCACTAGAAATAAAACACATACTGTATCTTCAGTTCATTGTTGCTTATTCCTCATCCTTTTTGCTCTCTAGCTTCTCTCTCTTACTTCTCTCTTCCAGTTTACCTTTCAGATTTATCCTTGGGATTATTATTCTTTAGTTTCCCCTTGAGAATCCTACATCTTTATTCCTCTTTTCAGTTGGATGACATCAGAGCAGTATGCCCAATCATCAGCCGCACACATGAAACCTCTTAGCTCAAATCCTATACACACTGACTGGGGAGTGCTTAGCGGAGCTTATTTCTGAATAGAAATGCAGAGAGTTGCATTTCATGGTTTAAAACATATGCTCATAAATGGTGTCCTATTTTTCTTCAGTTGCAGACTTTATTTTATATAGATGCTGTTTATGCCACGCTTGACTGCTTTAAAAAAAGTGAGCAAATATTTGTAATATGGGGAAATGATATCTCTGAGATTTCTCTTCAATCCTGAACCGTCTTCTGTGATTTACAGCTGTACAAGGAAATTGTAAACACGTATAAAACTCATCCAGTGAACTGGCATAAAAATTATGCCATCGCCTGTGAGAGGGTGCTACATCTTCACCCAGCGAGGGAAGATCCAGAAGTGCTACTCTTAGAAATCATCAAACACTTCCGCCTTTACTTGGAGGAAGCTTCAGATGATCCCCAGCAGAGCAGTATTTTGCAAGCCATAAAGCATATGAAGAAAGAACTTCGGGAAGTGAGAAAACTGAAGAAGGCAGCGAGGCGACCTTCGTAGGACATGCTGAACTCAAGGGAAAATCTGTTGGAGAGGAAATGAAGAGCAAGAGAAGGATTCCGTAGACGGAAATAAAGCAAGCTTAAATGCAGTGTTTTAGATAGGAGGAAAAGACTAATCAAAAGAACGGTTTGGTGGTATAGAGAAGCATAAACAAGGACGGGGGAAATGAATTGGGATTTTTCTCCCTTTTGGTGTTACAATGTGGGGATCATTAAACGAAGCTGAACGTCGGAGAGTCTAACTGAAACTTCTTAACACAGTACGTTGATAATTAGAGCCCTGGTGGTGCAGTGGTTAGAATGAAGTATTGCAGGCTAATTGCCCATCGTCTTGAGTTCGATCCTGACTGGCTGAAGGTTGACTTAGCCTTTTATCCTTCCGAGGTTGGTAAAATGAGGACCCAGATTGTAGGGGGTAATATGCTGACATTGTAAACTGCTCAGAAATTGGTGTGAAGCACTGTGGAGCAGTATATAAGTCTAAGTGCTATTGCTATTGCTAATTTGCTTCCCTGCCAGCTACAGTTAAGTCTCCCTTGAGGTCAGCTCTGATTATAGGATACATCTACATTATATTGTTTTCCTGTTGACAATATGGAAGCTATCTTCTTCTGATGTGGTTCTTTCAACTTCCCAATCAAGCTCACAGCCTTGGCATTTACTTGGTGGTCTCCCATTCACATACTAAACAACACTCACCCGGCTTGTTTTTTTTAAGAATCAGGTATGGTTGGCTAGGCACTGTGCTGTCAACATGGCTACCAGATAGAACAGGGGTGTCAAGCTCAATTTCATTGAGGGCCGCATCAGGGTTGTGTTTGACCTCGGTGGGCCGGGGTAGGCGTGGCCAGGTTGGGCATGGCCAGCTTGACGTCACTCGTGTTGGGGGCACCTGTGGCGGCCCGAGCACTCTGCCAACGAAAACGGGCTCCCAAGCTCTGTTTCCAGCTGTGATGGCCTCCTGCAACCATCTGCCAGCGAAAACGGAGCTTGGGAGGGCTCCCGAGCTCCGTTTTCGCTGGGAGAGGCAACACGGGCCAGTCCTTCGCTGTTTCCAGGGCAGCCCCACGGGCCAGATCTAAGCACCCCACGGGCTGGATCCGGCCCCCGGGCCTTGAGTTTGACACCCCTGAGATAGAATAAAAGGCAGATTTATATTGACAGAGAGTTTGTTCAAAGGCTAACAGTCATTATCACTTTTGCCCTCATACCAAGCATGGAGTATCACAAAAGCATTCAGTTGAGTACTGTTGGGAGTACAATGTTGGACTTGAGATGCCTCTGATCAGGATATTCATATGTTCTGTTTGATTTATCCATTTGTATATGTTTATGTGCTACTATTTAGTGTTAACATCAGAGTCAAAATCTTAATAGCAATTATGATGGAATTGGGCATTTGATAATCACGGAATTCATAGAAATTAATGGACAGCTTACCTCTTGAAAGCTAGTGGTCTCTGAACCACCAACTTCTTTCCATAAGATAAAAATTTACACTACTTGCAGCTTTTTCTGAATAGACATGATCTGACCAGAATTAGTACTACAGGTAATCCTTATTTAGTGACTGCCTTGTTTAGCAACTGTTCGCAGTTATGATGGCGATGAAAAAGTAATTTTGCAATCAGGCCTCACATTTACGATTTTCACAGTCTGTAAAGCAAAAGAAAGCTGAAGTAAGATCATAAACAGATGTGTGGTTTCATTTAGTGACCACTTCATTTAATGACCAAGTTGCTGGTCCCAATTGTGGTCACTTAACGAGGACTACATGTACTCTAATCACCTCGAAAGTAGATTATTGTAGAAAAATTCAAAAAGGATGGACCATATTTTGTAAATTGAGTATATGTTATGAACATCAAAGGTCTCAGCTTCAATCACCTACATTTCTTCAAGAAGAATCAGAGGTGCAGCTGATGGGAAATATATTTCTGTCAGATTTTAGAGAGCCATTGATTGTAGTTTCAGGTATTTAATATAAGTTGTGAGGGGGCTGCTTCACAAACTGTAGTGAGAAATTGGATCACTTCTTACACTTCTGAGAAGAGCTGTACTTTTACCCAGTTTTTTCTACACAAAGTGCTGATTTTGAGCATTATAATCCTCTACCTCTATCTTTTTTTGGACCAGATAACTTTAAAGATTGATAATTTCTATATAAACTTCTCTGATTGCTGAGATCTTCCTTGGGTACTGCCTGCCAGTTGAAGTAAGGTACACTCAAGATGGGGTATATCTGAACTTGGACATCATGTGCAACTTTATATCCTTGAAAATAGAAATGTGTACTTCCAGTCATAATGTTGTAGTTCTGCCACAGAAGCGAAGGCAACCCACCAAATGGTTTTCTTACCATTGTCACGTGTCATTAGTGGCAGAGCTCTGATAAACATCTTTTTATTGTTCCACACATTTTAATTGTAGATTTTTATATTGTTCTGATCCAGCTTTGTTTTATTTAACCTCTTTTGTAGCTTTTGAAGGATGCTCTTGATGTTTGTTTTATTTATATAATACTGTTCTTCTTTATTTTCTAGTTGCACTGAGGGATTTTTACCCGAATAACAACATGAACATGCTTTTAATAAATAAGTAAATTCTTGCATTTCCAGTCTATCTTGTTGAAAGTGTTCTTGTTATAGAATATCTGGATTTATTTGATAATTGGAGTGATAGAAAATCAAAAACAGCTTCTCGTTCTTTCACTTGCAATCTCACCAACTATATATTTTCTCAGGATCATCATATTTTTGCACCAACTCATAAAAAAATGGATTTGCATCATAGAACATGAAAGTCTTTTATAGAACGCAATTCCATGTAAACAAGATGAATGAACTTCTCTGGAATATTATGATTTTTTTGCATGTTTAGAGATAGCTTCTTGGGGTCTGACCATCACATCTTTTCAGGAATTTCATCAAGAATATAAAGGCCGCATTCTTTTGTTCTAGAAATTATTCCAATAACCATGGCTCAAACAGGAAAGATGCCCTTTTATTCTTGCTTTAGTTAATTCTCTTATGATAACAAACTGCAGATTTATTATTCTATGTGGATAGCAACTGGTGGTAAAAGGAGATAATTTTTTTTCTCAGATTCCAAGGAGAATTCCAGTATGCATACTAAAAAGTAAAACTCTGAAATTATGAAAGGATTTCTTCCCAGAAATTGTGTTTATTACTTGGATATGTGTAACTCTATTTTGCTCTGTTCTTTTTAATTCAACATGGAGATGTTTTCTAAAGTAAATCTAGAAATTCAGTGTAAAGGCACTTCCTCCAACACACTGTACATACAGAGAGGCCTCTTAATAAAAAGCATGAGATAAAACTTTCAATTGCCTAAAACCATGATAGGCAGCAGAAGTTAATGTTTGTGGATTCATCTAATGAAGATCATACGGTAGTAGTATATGAAAGAATGACAAAATGTAAGATGAAAAGATGGTAAAAGGCATCAATTGGAAATGAAAGGAAAAGATGTATTTTTGAAAATTCAGAAAAGTGGGGTCTAATAGATGAGAATGAAGATGTTCTGTTCTTATGGAGTGCTCCATCAGTAGAATTATTCAATAAAAAATTAGACAGCCAGGAATTCTCAAACCATCCAGGGCGGTATGAAAATTCCTGCATTGCAAAGGGAGTTTGATTAGAAGACCTCAAGGTTCCTTCCAACCCTTTCATTCTACATTTGCAGTTCTGTCTTGGTGCTAATACAATAAAGATGATTCAATAATACCTGATTAAAAAAAGGCTTCTAATGTGATTTATTCCATTTGGATCTTCCATAGCTGCTCAGTTTGCTCCTTATAAAGGAAATGACTGTTGTTCAGCTCTTTATACAGTACTAGCTGATAACCGTGCTTCGCTACGAAACTATGTGATGGGGCTTGATAAATTGACACTTAAAGCTTGAAAATTAATGAGTAGTTAAAAAAGGGACTATTATTTCATTAGAGATGGTAAGCTAAGTTTCTGTTACAGATGAAGACATTATTTGCGTTGCATAGACTTTAAATTCGTCCCTCAGATGAATTGCTCAGGACCTCCCTGTAAACAACATTCCTGGTTTTGCTCTCTGGCTGGAGGATGACCAGGCTGTCAGGTGAACTGACTCTGGAGCATGCCACATAGAACTGGCCATGGGAGAAACAGGCAGCTTCCCTTACTTGTGTTTTCCTAATCACANAAGCTGCTTGCTGCTGTTAAAGCAAAAGCGAAACTGCACCTCCTCTGCTTGTGTTTTGCATTTGGATCCGATTTCTTTTCAGGTGGGGAGGGGGGAGTAGAACTCCTTAGCATCAGAGCTTGTTACTATAAGAAATACTCATGCTGTGATGGTCATTTTGAAAAATCCTTTCTTAGTGAGCACCTAGAAGCCAAGAGGAACATACGTGGCAAATTTCAAGTTTGTAGGTTTTACAGTTCTGGAGATTTTGTGATTAATGTGTGAGTGGTTTTCGCTTTTATATATATAGATAACAGAATAGCAGAACAACAGAATTGGAAGGGACCTTGGAGGTCTTCTAGTCCAACCACCTGCTTAGGCAGGAAACCCTATACCATTTCAGACAAATGGTTGTCCAATCTCTTCTTTAAAACCTCCAGTGTTGGAACACCCACAGCTTCTGGAGGCAAGTTGTTCTGTCAGGAAATTTCTCCTTAGTTCCAGGTTGCTTCTCTCCTTGATTAGTTTCCATCCATTGCTTCTTGTCCTGCTTTCAGGTGCTTTGGAGAATAGGCTGACCCCCTCTTCTTTTTGGCAGCCCCTTAGATATTGCCACACTGCTATCATGTCACCTCTGGTCCTCCTTTTCATTAAACTAGTATGTCAGGAACAGGCTGATGTCTCTGAACAGGAATCATACTTGCAAAATATAAGTTTCTCAGCTGCCCCCTCCCTTCATCTGCCACAAACGGATCGGATCAATGGCCAACCTGGTCTGGTACATGTTTGAAAGGTAGCAAACCATCCTTTCAACAGACTCAGACCTGTTAATTCCATATGGCATGTCTTTAGATGAGCAGAAACCTTCAGAAGCACCACCCTAAATAAGCAAGGAGAGATAGGAGCTATTTGACAGAAATTTAATTCTGATTGCTCTCATGTAGCATCGCTCTGCTAAAGACGATCAAATGCAAGGTGAGGAGAGGGAGGAAAAAGAGAGAGAGAGAGAGAGAGAGAAAGAAAGAAAGAGACTCTTCCACTAGGCTCAGTTGCAGAAACCGGTTGCCAAGTAAAGGCATTTTTGCATTCTTCCTCATTACTTTCCTATTTGTGTTTTCACCTCCCTGTTTGTTCACTTGTAGATCTGGTCCTGTAATTAGCTGCAGAACCTACAGCTTACATTTTGAAAGGGGGGCTTTTCATGGCAAGCTTTTTTTCTTTTTTTCCCCTTCTCCCCACCTTCTTTCTCTTTCTTGTGGTGTGTGTGTGTGTGTGTGTGTGCGCGCGCGTGTGCGTGTGTGCGTGTGTTTATTCCAGCCTTAAATTCATTTTTTTTTTGTTACAAGAATCTTTCCCTCCTCACCCCACCTCCGCACATGAACTAAAAGGGAACAACGTTAAGAAATGCAAATAATGGCTCTTTCTTTGATTATGACAGTTAATTAATAGCAACCTGTTTTAATGAATTAAGTCACTCACGGCCCTTCAGCACTTCCTAAGGAGTAGCCAGAATCTGTAGGGATTCTTTCCCCCTTCCAATTGTATAGCGCCTAGACTCCCGAGCTCTATGTAGGCCCCTGTATAGAAATGTCCGCTTAATGATGAGGGAGGGTTTTCCAGCTTGCCTGCATTCAAAGATCACTGGTGAGCTATTCAGGGGCAGAAAAGGCCCCTTCTCCCCTGGCGAGGAGTAGTCACAGTTCCGCACCATTGTGTTAGCCGAGGTCCTTGATCAAAGGCCTCCTAGTGAACTCAACTGGGCTCTCTTTCAGACGACGGCCATAATTAAAGCCACTAATTCTCTTTTAAAAGTGCTGCAGGATGCCATGTAGGCATCTGTTTGGAGTGCCCTTTGTGATGTCATAAGCTGTTAAGGGCTGGGGAGGGGGCAGGGAGGGAGCTTTTCTGAGCCAGATGCCAGTCACCGAGGTGCTTCATGACAAGGGTCCCTGTGAAGACCTTGACAAGGTCTTGACTGCACAATTCCCAGCCCTGAATTTTCTCCTTCATAGCTGCTGGGAACCGACCCTCAAAAAGAGGTCTGGACTTTTTGGGAGGAGGTGGGGGGGTGGAGAAGTGCCAGTTGTGGTGGTAGAGGTGGCATCAAGGGCAGCAAGGAGCTCAGTTTTCATCACCCCATCTTGTAGGTCTCGATCGGTTTGGGAGGGTCACCCAGGGAAGTCCTCTTGCCCTCCCATCCTAATGGGCTGAAGGTGCCCAGTGCAGAGGAAGACCCTTTGAAGAGCATCAATGGATGTAACAGTTCAGCTGTTAAGGAGACAAATACATGGAGGAGGCTCATTAATTCCTTTTGGCTGTCTCTGTGCCTTTTGCCCTTTTATTGCAGCCTTATTAGTCTCCTACTCATCTTGAATGGGGAGGAGCTGGGGGAAAAATGAATGGGAGCTGTTGAGTGCTAATTGGAAAAGGCTTTTAATCACAGGCTAAAGACTTTACATTGACTTGAAAGTTACTTCTGCCTGGGAAGGGGCCCTCTCTACACACACAGAGACAGTCATTTTAATCTATCTACCAAAGCATTATAAAGCAAAACTCAATTGGCTTTAAAGGAAACTGCTGGTCTTTAAGGTAACACAAGACTGCTGTTTTGCTTTTAATTGGGTATCTTATGATAATAAGTATATTTATAGAAAATGAAGTGAGATCCAGATAAGGTTGCTGATATGTATAGTAATATATATTTAATTTTTTTCTCCTATTTACATACCCCCTTTCCCCAGGATATTGAAAAATCTGTGTACAGTTTAGGGTAAAGCAATAACAGAAAAAAAATTGTAGTAAGTAAGGTGAAATAAGGGAGTAAGGTGAAAGAGATGTATCTCTAACTTGGCTTCTTCATCCTACCTTCCCTGCATTTATGGGAAAAGTAAGAGGTATGAGACCTGTATGGCCTCAGCTGACTCAATATGTTCAAACTACTGTGAGATGAGAAACTAAACAGGACTAGCTACAAATCTTCAGTAATTATATATAGATTTAGATGGAATTTGCATATGTAAAAGAAAAACTGTCTTTTTCTTGTAATCCACCAGGAGATTAATAGGGATCTAGTCAAAAATCAGATTGTGGGTTTTGTGAAATATAAGAGTGATTATTTCTCCTGTAGGATACCAGAGTCAGGATCATCAAGGTTTAGTTATCTTGACATTCAAGTATTCTTCTCTCTCCTGCATTGCTTCTTTTCCATCACTGTTATTTTTAACTGGAATAGGCAGAGCAGCTACTTCAATCCTGAGAGCTTGCAAGCAAATAAGAATTTTGATTAGTGTTATCTGTTACTGGATCATGATTAATGTTATCCATTACTGGTGCAGGGTAGTGAGTAATAGACTTCTTCCTTTGGGGTTAAATCACCAGAGAGTTTCAACGGGAGCATCATCTGTAATAACAGGACTGTCCAATTACCATGATTTTGTCAGGCACAAGAAATCGGGAACCAGAATTATTCAAATGAATACAAGTTTATTCCGTGCTATCCCTAAACAAGAATCTGAACTACTGAAAGTCAAGGCGAATTAGCGGTAGATAAGGGTAAATGGAATTCAAGGGGGGTTGGACTTAGATCTCTTGTGGGCACAAAGGGACTCCAAACTGATGGTGCACTTGATCCCTCCCTCAGGCTGAGCCTCGTCATCTCTTACAGATTTATCCAGAAACTATGAAACTATGAGAATGTTTCAACCTTTTGAAATGACTTCTTGTTATTGGTTTTCATTCTTTAATTTTCACAGGAAATGGCATAATTCATGATAAAGGATTAGGATATAATTTCCCTAATTTCCCTTAGAGACCTATATATTTGCCATATTCAGAAAACCAAAGCAAATTATGGTCCATGAAGCTGTCTCATCTGCCTTACAGGAGAAATCTTCAGCTACAGTATGAAGATCTAGATGCCTTCAATGGATTGTGTAGAAAAGGATACCCTGAAATATGTAATCTCCAGTCTCTCCCATATTCCAAAATTTCTCATTGACGCTTCACAAATTGTTCAGATGACTGGTCTGCCGCTTATCCCTCAGCCAACCTGAAAGGTGACTAAATCCTCTGTGCCAGGCAGCCAAGGGCACTTGCTTAGCTCTTCCCAGGTGCAGAAGAATTGATAGCTGCTTTTTCCATCAGCAGGTAGTGGGAGGGGAAATCAACCTGAGGGAATCCACCATTTGTTTTCCTTCACTTGGCACACATTAAAAATGTAAGGATAACGTTATTTACCAGCCTCGTTAGGGAGACATAGTATCAGGGGTGGGTTCTAACTTACCTCACTGCCGGTTCGCTTCCTCCTGCGGCGTGTGGCCGCACCTCGTGGGTGCGCATGGGCACACATGCGCAGTACAAAAAATCACCAAAAAAGCCAAAAACAAGATGGTGATGCATGCCCAGTGCCGGAAACTCGGCTTCTGCGCAGAAGAAAAAAAAACCTGGAAAAATATTCCCCCCCCCCCCCAAAAAAGATGGCGCCCACAGACCGGCACTGACCAAACCGGATCCGTGATGTCATTGTTATGTCACCATTGGGTCGCTACTGGTTCGGGTGAACCGGTCTGAACCGGGAGGAACCCACCTCTGCATAGTATGTCTAGTTTAATGAAAAGAAGGACTAGGGGAGACATAATAGCAGTGTTCCAATATCTCAGAGGCTGCCACAAAGAAGAGGGAGTCAGGCTATTCTCCAAAGCTCCTGAGGGCAGGACAAGAAGCAATCGGTGGAAACTAATCAAGGAGAGAAGCAACTTAGAACTAAGGAGAAATTTCCTGACAGAAATTAATTAGAACAATTAATCAGTGGAACAACTTGCCTCCAGAAGTTGTGAATGCTCCAACACTGGAAGTTTTTAAGAAGATGTTGGATAACCATTTGTCTGAAGTGGTGTAGGGTTTCCTGCCTAAGCAGGGGGTTGGACTAGAAGACCTCCAAGGTCCCTTCCAATTCTGTTATTCTATTCTATTCTAAGTCCTGACCACAGGAATAGTATGAAATTTATGCCGGCATACTTTTCAGGGACTGAAAGATACTGTGTTAAGATAGCCGCAGGGAAGACCTGGAAAACTTCAATTCTTCACGAATCCAGAAGGCTGGAGGGGAAAAGATTATGTTAGGAAGATTGCAGAGAGATGGCTTCTGGCTTTTGTATATTACAGGAAATATTACCAAATATGTAAGTTGGGGGAGAAGCAAGCCAACTTTCATTTAGAAATGAGCAGAGGGACAATGAGGGAACAGAAATTTCTAATTGGGCACAGTACTTGGAAAGTTTGTTAGCATCAGTCAAATTATGAAATCATTCTAATACACAGTCATTGTAAATTATTATTCTTTATTTATATGTCACTAGGTGGATTACACTGCGGGTATCCAGGATCCTTTTTAAATTTAAAAAATGGAATCACTCCTGTTTAATTGGGGTTAACTCAGGCACCTGATAAGCATGGGTTGCGTGGCCATTTCTCATTAAATAACCCCTAGTGATTCATGCATCATGCTAAGCCATAAAGCATGATTTCCTAGCACTGTGGCTAGGTCCACCCAACATACTGAAACCTCACCAAACAACATAATATGGCCAGGGGTGGGCTTCAAAATTTTTAGCAAGGGGTTCTCTGCCCGGTTGCTGGGTGGGCATGGCCATGGTGGGTGTGGCCTAGTCGACCTCCTGCACCACGACGGGGGTGGTGTTTGCCCTCCCCAGCCTCCGGAGGCTTTTTTCGAGCCTCCAGGAGGGCAAAAACGGCCTCCCCAGGCTCCGGAGGCTGGAAACGGGCCCATTTCCGGCCTTCCCGAACTTCCGGTAGGCACGTTTTTCGCCCTCCCCGAGCCTCCGTGCGCGCCCTGCACTTACCTGCATCCAAAACGGGCCGTGTGGGGACTCCTGGGAGGGGCGGGCAGGGTAGGCGGGGCCAGCCAGGAGTAGGATTTGGGGGTTCTCCGAACTGCACAGAATCTTAGCTAGAGGTTCTCCCAAACCCCTGCGAACCCCCAGGAGCCCACCCCTGAATATGGCTTACTGTAATGTGTAAAACCAGCTGGTTTTTAGGAGCTAAAACTTCAGTATACAATGGATGTTTGTGTGTACAAGGTTTCCAGTCCAGTTTCTGGCATAGCCAGTTGGGAAAGCCTCTGCTTAGAAACAGATCTTCTGTTCATCTCAGAAGATAAGACTTGGCTAGGAGAGCCAAAAGGATGACTCAGTTAAAGTAATTTTCCATGTCTCTGTCTGCCCTTTTTAAAAGTTTCTTCGTTTGCCTTGTCCTTTTCCATATGCCTCAATAAGCAAATAATATAAATCTGGCTACATATCAGCAAACATAGAGGGCTGTCATATGTGGATTGCAAAAATGTGAAAGTTTTATTAAATTCCTGGGCCATCATATTAGCCATACATTATCCATGCAAAAAAATAAAAAAAAATAAAATAAAATTGTAGGTTACCATAAATCTTTCTCAAGTTCGTGGGTGTGTATGTAAAGTGTGTCATCAGCAGTATTCAAATAAGAGCACACTTTTTAAGCGATAATATGCTAAGCAATAAGTTGTACTATGTGGGAAATTATTCCATGAAATTATTCCTGACATGTATTTATTTTGGTGACAGATAGTTTGGTGCAAAGGGAACAAAGTACAGAGACTAATAGCCTTCCTCCAAGGCTCTACTCTAAGTAAGTCCTTCTTGCATTTTTTAGGAGGGGGTGCAGTTCAAACATTGAACCAAATTTTACATAAAAGCAGATGCAGCCAGATGTTGGCAGGAGATTCCAATAATTAATTGGAGGCGCGGTACCCTGCTTTGGGTCCATGCATCCAGCAGAGGGCGCACCAGAGAAGAATCATGCAAAGGGGCCAGCCTTGTAATTGTTTCCATCAAAATATGTAGCTCCATGCTTTTATGTGCATATTTACATTCTGGAATGTGGTTCAGAATGCAGGCATCAGATTTAAAACTTTGTTTCTACTTATCGACACACTGGAGACCCTGGCTGATTTGCAAGCTGCTCTATTTACAGATGCAAGCTGTTAAATGGTTGGATTTAATTGTCATACTAGAGTGAGCCGGGGCATGTTACTTATTTATTTATTGCTCCCTTGCTTTCTTTTCAAATGTGAAACACTGAGTTGTGAAAAACAAACGGAGAAGGGAAACTGGCATTTTTTTGGGTGGGGGTGGGACATAGTTGTTGAATGCTATGAAACATTCTACATATTTAGAAATATATATTTAAAATTTATATTAATATTTCTGCTAGAAATAATAAATTTGGCATTTCACCCACATGAGAATCTTTAAAATGACTTCATGTACTTGAACTCCACAGTGAGACGCCAAGGCAACAACCTTGCAAGGTTGACTAGCATTACTTGGAGAAAGTAGGTTCCCCCCTCCCCTTGAAAGATTTGGATATGCCATTGAAAAAAGGGATTACTGCTTGTGGGAAGTACATTCATTCTTTTCTCTCTTCAATATATTATTTTAGCAAGTTTTATATCATCAAGAAACCACAGTAGTTTACTCAAAGGCCACAGGGGGTCAAAAGAAAGGAATGTTTATTACCAGAATTTTCCTCAAACTTTTTCCAGGTCTCTTGTTAGACCCATTTTGCAGATAAGGATTAAAAAAAGGAGGCCGAAAGATAAAATCTATAAATTCCAGATTGAGATTAACTCAGAATTGAAGCTCTCCGGTTCAATCCCTCATATTCACTGAGATGAAAATCTGCATTTTTACCACTTCAGGTGTTAAATGGAGACCCAGTAAAGTAAAACATCATTACACATGGAAAGCTACAATTTAATGGGAAAAACCCACTACCATGATGGTGATTGTTGCTTTCTTCTGCATAAAGAAAATTTTGACTTGCCCCAAATTACTATCTGAAGCAGAGGTCCCCAAACTTGGCAACTTTAAGACTTGTGGACTTCAACTCCCAGGATTCACCAGCCAGCTGGCTGGAGAATTTTGGGAGTTGAAGTCCACAAGTCTTAAAGTTGCCAAGTTTGAGGACCTCTGATCTGAAGTGATATGGACCTAATACAGTACAAGACAATAGAGCCTCATTTGCATTCCTATCTGTGAACAAACAGGCTTTTGTTGATGTGTGTATATGTACAGCATATTTACTGTATATTTTTCCAGATGGCAGCAGAATATGGTCTTCCAGATTTTTGCAGCTTGGAGTTGCTAGCTCTACACAGAGTGCAATTCTTCATAGATTTTTTTCCCCAGAAGTAAGCCCAACTGAGTTCATTCAACTTTACTTTCAGGTAAGCGAGTATAGAACTGGCATCTGCATTGCTGATTAGTTTTTCAAGGGCTAGATTGTGCCCATCATCAGAAAGAGGGGCATTCAAATTCATTTGCTCCAAAATGGAGACACCTCCTTATATCACAATTTTGAGCGTTTGCCAACACAAAACCGTTTACTTCAGAGTCTCGGGAAGCGAAAAGTTGTTTGCCATCAACTTGCACTCTTTGAACTGTTTTTCAGGCATGCATTGGATAAAAGCTTGTCTCTGTTATTTTCTCTCTCTCAAAATGACACTGTCATGTCCATAAATTACAAAAAAGACTACAGGTATTCCTCAATTTACAACAGTTCATTTAGTGACCATTCAAAGTTACAACGGCCCTGAAAAAAAGTGACTGATGACCATTTTTCACACTTATGACCGTTGCAACATCCCCGTAGCCACATGATCAAAATTCAGATGCTTGGCAACTGGCATGTATTTATGATGTTTGCAATGCCTTGGGGGTCATGTGATCAGCCTCTGCAGCCTTCTGACAAGCAGAGTCAATGGAGAAACCAGATTCACTTAACAGCAGTCACTAACTTAACAACTGCAATGATTCACTTAACAATTGTGGCAAGAAATGGGGAAAAATGCACTTAACAAATGTTTCACTTAGCAACAGAAACATTGGACTCAATTGTGATCGTAAGTCGAGGACTTCCTGTATTTGCACCCTCTATTGTCAAGGAACCAGTTTACCTAAATTCGGTCTCCATTTTTGACTTTTGATCATCAATCTGACTCTCTTTTAAATTTCACCTTGTACAACAGATTTCTGTTGTGAAGCAGGGATCAACTCCAAATTGCTTAACAGCAACAACAGCAATATAATATTTGCATTTGAATCAGTTCTAAATAAGGTAGTAAAAGAATTCAGATATACAGAAATTGGCTCATGATGGAATCAACAGGACAACACAAAGATAAATAGATTTGTTTTTATCACCAATAGTTATCAAGTGACTAAGAAGGGAATTTCCCCCTCCTTTCAGGACTTCCCTGGAATACTGGAATATGCCAAAAAACAACAACAAAAAAACCTATCCTGATGTCAAGTTTTTAAAGATGAAAAGACATTTGAAAAAACCCTTCAGCTGCACATTTTCAAGCACAGAGGCATGAATTGCATTCAAACTGGCAAATATTTCTGTTTCTACTTATAATCTAAATCAGTGTTTCTCAACCTTCTCAAATTGAAGATCGGTTGGCTGGGGAACTCTGGGAGTTGAAGTCCACCCATCTTCAACTTGGCAAGGTTGAGAAACACTGATCTAAATGGTCCTGCATGGCAAACCTGATGGTAAATTTTAGCACTGATACAGTGCTGGCTGAAAATTATGGAAACTGAAGTCCAGCACGCCTGAACAAACCCTGTTAGGCAAAGACTATTTTAGACACCCGAAAGGCAGGATTAGTTGGCTTCTTCTAATTGCAAAGAGAAGGACATCTATTGAAGGTAAAGTCAGAGTAGGGCTATATTTTGCTCAGGTGGTGAGAAAATCTCTGACAAAATGCATTTCTCTGGGGCTGAAAATAATAGGACCCCACTGCAGAACCAGGATTAACTCACAAAATTAGGAATAATTATTTTCCCTATTAAAGGCAAGCGGCACTCTTTCCTCCTTAGAAATTCTCTTCAGAGTCAGGGTGGCGCTGTGGTTAAGATTAAGATGCTGAGCTAGAATCGAGAAGAGCCAGGATCAAGTCTGTCTACATCAGGGGTGTCAAACTCAAGACCCGCGGGCTGAATCCAGCCCACGGGGTGCTTAGATCTGGCCTGCGGGGCTGCCCTGGAAATAGCGAAGGTCCGGCCCACGGTGCCTCTGCCAGTGAAAACGGAGCTCGGGAGGGCTACGTGCAGCCCCCATGAGCTACGTTTCTGCTGGCAGAGGGCTGCAGGAGGCCATTGCGATCGAAAACAGAGCTCGGGAGGGCCATGCTGGGATCTCCCCCCTAGCCCTGCCCAGGCCACTACAGGTGCCCCCGACACGCCCTGACCCAAGTGACTTCGAGCTGACCATGCCCACCCTGGCCACACCCACCCTGCCCCCCTGAGGTCAAACACAACCCTGATGCGGCCCTCAATGAAATCGAGTTTGACACCCCTGGTCTACATCCATGGTAGCTTTCGGCATACAATTGGGCTGATCATTAGCTCTTGACCTACTTCAATGAGCTTTTGCTGTGATAAAGAAATGAAGGCAGAAGGATATACTATAGTGATTTCCCAAGCAGTGGTCCGATAGTAATCTAACAATCAGCATCAAATCCTGCTAAGGATGTCGCTTTCACAGAAACGTTTAATCCAGTGTTTTTCAATCTCAGCAACCTTAAGAAATGTGGGCATCAACTCCCCAGGCAGGCTGGGGGAATTCTGGGAGTTGAAGTTCTTAAGGTTGCTGAGGTTGAGAAACACTGATCCAATCAACTGGAAGGAAGAAGGACAACTTTTGGTTTCAAGAATCAGGTTCACTGTCAGTCCAAGGACAGAATTCAAATAAACTAGGTATCTTCTGTAGAGCCCCAGAGAAGTTGATGGGGTTCTCTGAGAAAGTAAAAGAATGGGGGAGAATTCACTTCAGCCCAGGCAATTTTCTATCACTGGCTTTGACTTTGGATAGAATAGAATAGAATAGAATAGAATAGAATAGAATAGAATAGAATAGAATAGAATAGAATAGAATAGAATAGAATAGAATAGAATAGAATAGAATAGAATAGAATAGAATAGAATAGAATAGAATAGAATAGAATAGAATTCTTTATTGGCCAAGTGTGATTGGACACACAAGGAATTTGTCTTTGGTGCATATGCTCTCAGTGTACATAAGGAAGTTCCATAATATATATTGGTTTAAATATCTATATAGATCTATCTAGATCTAGATATATATAGATATAGATATATATTTAAACAAAATTTATAGCCTGCAAAGAGTGTAATCCTCTGAATTAGAGCTGAGTTGAAATTGTTTTAATTAGCAGCAACAACATTATTGGTAGGATTTGTATTAAAATAAAGATAACATAGGGAAGGGGATTCATTTTGTATCTACGGTTAGGAATTTAATGCACTCTTCACGACATTAGAGTGACAATTATGTGACCAGATTCATGCTAAGCAATAGCAATTCTTACAGAGCAGAGCATGGGGGTTGGGTTGCTATGCTTTGCAGAAGTTCTAGCTTCAGAAACACGATCTGGATAAAAAAAAAACTGGCTGTCCTTTACAGATGAGCTGCGTTGATAGGAGAACAGCCTTCATAAAGTGCAACTTAGAGCCACTTTGCTGTAGTGACAAAGGCACCAGGCTAGAAACCAGGAGACCCATGAGTTGAAGTCATCTTAGGCACGAAGAGCCGTGGTGGCGCAGTGGTTAGAATGCAGTACTGCAGGCTACTTCTGCTGACTGCCGGCTGCCAGCAGTTTGGCAGTTCGGATCTCACCAGGCTCAAGGTTGACTCAGCCTTCCATCCTTCCGAGGTGGGTAAAATGAGGAGCCAGATTGTTGGGGGCAATAGGCTGACTCTGTGAACCGCTTAGAGAGGGCTGTGAAGCACTGTGAAGCGGTATATAAGTCTAAGTGCTATTGCTATTGCTTTCCATGGGCTACTCACACTCTCTCAGTCCCAGGAAGGCGGCAATGGCCAACCACTTTCAAAATCTTGCCAAGAAAACTGCAGGGACTTGTCCGGGCAGTCTCCAGGTGTCAAGAATGATTTGAAGGCACACACACACAAAACCTATTTCTATTTTGTGACTTGATGAACCTATGCCAGGGTGTGGAAGCGTCTGTGCTCACTAGATAGGCCCGCTGTGCCTCATTTCATTTCTTGCAAGGAGCTTTCTGGGAAGAGAATGTGTGATTGCAGCCAGACCTTTCTGCCAGTTGGCAGGAACAGTTTCTACCTGGAGTATTTTACTTTCATCCCTTGTTGCAGAGGGCAACACAACTACTGACTAGGACTCTTCCTACTTCCCATTGGCTGGGGACCCTCAATCTGCTGGTAATCACAGTTGTTTTCTTGGCTCAGCACAAATTTTGCAGATTGTCCAATCTTCCTTTCAAAGTCTTCTTTTTATGCTGGGGCAGCTTTCAAATGTATCTGTCTCTCTCCGAAGAGCCAACATGTTTATCTTCTGCATTTGTGTATAAACACCATATGCTTGGTGATGATTCTTGATATGGCTGGAAATTTAATAAAGCTGCTCAAATATTGTTGCGGTTTCAGCTTTTCCTCTCCTCTTGCCAAAAAGGAGGACTCTTCTGGTTTCATAGGCATCTTTCAACAACTTTAATTTCATTTGTAGATTAAGAATGGAAGTAGTATTTCCACTTGGTTGGCTGCTGGAGTTGAAGGAAACAAAAACATTCATTGTTTGCAACATTTCCAAATGCTTTTCTTTTCTTTTCTTTTCTCTCTTTCTTTCTTTTTTCTTGGCAGATTTTTTCCCCCTTGTTTTCCTCCCCCAAAACTAAGGTGCGTCTTATACTCCGAAAAATACGGTACTCTCTCTCACCCCAACACACCTCACAGGGTTGTTATGGGGAAAATAGGAGGAGGAAGGTGTGTTGAATATATATTCACCGCCTTAACTTTTTATTTCACTTTTCTGACATGGGATATAGCAATAGCAATAGCACTTAGACTTATATACCGCTTCATAGTGCTTTACAGCCCTCTCTAAGCGGTTTACAGAGTTAGCATATTGCCCCCAACAATCTGGGTCCTCATTTTACCCACCTCAGAAGGATGGAAGGCTGAGTCAACCTTGAGCCGGTGAGATTTGAACCGCCGAACTGCAGCTAGCAGTCAGCTGAAGTAGCCTGCAGTGCTGCACTCTAACCACTGCGCCACCTCGGCTCTAGCTGTAGGTGGCATTATATCTGATGTTTGGAGCACTTTTGTCAGGTGTTGAGTTGACATGATTACTTCAAGCTTATTTTAGATTTGGGAAGCATTGGAAGGGGGAAAGTGCTGCTCTTTCAGAAGGATGAATGCAAAAAGCATAAGAACGATTGAGCAAAACTACTTGGGTAGCTACTTTTCCCACAGAGAAATGGCAGATATTTAGGGGAAATCCATTGACCAATCATAGCACTAGAACACAGTGGGTGATCAAAATAGTAGAAGCAATCTTCTCATACATCACTTAGGGCTTTCCTGGCTTGTTAATGAGAGAGAGATATTATCAAGTAATATTGTGACTGACAGTTTGGTGGATTCTATGCTCCAGGGACTTAAAAAAATATCACAGTGGGGGACAAGTAGCTGAGCCCAGATTCTTCATAAAGATAGAAGCAAAAGGGAAGGAAGAAGACCAAAGAGTACCTTCCATTGTTTCCTCCCTCTTTATTCCCAGAATAAAGGCAAGTCTGGAAGAAGGAAGATCCATTCTCCAAGACCCAACAAAGTAATAACAGCGAAACAACAAAATCTCATTTTAACGTATGCCGATTAGTGTACATTTAAAGTGACAATAAAATAATTATTCTATCAGAGATTATTCAACTAATTTCAGAGGAATCTTGGAATGTAAAATTTAAATTTAAATTAAAATTAAAATGTAAAATGTAAAGGTAAACCGCACCAAACTTGATTGCAGGAAATACGACTTCAGCAACAGAGTGGTCAATGCCTGGAATACACTACCTGACTCTGTGGTTTCTTCCCCAAACCCCCAAAACTTTAACCGTAGACTATCTACTGTTGACCTCACCCCATTCCTAAGAGGTCTGTAAGGGGTGTGCATAAGCGCACCAGCGTGCCTACCGTCCCTGTCCTAATGTCCCCTTTTATTCGTATCCATTTCATGTATTAATAACCATGTTTATACGTATATTGTTACCTAATACATGCTTAAATAAATAAATAAATAAATAAATAAATAAATATTCTGTTACTCAGTATCATGGATGCTTTTAGTCAGTGTTTTTGAACCATGATAACTTTAAGAAGTGTGGACTACAATTGCCAGCATGCCGGCTTGGGAATTCTGGGAATTAAAGTCCACACTTCTTAAAGATGCCAAGTTTAAAAAAATTGCTTTAGATGGACTAATGCCAAACTCAATCTCATTCCCTCTCCAAGACAGCAACAAACAAGGAGCAAAATCAACCCCTCCATCAAACAAAATTGAGAAATATGCCAGAGGTCCTAATAGACAGGTGATACATTTGTATGCTAATTGTCAGCCATAATGACTCTTTAAGCAGCTTAATATCAGCTTCAGAGGAAGTTGATACTTTCCTCCAAAGAGTGGACCTGAATACCAGGTGCAGTTAGTGGAATCCAACAATATTCTCATATTCAGAGTCCCTTCTCCAGCCAGGACTCCTGAAAAATGAAAAGCATTTAAATGGAAGCAATTATAATGATTGTAGCAGGGGCAATTCATTTCAGATCCCATGCAAGAAAAAAAAATATCCTGTAAAATATGATAAATGCATACCAAGGCATTTAGCTCTAGTGCCTACATTCACAGGTGATGAGAAAATTTATTTCCTGTATCATCTCCAGAGTAGTCAGTTAACACTTATTGCAAGCTGGTTTGAAAGACTTGTGATGCATAGTTTTAACAGATCTGCAGAAATGAGAGTATTGCAAAGAGCATCCAAGGGCAGTTTCAAGATCCTTGAGTGAGGAAATTAAAATGAATCTTTGTGATTTAGGAAGGCGCTGAAGACCTGGTTCTGCCAGCGGGCCTGGGGAACCCAGAGTGGGATGGAGCCCATTCAGAGGTGGTATTCAGCCAGTTCTGACCGGTTCTGGCAAACCGGTAGTGGAAATGTTGAGGAGTTCAGAGAACCGGCAAATACCACCGCTGGCTGGCCCCAGAGTGGCGAGGGAATGGGGATTTTGCAGTATCCTTTCCCTGCCCCGCCCACAGAACCGGTAGGGAAAAATTCTGCATTTCACCCCCG